>OX465582.1:11366695-11868599 GCA_950022655.1 Alentia gelatinosa
TTTCCACAAGATCGAGACGCAGGTCTGAAAAAAGAAAACATGGAAACTATGGGAAATTAAGGTAAAACTTCACTTACCACTCCCAACCCTTATACCATATTCTCATGGTTGATGGGTTATTATTCATAATTGATGATACAAAGCGTGCCTTATTGTTTGTTGGTTGATGATATAGAGATTGTCTACCAGTTATCATGCCTTGCACCACATTGCAACCAGCGTACAGAAAGAAATACAGAACAAAATGCTTCCCGACTGACTAAATGATGGTAATGCCACTAAGGAATATTGAAACTTAAACAGATGCTAGGGCGTTACTGTTATAAGGATAAATATGTATACGGATAGGAGAAAGGAGACTTCCCTTTGAAAGAGCCCGTTTGGATAAGGTAGTGGAGACTCGATGCGTATGTCATAAACATGTCTGCTAGGCTTGGTAACATTAGTAAATTATGTACCTGGAGGACAAAGTACAATTAGATATTAAGATACCGCACACATGTAGAGCTTACATACTCTAAGGACCGGCTGACACTATAGGATCATCCCGCTTCGTATAAAAACTAGTTCACCTAGGAGGGTGGTTGTGGCCCCTAAGATTCGAGGTCAACTCTCGACTGCAGAGCCGTCCCAAGGCGCTAGAAAATATTATGTAAGGAGGTCAGGGTGAAGGTCAGGGTTTGCTGCGAATGCAGTCATTGGCTACTCGGTCTACTGTATTCCTTATATGGAATTAAGGTAATGGGACAACTCCATGGTGGCTAGTCTAAGGACCAGTGCACATAGTATAAGGACCAGCTCAACTACTTGACTTGTTCAGCTTACTGGAGGAATAGGTTGATAACCAGAGCATTTCCCAACCTGCCCAAGCTATAGCTATACTGAACTTTGTGTAAACTACACTGGGCCTGTGTTTGGCATAGCATGGCCTTCCTCTTATTCCTCATAACCATCATCATCCTTCTATTTTTTACTTACTGATTACCATTTACTCTTTAACACCATTTGTATGTGAATCAGTTAATCAATTAATTAAGTAGCTCTAATTATTATCACCTCTTGTAATTTACATGTGATTTGGTTATTGACTATATTGACTTTGTAAACAGTCCGGATTTTGTATTATACTTATAATGGAAGACCACCTACTTTAAGGTGAATTATATGTGAAATAAAAAAATATATAAAAAATATAAAAATATAAAAATCTCGACAGCAACCTCCAAACCCAACTCTCACCTTCTCTCTCTGCTAATACCTATTTCAAGGTCAATTCATCATCTCCTTTAACCCTCCCATCTCAAACCCTCTCCCATGTCCGCCTCTACTACCCGTGAGGCCCCGTTATTCATCCACGTCCGCCCACGCCTTTAAAACCCATCCGGCCACTACTCATCTCCCTGCCTCTACAAACAGGCCTTCGTACCCTCCCTCTCCCGACATTGCCTCAAGTTCCTCCATCTCCCCGCTCCTATCCCTACACCTCCACAGTCCCCTTGCAGCCCCCAGTCCAGTAACAATCTGATTAGATAATTGTACGCCGCTCATAGGTCAACGTCTGCGCAGGCCAGTCAGTGGCGCCCCCTGGAGAGGCGTGTTTATCGATGCTGAGAGGAGGGGATGTAGAAGGGGGAGGGTTGTATTGGTAGGTTTATGGGATGTTATGAAGACTGCTCTCAGATAAAACAGGCCCGACTTGTCGCCTATAGCCAACATAATGTCGAAAGCCTTTTAGTTTCCTCTCAATTAAGGTGGTTTTAATAAGTACTGTTGGCCGGGCTTTTGATGTCTGGCGCTCTGTAAAACAACGCTTGGACTTTTTGATTCCATCCAGCGTCTGAGAAAATACTGACGTCTTTTTATCAGATCCTTTTAAGCGGTTAATATCGTAGCAAGTTGATACGAGAATCCCCCTGATGAATGGTTCTCCAGTTTTTCATCGAGGTTTTCGTTAAGAACCTGGTAAAATGGACGGTCCCTACTATTAGCTGAATTGGTCTTTCGTTACTTATCATTGATAGGAACGAAATGAATTATATTTTCAGACGCGCTCAGGAGGTAATCGCAACAATATTCATCTCTTAAACAGTTCAGACTGAATTTATGTAGAGTGGCTTTAATTCCTCAGGAAATGAAGCATGCTGACTAATTTTTTTGTGACATTTCTATATTGTATCATCATGTTTCCATTAACAAACACGTTTCCAAGCAGAAACCCTAATTGATAACCAATAAAGAGGAATATCCGTCAGCTAGGACAGATATCTGGTTTCCATCGGATCCCTTGCGAACTCTGTCAGTAATAAGATAACCCAAAGCGAAAACAGGCGCCTAATTCAAAGATATCGTAATTGATTTTACTTGTTCGTATTAGTTCAGGATATCAGTTATCAACTTTAATAACGTCTGTTTATGGGAACAACGATATTTGTTGCACTAGGGCGGGAAAACATTGGCGCGAGCAAACTGTCTTTTGGTTTTACAAGCACACAGCAATTCAACAATCTATTTATAGACACATCCTGCAGTCCCTCTCAGCGTTCATAGATCACGTGGTCCTCCAGGGCAGACCCCGTGAGCTGTCACGTGACACTGGTGCCCTCTCGAGGGACGCCCCTGTTCTCGTGCCGTCTCGCTGCTTCTCGCCATATCTCGTCTTTATCGTCCTCGGCTAGTTGCCGGCAGGTGGGGCGTCGGACGCTCGGGTGGACTCATTCTGAACTCGTTCGTGGGCGACAATCCGTCTTCTATGTCCTTGCCCGGAGCAATTTCTGCCTGCCACGGGCAAGCGGAAAGCGACTCCCTTTGGATTATGGTGCACGGGCCAGTATTAACCTGTAGGGTGGGGGAGAAATAGAATTATTATGGTGACAGCTTATATACGGATCTGTTTTACACGTGTTGTCGACCTCTTACCGTTTGAGCTAATTACTGCCAGGAAATTACTCAGCGAGAAACACCCAGGGTAGTACTGAGACTGGTAAAACGGGACTTTTCCAGAGAAAGCGAAGATAACGGTTTTGATCTACCTTTGGAACGTGGTTGTCATTGCGGTATCATTGGCGTGTCATTCCAAATCGAGAAGGGAGAAATTAAAACACGCAGAAATCCTCCCATGAAGGACCAGTTTTATGACACATGAACATTTAAAGGTCGCTCGTCAGCATATAATCAAATTAAAAAAAGAACGCGTTTCTAAACTTTAGACGGAAATCATCCAGATAACTTTCAGCTTCATCGCTATAGGATATGAAATGAAAAAAAGGTAACCAACGACAGGTCTGTTATAGAATCACTTTCGTATTTGACCTATCGTATTGTATTTGATATGTTCTCAACGAATGTCACAGGTTACAGAAGTAGCACATCCGTTCAGAGCGTGAAGCAATAGAAATTGAAATACCGAAAGTGAATCCAGTTTACTAACTAAGTGACATTACTATCGTTATTCACTTTTGTTTTTATGAAACATGTTTAAAATATGATGTACGATACAGCATAATCTATACATTTTATAAAAAGTATTCTAACTGAAATCCTCTGTAAGCATGATTCATATAGATAGGTATGCATTCATCTTAGAGCCATGATTATATTGATTCCTCGGGTTTTAGACACCTGTATTTGGATGTTTGATATATACAAAGGTCGAACCACTCTTGCTCAAAACTGAGAGTGTCTCACTCAAGGTTGTCTGCTGCTTTATATATCATGTGCGAGATTAAGCCAATCTTTGTAATGGAATGGTGATTTATCATGTATATGTTTAGAAGTGATATGGAAAAGAGCATGGAGAAAGACTATAAAATTTGTCTTTGTTCAGTCCAGTCCTGTTTTGTCAATTTATCAAGTGCTACTGATTGTTTCCACACTTATGTATAGATCATTACAAGTATTTCGACGATCAACAGCTGAAGAGTATTGAGATACAGCGTTCCCATATTAGAGAATCCATAAAGGTCGCTAGACAATCGCACGACCTTCTCACGATCTGTCGTTATTTGAAATGATTGCCTGGATTGACTTTTCCATGTCTTGTTACTAATGTTATTTTAGTTTACAAGTATTGACATGTCTTCTTGTTTTCTTTTGTAGGTAAGTTCAACTCATGCGGATAATCTCCTAGGCATCTGGAGTAAAGTAAGACTCTTCTTATTCATAACTGTAGAAGTGTAAATAATGATTACTAGGATCTATTGAAAAATATTTTTTTAAATTGCGGCTCCTCTGAAGAATCACAATTTGACTTCTATCAATAATAAACCAAGTATCTGATGAATAATTGAACAAATATTTCTTAACGACATTAATCGGAGATTATTATCCAAAATTGTGCATCTTTGAAGGAATCCTACAAGTGCAGTCGAATATGATTCTCTCCAGTGAGGTTCTATTTCACATTTTAAGAAAAGGCCTGTGATCCATTTACCAATATTCCTAAAGTATCCACAACAGAAGTAAGTCAGCTACAGTAGATATATCCGATGCTACATTTGGCAGTGGTAGATCATAATGATGGGCGTCGGGAGTCGGCACCCACTATGATTTTGCCTCGTGTATCACGATATGTTCGCACTATTGTAACACAACCTGGAGTCATTAATGGAATTTCCTATTGCTCTTGCCTTCCTTGGAACAGATATTGTCACAATAATCTTATGCAATGTATACCATGGTGATGTGCCAGAATGTTGCTTTGAAATAACAATTTACTGGCAACACCCCCTATTAACCAATAGGGGCATATGTTGCAGATATATGACGTTATTGTGTGAGCAGAACTTGATAAAAATCACCAATGTATGCAAGGATAACAAAGTGATATGTGAGCTCCACGATACGTCGTCGATGCACCTTTCAATTAGATTTTCTTTCCAAGTATCATCTTGGTAAATGGGTCACGGGCTTGAATATCTTGTTTGTGGATCATTACTGGTCAGAAGATGTCATTAAGGCATGACTCACATCCCTAATTTGACCATGGTCACCATCTCTCGTGGTCGACGCATGCCAGTGTGTTGTTGTTTTTCCACTTTCTAGTATCTAGACCTGATTAAAACTATTATAATTGGAATAGATTGAAATGATTAAAAGTTTGGTGGTCGGAAACTTTGGTTGTGCCTAGAGACCCAGAATTGCTGGTGTTCTGAATTTTCTGGTTTTCAGAAATGTCAACAGGATGAATATAAAGTTTTTCAATGAGACTCTTGACAAAATTTTCAAAAGAAATTCTTTAAAGATAATGTTTATTCTTGCGGTTCTGTAGGCTCAAGGAGTGCCTATTTCCACAGTGCAATACCCGCAATATCCACGCTCAGTAGAATGGGTCGTGTTTAATTTCCTTTTCTACATTTGCGGTAACGCCTGTGTTCTTTTTCATCCTTTAGATCCTCTCTATTGCTTCCTTGTTGCAATCATCCGGATATATTTTTTAAACAGATATATTCAACTGCTTCTATGTATTCGTGTTCATTATGAATCATTGCTGAATAAAGAGTCTGCAACAATGCATGACCTGGTTTATGCGTATAATGAAGTATATTACGTTTTTTGTCACATTATGCCCAATATAGCGTGATATATCTCAGCTGGAGTGCGCACATACTAAACAACAATTATCACCTCATGCATAAAAGATGAGTGATGACTTTTGGACTTAGTATTTGTGCCTTCCCCTCCATTTCTCTGCAATTCAGCGTGAGCGAAGCGATAAAATGACGTTTAAATATTCATCATAAACGCCCATACAACCACCGTCCATTCCAGCACCATACTTAGGTCCATCCACAACAGGGACAAAAGGCAGCAGGACTGCCATTGTTATACACCACAGAAAATAAATACAGTAGAATTGTTTAAAACTGCTATCACTCTCACTATTCAATACTGAATTGCTGCCTTTAGACTCGGCCAAGACCCTAATATAAATTTATGTTTGATAAAGGGAGACTTGCTACCTACCTTAAACTCATATTTATTAAAGGGAAATTCATCAGTATAAACAAAGAAATATAAACTGTATTTGTTAAAAAGAAACTTGTTGTCATAAATTGGTATTTGTTAAAGAAAGGCTCGTTACAGTGTACAATGTTTTACATCTGATGTGAAGGACCATAACTTTATGTAAATTGGTATTTGTTAGAGAAAGGCTCGTTACAGTGTACAATGTTTTACATCTGATGTGAAGGACCATAACTTGATGTGCAGAGACCTACCTCCTCCAGTCCTTACCACTTAATTCGTGATTAACGCTTTCTGTCATGCCGCAAGCAAAAACACAGCACTGACACCGGAACCAGAACCCACACTCGGCGGGCGAGCTGTTTAAGGGGAAGCTTGCAATTCAAAGCTATCTCTGGTGGGGAGGATGATGAAGATGGTGGTTGTAGTAATTTTGGGGCTGATTGTTGCCGGATTGGCTGTCATCATTTCAAAAAGAAAATCTGATGAGCATTACCTAAATGACCAGGCCAAGTATCAGGTAAATTTAACAAAGCAGTATTGAACCGAGAGGGATGTCATTCACCCTATAGATATTGACTTTCATTTAAGGTAATTATTGATACATGTCGAACCGTCTTTTATCCTACCCCTAATATAAAAAAACCATAGGCTTAACATGGGATTTGTTTATTTCACGGATGTGACATGAAGTGTTGTTTATGCCACTACTTTCTGATACTGAAAAAATATGGAAACGGGGTAGGATAAAATCTAAACGCCACTCGTTTGAGTTTGAGCTTATTTATGCCACTCATTTTGTTGGCTCCGTAATGTCACTCGTCTTCGACTCGTGAAATTATGGAGCCAACAAAATGCGTGGCATAAATAAACTCAGACTCAAACTCGTGACGTCTTTTCATAGTATCCTCTGCGGTTCTGAGTTACAGGTACTGGTACAGCACATGGACACTGGCGTAGGTTATACTACGGACCGGGTTTTAGGCGAACGGGATTCCGGCACTCTCACAGTCTATTAGACCCGGGGGATTAATACTCATCTAATTAGGGAAGTTAATTATTTACAGACGGGATCACCGAACCCCTAAACGAGGCTCCATATAAAAAATCATCCCTTACTCCAACCCAATTTGCCCTCGGTTTATGTCAACCGAGTCCACCTAAACCCCTATACACTTATCATACCGCCCGTTCTGCCCTCTCAAAGAAACCTCATTCTGGTAAATGTGTAGGGATGAGATTTCTACCTGAATTCATCACATTGACTCGATCACCACCCTTGTGGTGTAAAAAAACTCGAGAAAGCCTGGTAGGGACTTATAATGATTCACTGGATGTTAAATCAAACCAACAAATTCTTGCCGCTTGCCTTCCTTATAAACCCTTCATCTATAATCTCTGAGCTGGTTGGACGCTCCATCCATTTCATGCTGTATTATTCGTGTTCAAGCTGTATGATCACACAGTGGTGTATTACGGTCGGATGGTGGGTGTGAGTTTACGTGGGCGGTAATAGGGTGGTGTATGGACATTCCTGATAAAGTGCCAGCAGGCAGAGTGGGGATGAGGACCCACCTACTGATGGTAATTACCAAGGAACGTTCGCACATTGATCCCAATTAACACGCTTAATGAACAGGGTAAAGAGTGATAGACGCTATTCGTCTAGTACGTATAACAAGCACTTGGGCAAAGTACATATACATGTAAAGAACATATAACATTCCAAAGTATTAGTGTTTACAACATTGCAACATACTTTGAGCATCCAAGTATACAAAAATCCAAATTCGAATCCTTATTGACCATACAGAAATAACATGCTTCTTACGAAAAAGCCATGGAAGTGATGTTGCGATCACTATGTGGCTCCATTGATTTTTTTTAAAGTGAAGGCATACCTATCATCCTGTCAAAAGGGCGTTTTTCACTGATGCCTAAACAACAATAACAGAAAAACTATCAAAAGGATATCACAAATACCTAGTCTCCCCCGAAGGAGAAGACAATGTAAGGGCAACAAGAGAGAAGAGTTCTTTTGCTGACTAAGCGCTGAAGGTCACCTCTACTCTGATATTTAGTTCGGATTTTCTATAAGGATAGTTTTTTATGATTATCTTATAATGCGGTGTATCTCCCATGTATTGAACTTCAGCTGGTATTTTTTCCCAGATTTGGTTGCCTTTATCGACGGGTGAAATATGATATCTTTCGATTTTGGGGAATTTTGTTTTAATATATTCTTTCTGCCAGTCGCGTGGATCGTCGGTTTATTGCTAAATCTCTCTGGCCTGTTGAAAAGAGAGGTGTTCTCCTATATATGTACCATAGATAAAGAGATAGATTTACTGAGGTAATACATTAAGTCAGTCCCACATGGAATTGGCAGAATAAAGTCAAAGCTCACGGTAACTCCTTTGCGCCATGTGCATAGACCTGCGCTGGTTAATTGTACCAAGGCTTTCATACGACATGAGTTATGATTACATGTACCAGTAATTCGTCATGATATCGGCACTCAGAGTCAATTAAACGTCTCCGAGGGAGAATTACATAAGTTATGAATATCAGTAATCCGTTGTTAAGGCGGCACACAGAGGCAATTAAATGTCTCGAAGGGAGAAATAAAAGTTGTTGATTCAGATTCAGTGGTTTCAAAATGAGGCTTGGGATTGCCAGGCCGGCTCAACACCGCTGGGACCCGGACGTAATCCAACTGCTAATCACATTAACTGCCGGCCACAAGCGAAATAGTTATTAATAGAAAGTGTCATTTCATTTTATGCGACCATGAAATGGTAGGGTCGGGGGGCGGGCTGGCGTTCTTCTGGGAAGTTTTTGGGTGCATTCATGGAGTTCAGAAATTCATATTGCGACTCATGTTCGGTGTCCACTTACCTGGCAGATATTAGGATCTGGGAATAAGCATCTTGTTTCATCTCACAGCGATTCATTACTAATTGCAATCATTGACTGCAATGTAAAACACGCTGCCCCATTTCAGTTGAAACATTTCACTTGTAGTATTTATATAGAACGTCCTGACCATGCTGTACAAGTCACAGAACGAGATGGTAATTTATGATTTGTACGGAACGAGGCATTTACGCCGAGTTCCGTACAAAACGGTAATTATCATCGAGTTCTGTGACTTGCACAAGCATGGTTGGACGTTTTATATTTACTATATACCCAAAAAAATTTAAAAAATCATTAATTTAATTTTTAACAACCGATATGTCAATAAACGTGTATGGCAAGGTGGTCCGTATTTTAGGGTACGGACCAGTGGTCCGTACAGTATTTTTACGTTATATGTCAAAACGGTACGTATTTACGGTAAATACGGCATGGGTATATAGTAAAGCGGAATTCCAGGATGGTATGGCATCTAATAGCTGACCCATAACCTTAAGTTATATGGGTCAGAGTCAGTAACCTTATTGGTTATCAGATCATTTCGGTAAGGATACAGACAAGTTGCAAGGATGTAATACTATATTACCAATTGTGACCGAAGAGTTTGGGCCATCAAATGCAAATCCTCTTACTTCATAAATTGGGGTGGGGAGTTAGCTCAGTGGTTAGAGCACCGGACTTGTAACCCCAAGGTGGTAAGGCTTTATGGGTTCGAGTCCCACCCCCAGCAGTGGTAGATTTCCTGCTATAACTAAGGCCATCCTTCTCATACCATGTCTATGTGGTGTGGGAAGTACAAGAACTCTCACCTCTGTAAATGTGTAGGGGTGAGATTTCTACCTGAATTCATCACATAGATTCGATCACCACCCTAGTGGTGTAAAAGAACCTTGAGAAAGTCTGGAAAGGACCTATAATGGTTGACTGGACGTAAAATCAAACCAAACCAAACAAACAAACTTCATAAATTAGCGCTATAAATTGGCTGTTTTTGTCGATGAATGCTGTGATAAATGTGTACACGTTGAACATATATATGGTTAACAGCTTAAGAGAGTGCTTACTGCTGTTACCTGGCTTAATTAGCAGTCGTTTTGATGTTATAAGTGTCAGTAATTAGGTCAAGGTCATTTATGACGCTCCATGGCAGGCAACAGTAATGAGGTCAAGGCTCTTTGTAACACTTCAATTATCGCTAATTAAGTAACGGACCTTTGTCGACAAGTAACTAAGTGTGGAGTTAGATCAGGGGCATGATTGGTGTATCCTGTTTGTGTTACGTCTGATCATTACGTGTATATTACCTCTTACCTCATCATGTTTAAGGGCAATACCTTTATCACCACCCACAAAGTGAGCAGCTGCTCCACTACACAATACCTCCACCCTCCCACACAGATCTGTACTTGAATGCAGTCAGACAGGAGCAGTCTCCCAACCTGACACATGTATGAATAAATGATCCTCCGCTTTGGTTCCTATGCGCTATATCCGGCGCTATGTGGCTATTCGGGGTCGCTGTACACAGGTGATGAAATTTCACACAAAATGCTCTGTGAAACAGATTAACTCACGTTGAATTTGAGAGGCAGCCACACCTAAGTTGTTACCTTATTGTATATCGGGAGTGTAATATCACCGCGTTCCATGTTCCATTAACTATTTTTCACATGATATGGAAACAAGGAAAGATATATGAATTAAAGACTCAAACGAGCACATATAAATACTCAATACATTGGATTCCACCCATTTCTTCTTCCCATGAGATAGGTCAAATGCATATAATTCAGCCAAGGCCATACACACAGGAGATTATAAAAGCCAGTTGTAGACAGGCAATTCATTGCCAATACAACCGGGTGTGACTGGTATTCATGACAGCCTTAACAAAGCAGGCCCTCCGGTTCGTAGAGTCCCGCGTTCCGGCGTCCGGGTCCGGCGTTCCTGCTCCTCACGTTTCGGCGTTCCTCGTACATACGTAAATATTTGGCGTTGTAGTCGAGCACGAATCACGAAGGGTTCCACAGAGAGGTAGACGTGAGACCCGTATAGTCCCCCTCCCTCCACCCCTTTCCCTACACACCCCACACCTCCCACGCCATACCTCCGCGAGCTACACCCCAGTCCCGCCGTTATCACTAATCAATACATCCGCGCCAATTCGGCGTGGTGAGACCTGAAGACGCGAGACAGATCGCGGGTTCCCCTGGCGGCAGGTGCAGAAGGTGATTTTAGCCCGCCCCCGGCCGGATGTATGCCGCCCTCTGGCGGGGGGATCATAACTATGAGACGCGCCTGGGGATATAGCACGGCCATGAAAGGGCATCAATTGCCAACTGTGTGTGGTGTGTGATGGGCGCTTTGCTAAACGCGCATCGTCATATAGGTGGCGCTAAGAACCGGAAGAAAAGCAGACAAAAACAGTGTATAGGTAGCTTTCTAGCGCGGGTATAACGGGTATAACAGGCTCTTTGTGAGGACAAGGAGTGAGTGCCATTTTGATGCCGTCAATCTTTGACAGATGATTTACCGTGTTCTGTGACTCCACCAAGTGCCGTGAAGAATAAGGTAGAGTGCGAGGCAGCACAGTGGAAGGGCGGACTTTGTTCGTTAACTCTATCCATGTCAGGCAGTCACATCGTTGTCCTCAAACTAGATTGACCTCAGTCCCCATAGATATCCCTCCTCTCTTTGATTCCTGGACGAGTCACACTGCAACATACTTTATCGTAATTTTGTTTAATCATGAATGTCCATAATCAAATACCTAAGCAAGTCTACCATCAACCCCACACTCTTACGTTTTAACACTTGCCGTGACATTTAAAATTTGAACCGCAGTAGGGGATTACCCACTTAGTGGACCACCTTTACTCAGAAATGTATGTATATCCTGACAAGCTGACTACTTAGCGGATTCTACTGTAACACACGCTATTACTATAGAATGCACCACGAAGTTAATCTGGACACCACAGCGGCCTTTCTAATGTTTCTAATCAGAGGTCATGAACTCGCTGCTTATTGAACTTCGCGCAGCGCACCGTGTAGACTAAAGTGGTGACCTACGTAGCACAACCTGCTCTACGACAGTGCCTACGACACATCCATCCCCAATACGCTCTTGGATAAGGCACGTGTCGTCATCTGCTTGCCAATGATATATCAAACCTGAAAATATCGTCGGGCACGCATGCATGCCATGGTATGTTGGAGAGGTTGGGACACAACTACGACATAGACACGAGGGGCGGTTACCACTTAGGCTCTCAATGCTAACCGCTTGCCCACCCACATGAGCGCACATAGTGGCTTGTGAAGGGGTGCAGGTGGCAGGCAGGTGGCGGGGGCGCGTGTGACGGAGGCGGGCAGACGCTAATGGCCAGATGGTGAGAGAGGAGACTGGGGGAGGAGGCTGATGACCAGAGGATGGGAGAGAAGGGCGGGCTGAGAAGTGCGGCGGGTGTTCAAAGGTTGAGGCACTCACTCCAACATTTACTTATATATTGACCAGCGGGAAATCTTGCAAGCCATTTGTTTCTCTTCACCACTATAAGAGTCCTCGCCAGTCTTTATATCAAAATTTTCATTTATAAGGGTCAAAATTCCTCAATATCTACAAGTCAACCATTCCCGACCATACCCTGACGTATTACTGTAGTACTCAAGACGCCGTAGAGTGCCGACTTTTATTTTGTGAAAGCCAACGAGTTTCTATCCGATATTTAATTCTTAGCGTATCCCTATACAGTGTCACCGCGGCCTTTCGGGGATTTGCTATAGTGCACAACTCCATTGATCAAGCAGCTTGTTTCGTGGAAGGGCGTTAGATCCCCAGCCTACACACCCACACTGCATATTAAACACCCGAGCCCCGCTGGGGGTGGTTACTCGGTCCCATATGGAGGTCAACCCTCATGCCGTGTCCGTGAGGGTCGCGAGGTGACGTCCTCAGGGCGAAGTGGTGACGACGCGCTTATTGATTTCACGGATGACTGATCTCTATGTCTTACTTGACGCATTTCGTATTGACATTCCGGCATCAGGAGGTCAGCGCCGGTTCGCTGCCCGCATTTATGAAGCGTGTCGCATTGAACTCTCTCTTCTGACAGCTCTAGGCTTTCCCCAAACCAAATCGAAGCTTAAAGTTGATTAACATACATGTTGCTTGGTTTCTCAGACCATGTGTACCCTATGACAGCTACGAGGGGACGTCACTAACCCTGACACGTAAGGATTGCCTACATTGCATTGGTGTCCCTGTTTTAGTTTGAGTTCTATAGCTCATATATGTATAGTTGTTCTAAGGTTGTTGTACAGTGTTGTATTTTTATTGCTTCTACGTAGTGGCTTTGGAACTCCTACTCTGAAGTTCCGTCGCTTCAACATTGTATGTCTCTTTTGGTGGAAGGTCAGTTTAAGTTGATTAAGAAATATTGGACCCTGGCCCTATTAAAGTGCCCTTTAAACAGGACCATGGTTGAGTTTGTCAAGATATGTCCCTGAAAAAGGATCCTTCGCTCAGTACTATAGATATACCCTTTCAACAGGTCATTGGCTCATTCCGTAAAGATGTGCCCTTCAAATGGGTCCTTGGCTCATTCCGTGTAGATGTGTCGTTTAAATAGATCCTTGGCTCAGTGCGTCTTGATATGTCCTTTAAACAGGTCCTTGGTTCCTTCCGTATACAGCACATAGCCTATGATCCATGGGCGCCGCCATGACGCCCCCCGAGTAGGTGGTCTTCACTAATGGAGGTGAAAAAGTAGCTGTTCTTCACTAATGGAGGTGCAAAAGAAGTGAGTGATAATTGGGAAATGTCACTTTTCTTGCCTTGCTCACATATGTAAATAAAGTGTTTCATATCAAAAACATCATGTCCTGGGTTTTAGCATTATATCTTCCTGCTCTTGGATGGGTGTAGAGAGTCAAAGGAACCTTGGTAAAACATGGCAGCTGAATTTCGTAAGAACAAAGAGCCAGAATACCGGTTTTGTCCCCCGACCACCTAGTGACTGCTTCATGAACTAACAATGGCTCTGTCCCCTATAGATGTGTCCTTTAAATAAATCCTTTGTTCAGGGCATATAGATGTGTCCTTTAAACAGGTCCTTGGCTCAGTGCTTATAGATGTGCTCTTGAAAATGGACCTCGACTCAGTGCGTATATGGCAACGAAGCGGAAAGTCAACGACCCCGTAAGGTGGTCCTCTCAGGTGGCCGCTCAGAATTCCAGTTCGATCTTGACGAATCATTCAGCCGTGACGGTAACGCATGAGCTGGTTGAGCCCCTGGTGGTGTGAGGTGAATACGGATGGGCGAACAGGGCTCAGGCAGAGGAAAGGGCGGTCTGGAGAAACGGAGGAGATCCCATCCGTTATGGAAATCCTTGCTCCAGCTAACTGCGCCCTGTGGACCTCCGCTCTGTCACTGTGATCCCTGCAGTCCAGACCTGAGTAGTTCCACTACGCCCCGAATTTTTAACAGTTTCCACACGTTGAATCTGGCCCTATTCGCACTTTATTAGGGTTAAGGCACAGTGGGAAACCTGAGACACTTACACACAGTCGAGTCACGTGTAGTTTACACAATGACAAGAAAACCTTTGACAGCGCCGTATTTATCAGTGGTCTATACGCATAGTAAAGAACAAATAATATCATTAATATGCAATGAAGCTGAATATGGTGTGTAGGGTTGGCGGGCGGCAAATGTATTGTTCGTGTACGTACTTAGTAAAGGCAGCTGCTTGTGGCGGGAAGTGGGTGCGCTGTATTTGTACACGTAGCTTGCTGTTGCTACATATACATACATCTATGTCCATTTCCCTCCAGTATTACTAGAAAATTGATAAGTTTTATCCCAATACTGTAGCAATGAAACGTCATGTAGCGTGTGCCAGATAACTGTGCTGACACAGCTCTTACAAAAGTATGGCTATTTGTACGAATGTGATGCTTCTCCACTAACAGAGAAGTTGTAAAAAACCCTGATAAATACATGTACATCGCCGCAGGCTGTGTGACTGATTCCCATACAGCCAGCTCTGCCTCAGTGTTTGCCCATCGGCATTATTTTCTTGTGTATTTACATCCAATATCAACACTGCAATAACATGTTTTTTTTCCCTAACGGCCTCTACTCTGTTGTGTATTTGAATCAGTAAAGCCATATGAATAATATTTATAGAAACAATACCATGAGGCATAATGACGCTAAAAGCACTATTATCTTAATGAAGTGCCTGCTCAGGGAATTCCTTGCGGCAGTATTTCGCAATAGAAGATTAAGAAAACATCAGAGAAAACAGTGAATGAACCCTCAGAGAGAGTCAGAGTGAGGAAATGTTCATGTCATCAAGGGAATTTTAACCCGTTATCTCTTAAGAACGAACATGTCAACTCAGGTAATTAAGTGCCTTTGGTGGGGCTTTTACTGCACAAAGTGTCTCATACAATAACTAGTCCTGCTGGAGATAAAGGCCGGGATCCTTGTGTGACATGAAGACTAAACTCAGATAAACAACAATCAAGTCAGCATACGCCCTCCAGAGGTTACTGTTCTCCCTATTATCGCCCAAGGTAAATACAAGTTCCACTCGCGACTGACTGGGCAGACCACGACCACATGAACTAAAGTTTTCCCATTTATATTTGAAGAACCTGAATATAATTTCGGATTAGTATGTAGAAATACTAATTTCTGACATCGGATTTCCCATTTGAAGATTTATAAAAGCCGTTAAACTGCAATAATTTCGGGTTATGGTTCAAGGTTCTATCACAATACAACGTCGGTAACAAGCGCACATCGGGACCTGTAAACGGACTGAATTCTGGGATACCACAATAGGGTCTATGGAATGACGGGAAAACGCACACGGTTGATAATCAAGCCAAAAAGCCGCCCCTGAAACCCAGGTTTATAGACAACTGAGGGTTCCCATGTGCGGGGAATCAATATGAAAAGTTGTTGACGTCCCGAACTGAAGACAGGTTGTCTGCCGAGATTGGTTAAGTCTGTGCTTCGTCACAGCAGAACATTGGGGTCCAGAAGATGATGTTATAACAAACTCTATGTATCTGCTAATGATGCATTTGCTTTTTATTAGCCTACGTACTTCCCGGCAGCATTTGACGCTAGATGGCGCAGAGGCATAGGCCAGCGCCAATACACGAAATGGACCGGGCTTACGGGCTGTAGTCATTCTGTAATGGGCCAGATTTACCGCCGTTAATGCGTAGTAAGAGAAAAAAATTGAAGAATCCCAATAACTAATGGTAGTGAGTTTTGTTTTATTCGTTGAATATTTGCCAGGTTCAAAGCTTCTACCCTATGGCATGAACAATGTAAAGCGACCTGTCAGAAGAAACATATTGCCTGCAATGGGGACAGAAGCAGCATTTGCAGTCGTGTTCCCATTACTGTACCAATAGCACCCCACAAGGTGTAAGGTAATCATCATATACCATATGAAAAAATATACTTCAATTCAACAAGTATGATACTGGTTTTGAAAAATAAACAACACCCATATATATGTTGTTAGGGATTTTTTTCGTTTTATTAGTTACCCATATATATGTTGATTATGGCATGAACAATGTAAAGCGACCTGTCAGAAGAAACAAATTGCCTGCAATGGGGACGGAAGCAGCATTTGCAGTCGTGTTCCCATTAATGATATTAGAATCGTCTGACCTATACACGGCTGGCCTGCGAGTGCTAATCCCCTGCCCGCCTGTTAGATTTCGCCCAGTAGGGGGCACTGTTAAAGAGGCACTCTCCCCCCGATCTTTCGCGGCACTAGCGCTGGCTTAATCTCTGCCCCAACCCAAAGCCTGTTCCCTGGGTATCCACTAAAGACAGGGGAGACCAGCGAACATTTCAGATTCAAAACAAGGCAACTGTCAAAAGTTATACAAGTCAAACCACTCACATATCAGGTGTATGGAAATATAGGAATTGTTAAAGGAGCTTCACAGACAATCAAGCTGTTTCTTTTTGAGCTGTAAACCACTTTATAATGTGAATCTACAGTTGATTAGACTGCCCCTTTGAATGAGCACATGTGTCATGTTGACAAACAAAACCCTGCAACACATGAGGTGCCATCCACTGAAGAAAGTAATCCCTATGACTGTGTCTGATTTGACATAACAAATAAGAGAAATCAGTGTATATCATTTACTCTATAGATATGTACATCTCTATTTACAAGTAAACCGCAAAATATCCTAAAAAGTCCGAAGAATTTAGGATATTTTAGAAACTGGCGTATGGGCCAGATTTGAGCCCAAACAGGCAGGTTGGGGCAGAGATTAAAGCGGCCAAAGGAAGGAGAGCGCAAGATCTCTGTTGGGAGAGTGTTAAAGAGGGGGGCAGATCGGAAGTGAGAGGGTGTCGCAGCCGACAGACTGGCACCGGAGTTGTTGGGGGCGGGGGGCGTTCGGTAGCCCTATGGTAGAGCTGAGGGCATGGGGCGGTGGGAAAGAATGCGCCAGTAATGGAGTTTATCTGTCTGCTACACTCGATAACCAGACTTGCCTGCATTACATCTCCGCGCGTCGGGAGAGACTGGTAGAAGGGTGAGAGTGGCAGCCGTGTTCGGCATGCCGGGGTCGGGACGACGTGGGAAGCCTCGCGCCTACTTCCAGTGGCATCTCACCACCTGCACACTAAAACGTACCTCTGCTGCGTTGAGGATTCCCTCAAACATACATACCGCAGAGCTGGCACGCGGAAGGTGAACGCACTAACCGACAGTAGGTTTCCAAGTCTGGATCAACCGTTAAACGATTCCCGAGTATCACAGGAAGAGGGTTAGAAGGCTGAGATACTACAGTATCTTTCTCTAATAAATGGACAAGTTTTTTGGGGTTTTTTTTTATTCAGTAAACATATTTTACGACGACATTATTCGCCTACAGTTGGGCGATCTTCCATAATGGGGTCAACAACGTTGAACAGTACAATACATGGACAAATACAAAAATATACACAACATCACAGGACAAAACAAGATATCACAATTTCAGTTCTTTCGAACTATAAACTCCATATTGCTATATCACTAAGCTAACATTTTTCTGTGAACTTATTTCCCTTCAGTCAAAATCTTCTCGGTTTACCACATTTATTAACACTTCCTTGATCTTATTTTTAAAATGGTCACCACTTGGTAAACGTTGGATATCACTTGGAAGACGATTCCAATAGTCATTTCCTTTGTTTAATGGTGACTGCCTATATTTTCTATGTTTATCTTGGGCACTTTTAGTTTAATTGGGTTGTGTCTTCTTAGATTTTTCTTTTTGTGAATTTTATTGAGGGAATATCGCGTGCATAACCACCGAGTTCGGCGACACGGCCGTTGTTCCACCCGGGCCCTATACCAAGTAGCTTGTCACTGGATATTGTTTTGAGTATATTAATTCTTAAATAGACCGTAGGTTGGATTGAAATAAAATATGCCATTACACTTGCCATAAAGTTGTAATCAATCAACAATATACTCTTCTTTGTATTACGTTCTGGACTATGCACTACCACTGTTACATTCAAGGAACCTGGTATATCAACATGCCTCCACACTCCCCTGACTGGTATGTTATTAGTTATCAGTACACTGCAATGGTGCAGACTGGGCCTCTATCTCTATCCACCCAGCCAGCTTGCCCCCCTCGCTACCCCTTACCCCACCACCCGATTACTGCGAACGGCCTGCTCTACCCCTGGGAGTTTAGCATGCAGTAACTCCACAATACTGTCCGTGCGATAGTGTTTGGGCCATGCCCCTACGTCACAGATAAGATACGAATACCCCAGCCATGTATGCATTGTTTTGATGCTGTAAGCACTTTAGCCCCCTCCCCCTTGCGACAGCTCTGTGTACCTACATAATGCCAGACAGTAGACTCTACACACACGAAGTAGATCTTCACCTTAACCCTTTCCCTACAGCATATTTGTGAAAAATATATTTTCCCCTTTCTCCAGGTTTGTCCCTTCCCCTATTGAGGTGTGTGCCTTTGGTGGGGGCTACACTTGTCCTCATGGGCTGGGGGCTGGGTTGGGAGGAAAAAATGGGCTCAGAGCTCCCCACGCTGAGAGCCGGGCACACACCGGCAGCTAGTCACTTTTCGGCAGTAGCTCAAGCTATCCGCGTCATACCCGACCCTTTCCCTACAGCAGCCAATTCCCCTGACATCATTCTTACTATAAGTACCTCAAACCTGGAAATGTATCATAACTTCAGTATAATGTTTTGGTAATTGATGTTTTTTTCTTGTACAAATGCCCTATATGCCTCCTTTACTTTCGCAAACCTTTGGAAGTCAGACATTTATTTCTATATCTATCAAAATAAGTATAGAATTATCAATGAAGCATAAAGACATCACGATGTTATACCAGCAGGTACTTTGATGTGAAAGCCATGGGAATTTGTATTCCTATATATCTATTAGCGAACTAACTAGAGTTACATACCGCTGCTGAGGGGTGCATTAAAAATAAGTTATGTGTCGAGGTTGACGTTTTCGTCCCGCTCTCATGTTTTCGTCCAGCTCTGATCACGTGATACAATACAGCAGCGGGACGAAACAATAGCTGTTGTGGTTACTCGATAAGGGTCGCCATTTTCTTCGGAAGTGTTTTAGGTAAAGAATTAAGCATTTTTATCGATATTTAAAGGTATATAGGAATAGGGAAACCAAGTACCAGTAAGCAAAAGTCAAAGTTACTCGGTGATGATCGTGAAAATTATTACCCGCGGCTGACGCCTTGGGCAGTAATTATCCCGATCCTCACCTCGTAACTTTGAACTTTTGCTTACCGGAACATAGTTTCCCTCTATTATTATTAATCTTTTTTATTGGGCACAATTGTAAATGCCTTTATGCATCATGATACAGTTCCAATGGGAATTCCAGGGAGCATCATGCTACGATGAAGGGTTAATACATACTGTCCAGAGATCACAGGAAGTAGATAATTCCAGACAATAAAACAGGACCCCGCTGTGGCCTCGCGAAGTAGATAATATCCTATTAATAGTACGTATCCTATTCACAAGCTACAGGGCATCTATCAAAACAGATACCCCCATGAGGCTGGCATCAGAAAGTAGATAATACCCAGTAGGAAATGTCGATTAATCTATACAGAGACCAGTGACGATTGGATAACTTCCATCAAAAATACTACACCCGACCCCAGGGAATAGATAAGATCCTGTTAACTACAACAAGTATATCAATTTTCCCTATGAGGGAACTGTACCAATAGCACCCCACAAGGTGTAAGGTAATCATCATATACCATATGAAAAAATATACTTCAATTCAACAAGTATGATACTGGTTTTGAAAAAAAGAAACACCCATATATATGTTGATTACCAGTGACGCATTTTGTCCCGCAAATAAATCAGAACTTTCTTGATCAGCTAATTTAAATATTTCACTTGACACCTGAATTTACCTCACACTCCCTGCCGGTTGAAATTATTTCAATTTTTAAATCATCTATACTCCGGGTGGTAACTGGCAAATATATTTATGACTAATTATATATATATATATGATATGGTTGACCCTCCACACACCCCAACAAAAAGTAATCCTATGCGATAAACAGTATACAGTAGAACCACAATTGCAGGACACCCTGCGAAGGTGGAAAATCCGCAAGTCCGGGTTCTTTGGCCCGGAACAGAATCCCCTACTTCAATTGTATTTCACCCATTAAGCAGACCACCCAGCAGCACGAACCAGTTAGATCTGGAACTGAATGTGGTCCCCTCCGTGAGGTTCTACTGTACCTTATTCCGCCACTTTACCCACAAATCTCCCCCATTATGGGTAATCGCTTGTGACAAATGCTAGAGTCAGCACAACTTAGTCACTCATTAGGCCTCAGGCCAATTTACCTATTTCTTTGCAGGAGGTTGTGTCTCTCTGCAAGCCATTAGGGGATAAGTAGTATATCAATTGGCAATGATTACCTGGAGACATCTCTCAGAGCATTTACATTGTAAGAACGCTTAACTTGACAGTGTATACTGGCTACATAGCTATTGAAATTACTCAAGAAAGACTACATATCATATATTGATATGAAGGCGTTTTTAGAAAAAAAACCACTCAATTCTGCTTCCCAGAGAATGAGGAATGATTGCATGATACAAATAAAGATATTTGAGCCAATCCCCTAAATTAATCTCCATAGAAACGTTACAGCAGAGAAACTCAAATTTTCTATACTACATAAAACAGTGATGATAAGCAATGATAATCAATATAAAGATTATTCAATGTTCCTTCGATGCTTTGTCTCGTAAGCTCGTCGACCGCACGTTGCCTTGTACTGCAATATTACAGTGGAATCGAAAACAAGTTATATATATATATATATTTATATTATATAACGTATTCTCTTAATAATTTACTTGTGAGAGTGACAGGCAATTAGAGTAATAGGGATGTGGAAGGGCACATGTCACGCTTAGTTTGACAACATCCAGACACTGAATCCCCCGTCTATCCTGCCAAGATCCTTGGAGTCTTACCGCAGTTAATTGACAGGTGGAAGCAGGCATGCTTCACTGCAGGCATGCTTCACACTGTATGGTGCCTGCTATTCTCTCTGGTACAATCAGACCTTCCTTACCCGTTCGAAAACATTTGGAAATGTGTTTTACAAAAATGTATGTGTACTCTTTAGTACAACATGTGTACATTGCATTTATGTCCCTTACCTTAATGAAGATTATTGTAATCATATTCCTCCCGTGGTTAAGATTGTTATATGGCATTTTGGCATGTAAGAAACATGTACACCAATCCACAGGTATAGTAAGACTTAGTTATCTGTTTCTTTTCTACGCGGTTTTCCTTAGAATAGCTCTCCTAAATAGCAGAACCTCCTGATGATACCCTCAAGTCTCTTGATGCATTTGATCTTGAACTTGGATACCATACCATGAGCCTATATACAGCGGTTATTTTATTTTATCTCCTCTACTGTCAACAATCAGTGAATGGTATGTATCACGAAAGGTTTTAGATGTACCTTTTACCAATCATTGGTGGATAATTCATGTATATTTTGCAGCATCGCTTATTTCAGATCAGTCTTATGAACAACGGATGAGATAAGTTTAGCCCAAAACTATCTTACTGTCTTTGTGTCATTGCAATACAGCCATATTTATGAATCAATCTTTCCAAGAAAGTATTGGAGGGTATTGCATTACAAATTTCAAATCTCATATCAACCATTTCAGTGGAAGCAGAAAGATAGTCACACATTCTTTGGAAAAGTCTATTACACAGGGGCGGTTGTTTTTACATGTAGAGTGTTTATTTTTCAATATGTTATCGTCAACCACGAAAGTAAGCAACACAGCAGAGCGATTGGAGCGGCCCGGTCTGACTGCACGGGGAAATGAGTTTTTACCCGGGCTGGCTGATGATCACGTCCTGAGCATACATTTCTCTCCGTTCAGTTTGCACTGTCCGAGGACATTGCACTGGTTGCATTTGAAATTACACCCAGTGTTTTTTTTACTTTAATCCCACCTCGACTGTAGCATCATCTTGCCTTAGACTGACACCAGTTTTATCTATGGTCGAGTAGGGGCGCTCCATAGCCGTGTGGATTTAGCAGTGTTTTTGCCATTTCCCATCTCATTTTGAGAGGAGATCCCTTGAGTTCTTTTTTTTTTAATCTTTTTTCTTGGATGTTTTAGGTGACGTATTTGATGGGATATTAAATACGTGCTGGATGCCGAAGCCGTTTAACGGCACCGACACGGGATGGTGGTGGGAGATAGAGGAAGGTCTACAATCCGTGTCTCTGTATAGTTAACTGTACTGCGTATCAATACACCATGTCCCCTGTTCTTCACATCTATTGGAACAGTTTTATTGTTTATCCTATCCCTAATAAAAAAAAACTCCATAGGCTTAACATTGGGTCACTGTATTCGGTCTGGAGTTCAGAAAAATGAAAAATATCGCTCTAGTGGGATACACTTGACAAATGACATTATTTGTTAATGTAGAAGTAATTTAGACGGGCGGGGTAGGATAAATTCTAAACCAAACTCGAGTTAGTCATGTTATTGTTCATCACACTCTGGCAATATCACATATTACTGCTCTCGGCTTCGCCTCGCGCAATTATACGTGATCTTGCCGTCGTGCAATAAACAACAACACGACTAACTCTCGTTTGGTTTCTCCATATTATTCCACCTACTACGTTATAAAAAAGACTCCCATGATTTCTCGACCGTGTTATATATTCATATATGATTAGTGATTCAGTGTTTATCATTAGTGATTCAGTGTTTATCATGAACGAGTTACCTGCTAATCTAGTACTGCCTTCGTCTTTCCCTTTGCTATCATGTCCAATGATGCGGTTTTAACCACGAAGTCACTCAGCCTACAAAGGGTAATTCAGTACTTCATCAGTTGATTCCAGATTATTTTCGACCGATGCCCTTACAATTCTAGCCGGATGAAGGATTTAAACCTTTCTTATCTCACCCGATAAGAAATGAACGAAGCTTTAAATCTGCCTCGTGGTTTGCGACGATTAGTGGTTTCGCACCTTTTTTTTATTGCAACCCTGCCATCGGCTACTGAACCATGACGCCGTCATTACTGCCATGCCTGAAACGGCGAGTTGTATGAAACAGAGCGTGACGTTCTGGCGTGACTGCCTGCCTCACGTGAACGATTCCGTACATGTGGCACTGGAAGATGGGAAGGAGACGCTATCTCTCCTCTTGTAATTTGCTGCAAACATTTCACTAATGATAACAGTTTTTCTCCCTGGTCACTTCCCTGCTTGGCCTTGTCACCGGCAGTGCTTAAAGGCATATCGGACAATTTGGCTTGAAAATTAAAACCCATGTCAATTTTCTGAAAATGTAATATGATGATCTCCAAGTGTTGTAGAACACATACCTAACTTAAAAATCGGGGGTCACCGTGCTAGTTTTTGATTTATAGATCAATATGATGATAATTTTATATAAGAATATATAGAAATTCTAAAAAGTATTTTTTTCACATAGTAAAACCCATGTCATTTTCCTCAAATTTTCACAGACTAAGGTACATATATGGTACTACTTATTTATGTTTTAAAAATCATATGTCACCGTCCTTGTTTTTGAAAGAATTGAGGAAAACCATATTTTTCAGTAGATTTCTTTAGTAAATCAAGCAAATGCAAATTGGTCTATTTTACCTATTGGGTTTGGATAAACTGGACAAAATGTTAAATTTACTCATGTAGAATTAGAATGAGTCCCAAGAAACCAGTTTTAACTAATAATTGACATTATTTAGAAATTAACAGGTGGCGCCACTGTGAATTGTAGGATATGCCTTTAAGGCCCACTTCCAGAGGTCAGCCGCCTGCACTCTGTTTGCTTAACGGGCCTTAAACATGGACCCACGTAGTGACCGTTTCTGTAACACTGGCGTCACTCTCTGCCGCTGCCCGTCACCCTTCACCCTTCGCAGCCGTCGACCCACCACGCGCCCACGCACTACTCCACTCAGGATCCAGCAGAAGTCAATACAGGTGTTGCCGTTCAGCGCCACCTAACGGCCCAGTGTCTCGTTATGCGGCCGCTCGGACAAACACCGCGAGTCTGGCAGTATCCATATAGAGACAAACAGCAATCACACCTAAAGTGTGAATGGTCGGTGTGATTGCAGGAGTGTTGTTTTTTGGCAGATTAAATTGCTGTAACAAAATAGGGTATTGTATCAACGAGTCTGAGCTGTCTAAACTTTGTAGTTGATAATTATCTTGGTTTTAACTTGGAGAAAGATAAGCATATTATAGCTAGGCATGCCAATGTATTATTTTGTATACAATTTGAGTATACCTGTCTTATCTAAGCTATATCTAAAGTATTATTGAGTTGATATGCATGTATGACACATCAAATCAGAGCCGTAATACCATAGAATACAATGCAATCACTTTTATTTCTATGGGAATGATATACGTGGGTATTATGAATGTATTACTTTCATACATTCAGTAATCCTATGCTAAAGTATACGTTGCCAGGGGTATGTTTGGCTGCATGCATTGCGTAACCACGCAGATAACGTACGACACCGGCCTATGGAAAAAGGCCTATTTGAGTCACATAGCCCACACGTGTAGCCCTCACAAGGGAACGTGCCCACGCATTATTTTCCCAGCTCACCGCTAGGGCGTGTAAGGTGTCAGGAGCCGCTCGAGTGGACTCGGAGGTATTCGGAATATTTCGGAAGTCTCCGAAACGGATTGGGGGGGGGGGGTGGCTTAGGGGTCTTCGGAGCGTTTCGGCAGTGATCGGTATGGTTCCGATGGCTCGGAGGTATAAGGAATGTATCGGAAGTGTTCGGGACAGATCGGGAAGACTTAAAGTTTGTTTGTGTGAGTAGTTCAGACATGCTAGTGTTACGTGCACGCTCACGGTACCCTGACACACAGCGTTATCCGCCACACGTGCCAGACGAATGAGACCTCACTGACTGAGCACCCTGTCATTTTCGATTGCTTGTAACGCATTGGCGTCCCCTCTGGCCTCTCAATGTCAGCGCCACCCCTCTCCAGCCACCCCATCAGTACCCCCCACCTCACATTGACCGAGTCACGCCCTCTGAAAGCGCCACTTCAGTCACCCGCTCCACGTTCATTTGGCATGGCCTTCACTGGTGCCCTCTAAACTTGACTTTTTACCCTCCTCTAACCCTGCTCCTCACCCTCTGGTGCCTCGGCCTCTTCATGCAGCACTCCCAACGAGACGTCTACTGCCCTGGTGCCCGGCCAAGCCACAGAGACCTGCAGATCGTATAAAATCACGCCAGTACTACTCCTTATTTATCACTCGTGTCCCTCCTTAACCCGACGCGCCCGTGGCTCTTTTAGAAAAAATATGGCAACAAGTCATAAGAAGTCGATGGCATTTGAAGAGTTTGATCAATAGGGAATTGAATCGGGAGATTTGGCTGATAAAAAAAATACGGGGATGGTAGAAGGAAAACAAAGTAAGAAATAGGGAAAGGGCATTGAACTGTCATTTTCAACAGGCAAAAACGATTCAGGCCTTGGACAAAAAGGTGAGGTTCAATGCCCTTCATTTGTCGAGCAGGTTACCGAGCATTCGGTATTATATTCATTAAATAACCCGATACTTGAAAAGAAGACTTAATGTAATTTATCTTATATCTATTTTGTGAAAAATCTTTTAATTTCACACCATCACTCAGCACCAACAGGGCTTAACCATGAACCATTTCGTCTATGGTAACCATTTGATCATTTCACTCTCCAGTTGATTTCCTTTTTAAGTGGTCGAATAAATGACGGATGATCTATCTGATGATTCGACATTCCAGATTATTTTTAGGTCGGGCCAGCTTCCTGGTCAGCTCTCAGTTCGCAGTCTCTCATCACGTGGTACATGAGTTCAGATCTGTGTATTGTCTTTCCATCCTCCGGATATTTATTTTAGTTCCAGAGTCCCTTTTTAGCATGCATATAAATAACTTTCAAACAAAACGTGTGAATTAAGTTCTATTTGAGTTCAATATGCACATAATATGAGAAATCACCAGTCTTTCGAGGGATTAATGAATGGGACAAACTTGAGAAACACACACAACAACTCGATTCATTGCCTAGTTTTAAACGTGTAATTAGTGATCTAATAAGGTAGTACCCATACAAACTTTTATGTAGCACTAACTAAATGATGGCCACTAGGCATTGTATCGATGAGAATTACTACGATATTAACATGAGGGTAACTAATATGATGTATGTACAAGAACTTAAATTTGGAACCGGTCCCTGGCCTTGAGGTAGGGAACGGAAACAAATTATAGGTGAGGTACGAACATAGATGGAAAGCTGGATTAAAAATGGAATGACCATTGATGTGTCTTTG
Source organism: Alentia gelatinosa (assembly GCA_950022655.1). Lineage (NCBI taxonomy): Eukaryota > Metazoa > Annelida > Polychaeta > Phyllodocida > Polynoidae > Alentia > Alentia gelatinosa. The sequence goes on from OX465582.1 coordinate 11,393,552, forward strand.
TAATAAATTGATAGTCTCTATTGTACAGTGAAACTATGTACTTCGAGCTGCTAATGATCTAGATGTGCTATGATTAGTCTACTCATGTCACATCCCATCTCCATCCATCATACCTATCACCCGTACTTAGATGTACCGAAGTAAACTTGTGTCTTCAAGGAAAAAATGTACAACAGGAAGAACTAGCACCCAGCTAGATGTTGGAAATAAATAACTATAAAAAAAAACTACCTATTTTGGGGACCAGTAGGTTATAGAGAAAGCAATGCCCTCTTACTGTTTACAGTCTGTCAGACAAGAAGAAATGAATGTAAATCCGCATTCAATTTTGAATTCTGATGACCATCAGAAAATATACCCGAGAGACAGTCTAGCAAACTAACGGCATGTTTGCTTCATCGTATAAACATGGTTAGGAATCTCTCCTAGTATTCTGCTGAGAGCATAAAAGAACGAACTGTTCAGCGTAAATGCAGATTGGGTGACTGTAAAATTAAATTCCCGGATTGACGTACAGACATCCCCTCTTTGCTGCCTTCACAAGGGGCATCAGACAGGGATGCCAGTTTGTAGGATTTTGCCTACATGTAGGATTTTCATTTTAGTCTCAAAGTGATGAAAAGTTCAAGAAATTGTATGTTTTGAGAACAAAATAGACTCCAGGTTCCCTGAAATCTAATTCTTAGATAAACTTGTTCTGTAATCTTTCAAAATTCCGAATTTAGCTACCCCGAGTACACTCAGTTAGAGGCCCTATGGATCCCAGTGCTCCAACCTAGAACTGTAGGATGGTAGGATTCTTGTAGGAAATGCTCCTACGAATGAGGGCAAACTTGAATACTGACTTCTGATTGGCTTAAAATATATGCAGAAGAATCTGCTAGGAGAGTGATGGGGATTCCCCATACACCATGTGCGTTTTAGGTGATACATAGACTGGCCTCAGTCCCCATGTAGGAATTTCTTCTGACCCCAACTAGCATCCCTGACCAGAGGGCCACGTGTCTGGACGTATTAAGGAACAACATGCTCTATTGCAGCAGAGTGGATTGTGGAAATGTTGTTCCGAGTGAGGCAGATTGCTACAGTATCAATTGTATCAGCAGTACCGATAGAGGCATTGTTGAATGCAATAATGAGGATTAGACGAATGTTGAGCGCAATAATGTAGATTGATGCAGTGCAGATTGTGACAATGCAGATGGCATCAATGTTTATTACGTATAGGTATATGGATTATAACAATGTGAATTACAGTAGAGATGGACTGCAGTAATGTGGTTTAGAGCAATGTTGATTGTGGAAATGTAGATCTAGGTAATGTTTATTGCATTCCAGAAATGCAGTTGCAGGAGCGATTTAGCTCGAGGTATTTTCAATCATACCTTCACAATGTAATGATCAAAGGTCCTTTATGCCTGTCAAGTATTGACATGTATATATACTAGACACGGCCATCTTGCCGGGCCAGTGAATAAAAACCTGCCCCTGCACACAGCCATCCAATCAGATGATGAGATGCTGGAGCCTGGCGAGCCGTGTGGTTAGGTATGCACGACGGTCACCCAGACTACCGGACTTGTTGTCTTTCCTCTTCTCTTTTCTGTCCACGTTCTTGTTTTCCTTTCTCTTGATGTTTTCGTGGGTGGCGCCCCCTCTCGTTGCTAATGACAACTGCCTGTGGTAATGTTTACTGCCGTTTGGCTGTGAAGCCTTCCCGGCATTCCCCTCGCCTCAACATCACTGACAGGCAATTCCTCGGGCCAGGCCCTTGCATGACATGGGGTTATAACAGTGTAAGTAGCGTGGTGGATGAGGGCCTTTAAGGGGTTAATAGCTCTGATATTCGATTGTCAGTCAAGGTTGTGGGTTCGAGTCTCACTTCAGCCACCTCTCTCCTTCATAGCCAGCAGTGGTAGATTCACTGCTATACCAAAGGCTAATCCTTCTCACACCGTAACTGTGTGGTGTGGGAAGTAAAACAAAATTCGCACTTCGGTAAATTTGTACGGTGAGATTTCTACCTACATTCATCTTATAGATTCGATCACCATCCATGTGGTGTAAAGTCAACGAGAAAAGCTGAATTTTTAGTTAATCCCTGTGTACCCTCAGGGTCCTCTGGGACGTTAAAATATAAAAAAACTGTCTAAAATTATGAAAATAGGTGGAGTTTTATTTCCATGACTAGTGTAACGATGGTCACGACTCAATTGTTTTTACGAGACGCTATTACTCTTGTGTAGTCTGGTAAAACAGTAAATCCAGCTCAAAACAACAATAGATGTCGCATAGCAACGACTCTATGTTTCATTGTGGTTTTAGACACAATTCCCATGCGGGATAAGCGAATGGGAACTTTGTTTTTATCAACCTTGCAAATAAAATTTGGGTCCCGTTCATAACAATCCCTGAGGACAATCCATAATAATCCCTGAGGGTGGTTCCCTACAATATGCGTGGTAGATGATTAAATTCCGATACATAACCATGTCATCTGCTTTGTGTGTTCTATTGGCATTAACATTGGCGTTTGTGTTACCTGAAATCCATACTGCTGGACCACACAAAAACAAACTTCCAAAAACGTAGCTGTTGTGGAGCATAAAACCACAAAATTCTGATTGACCCAACTTGGCGAAACACGAAGATGATTTGGGAGTAACATCGAGGAAGACGGAAATGAAAGTGCGTCTTCCACACGTTAGCTACTACAATGTCACATTGACTACAATCAAGGCTTGGTAAAACGAATTTTGTGACCATTACTGACTACTGCGTTTTGTCGCGACCAATCATCACCCTGGACTACCTTCTTTTTGTCGATATATTCACTGTAACTATCATATTTATGCCACATGAAAGTCCTTATTTTGTTGCCCATTAGTAAGGATTTATTCCTATTTTTCTGAACAGAAATAGGTCCCCTACCCCACCGGGTAGGACCTAATTCGAGGTTCTCTTTCTCTCCAATAGGAGAGAGAACTGGAAAAGTTTTAAAATCTATTGATTCCCATTGTGAACCGAAATGATCGAGGAATTAGCATCACACCCCCATGGTAAAATTGACCGGATTTATCTTACGCCATTACGGTATGAACCTTTGGTGAGTCTGAATTCCTTTGTCGTAGTAGTCGCTAATAAAGACAGTCATGCTGTACAATCACACACAGTGATGTATTTGGCTGATAATACGAGATGTGGTAACGAGTTCATCGCCTTGCCGCCTCTCTCCCATGCCATCCAAATCAACGCCCCATGCCGCCAAGGCCATGTGAAATCACCCGCTTGCTCTAACGAAGTCCACCCAGTGGTAGCACGCCAGCATCCGTCCCTATCCGCTGATTGTACGTGTATTCTGATTAGTTCCCATGCTTTTCAGTCAGCTCTCCAAGCGGAGGTTGGCTCTATATGGCCTAGTATGGCACGATGATATCACAGCTTGGTGTGCCTCCTCATTACTCACACTCAATGCGTGTGGCTGCGTCTCATCCAGGTACCTGGTTCCGGTTGTCAGTCAGGCGTCCTGATTTCCTCCTGCCTTGGTCTACCACCTGGAGGCGTGATGATATGTGACGATCTGTATCCCGGAGGCCGCCATTCGTATTGCATGATGGGTCTGATTACACGTTGTATTGTGTGGGGTGGTGACTGGTCAACTCGTCCTTTAGTCAACTCGTCCCTTAGTCAACTCGTGCTTTTTTGGTCAACTCGTCCTTTTCCCTAGTCAACTCGTCCTTTTTGTTTTCCAATTGTCTTACACCTATATATAACTGAATTATATAATAGATAACAACTATATGATGTTAGATAGCAATTGTTTACCTGAATTTGATATTAGTATGAGTACATTCCATTTTCATTTCATAAACATATGAGTACATTCCAATTTCATTTCATAAATTTCAATCATGAAAAAACATTTGCACCTGAGTCACATAGTATTTTATCAAAGTATGTCACATATTGTACAATACATAATAGTAGGGAACAATACACATAGTATCACATAGCATCTCAGCGCTAATACTTAGTAGTATGCATGAACAAAAGCTTTATTTGTGTTCAGCGCATGTTTCAGAACATTTTGATGTATATACATCCAGGATTACTCCATGTTTAATGAAAAAGGACGAGTTGACCAGAAAAAGGACGAAAAACCCGAATTGACTAAGGTACGAGTTGACTAAGGCACGAGTTGACTAGCATTCTGTGGGGTGGGAATCTATATAGACCATGGTGGCATATCTAGCCTAGAAATATTATTCACGTTCACAGTTTTCACATTGGAGTATCAGCACAGAGTTTAACTGTATGGTTACTATGAAAATACCTTTTTTAACATTATAAGATAAAGAAAGAAAAAAATGATGTTTTTTGTTATCGATGAACATATTACCAGTACACGCAGGGCCAGTGCTTAAACCCTAAGTATCTATTCCAAAATTCCAAACATTAAATTCCAATAGTCCAGAACAAATGGGAAGGGCAATTAAATACCATCGTTCACTAGCATCGTTCAATATTCTGCCAAGGATTTACTATGCAAAGATGAATATTGCGAGACTGTCGGATCAAAATTCATGGGCATGGGACTAGGAACCACCACCATGGCATCAGAAGTGGTGAAGACTATCTAGACGGATAGATCTTTTTCCCTAGTCAAACAGCGCTTATAGTGGCCTACACCCTATGACCCATGCGCGCAATCACCAGTCCCATCACGTCAGTAAATATGTCGCACTTTACCAGAGGCCGTGTACTGTCTAAGAGGGTGCGTCCACCAACTACGACAGGGCTGCGACACACGCCGACAAAAAATTTCCAATCGGTGCCTTGTCGCAGCCTTGTCGTGAGGAGGGGAGCTGTCGTGAGCCCTTGTCGCAGCCTGTCGGGAAGTGCACGCTCCAATTAAATATTCTATCGTAGACCTCTGCGACACGCCACGACACGGCTCCAAAATCGAACATGTTCGATTTTGTCGTAACCTTGTTGGAAGGCCCCCGACAGGCCCCCGACAAGCTTCATGTCGCAGCCTGTCGTGGCCTTGTCGTAGCCTCTTGTCGGGAACTGTGGTCCACCAACCACGACAAGGCTACGACAAGGCTTCCAATCGTAGAGCTGACGTGGACCTTGTCGGAAAGCCGTTGTCGCAGCCTTGTCGTGGTTGGTGGATGCACCCTCTTAAGCTGCAACACATCAGAATACATCAGCATACATGCTACTTCTCCATCACTGACTAGTAGTGCTACTTATAGCTATTCTTACCGTAGGCAATCAGTATAACCATTGATACTTTTACCGCTTACATTTTCTTACCCGTGGGTTACCAAGTCCCCATGAAACATATGTGGAACCAGAGTAAACCAGTGTTTATTAGTGGCCGTAGACAACACCCACGGCTTCCAACCCCTTAGTTTACGGAAAGAACTCTCGTTTAATAGATACTCGGATGCTTTGTTTGAATTATAAACACTGAAGTTGTGTATGGAGATGAAAGAAAAGCCCTTGCTAGGCGCCCTTCACTGAATGCTGACCCAAACAAAATGGGCGACTTTTCAATCAATAGGGGCGTTTCGGCAAATGGAAATCGTATAATTCCGCTGTTCTCAAAATACTAACTAGGAATAAAAGTTATCATACAACAATTGATCATTAATACAACAATCATCAATACAACAGTCGATAGTTTTATGGGGGTTAGCTTAGTAAACTACTAGAGGTTGACGACGTAATATATTCGCTATTGCTAAAGTATTGCTACCTGTCAACCACTCATGGAAAAAAAATTCTTCGATTATCGTCGATGTAAACCATCAGTAAACTTATGACTTCCCGTTCATTGAGTAGTAGTGACATTTATAAATTGTAAGAAGTCGCCATAAAAATTCGACATGTATGATGTAGTCTCAATCTCAATCACACAAACTGACAATATCGGCCTGAAGAGAAAAAATTCTACATATTCATTTTTGGAACGCTCTCCAGGCTCGCCACCCTGTAGCACGGGGGTGTGAGTTGAGTAATATGTGAAACCATAGTTATGGTGACAATACGGGGTAGATTTATGAGTTGTTTCGGAGAAATTTGTTCTGAAAGAGCCGGCACGGCAAGTTCAGAACGAATTTCTCCGAAACAACAAGTAAATCTACCCCGTATTGTCACCATCACTATGGTTTCATATTATTATATACCTTAATTCGTTCTTAAATAGCTAAAACTGACCGTAATTCGACGTCAAAGTCACATTTTACAACTCGCAAAGACGATGTGTACGTTAGCAGACACGCCGGATGTTGATAACCGGAAATGATCACCGCACAGGCGCGAATACATTATACCACCGCATAAATTAGCGAGCGATCACCCTGCTACGCTCGATCATCCCATCGGACAGCCATACTCTAGCAATGCAGTGTCAACGACGTCACATGCCTTCTAGTTTAGACAGGTTTGACATCGACGAGTCGCCCGCTCAGCCCGTGAACATATCGAAATCGATACTTCTCGCATATCTAAGCTATCTAAAGTGTATCAGGTGATTCGTTATCGTATTCCACCTCAATGTTTGATGTGTTTTCACACTAACTCGCTCCGTAGTTACTGTACGACGCCACAGAACTCGCGAAGTGAAGGGATCCACCATTTTTTAATCTGGCACCTTGAATTCTGTTGTCGGCCTCTCGACCAATCAGATTGCGTTATTTCGTCAAAGCGTGCAGTCTGTCAGCCAAAGAGTGCAGGTAAGGTTTAAAGGATGCAGTCTGTCAGCCAAAGCGTGCAGTCTGGCAGTATCCAAAGGCACCAGTACAAAGATTCACGGCATACAGTGCATTCTGTGTACACTAACTGTACCCCCAGGAGCAGTACGTATTTACACTGAGTTAGTGCATAGGTATGTAACAATAATGGTGACGGATACTGACCTCGTGGTGCCACATCGCGCAGACTGTGGGTTTCACTGTGAGCTTACACAGGAATGCCAGTTCTCGTTGGTGTGTGAATTATAGGATACTGTAGTGGGAGGCTTGTTTGGATGTTGTTCCGAATAATTAGTGTTTGGATCCCATCCAGTCTGCCTCCGCCCACACTGAGCTGACACCATCCTACCCACTCAGTATGTAGCTCAATTTACACTGAGCTGACGCCTACCTGTCTACCCCTTCCCACCCAGGCTGAACCTCCGCCCATACTGAACTGTCATATCGTAAAACCGGATGAGTTTTAATCTGGGCTCCCGTATGCGACGACTGGAGTTTCGTGTAGTGATATCCAAGGCCAAAACTCCACGAGTGACCCCCTGTGAACGATATTTTTATGTGAGGATAATAACAAAAAACACGATAAAAAGTCCTCCATATAGCTCTCCTTGCTGCTCTGAAGGCGCTTGGAACTACTTTCAGCTGCTGATCTCTGATTGGTTCATTTTTTGTACGCTCCTAGGAGCGATATTTTATCCGTATGCGACATACGGGCGCATACGGAAAGTCAATGTTAAGCCTATGGGATTTTATATTAGGGGTAGGATAATGTTCCTGTCTACCCCCACCTGCTCTGTATATACCTCAACTCATACTGAACTGACGCCTTCCTGGCTACTCCTACCAACTCGATGCATACCTCAGGGATGACAGTTTTACATGTTTCTATGTTTTAGCGATTTTCTGGGGCGGAAATTCCAAAAGAAAAATATTTCCACTTTTTTTCCTACTCCAACTGATATCCCTAAGACCTCCACTTTTTCTGAACTGCCACCTTCCTGCTCACTACAAAGTCGTCAAAGACTACATATTATCTATTCTGATAACATCACAGATGATTATCACTGTTAACAATTCAAGTCCCAGAAGGTAGATCTTAACGAATCACTACAACAATGCATGAACTTAAAAATACCCCAGCTGTATGTACACGTGTGGGCGTGGAAGATGGATGTCTAACATTTGATCCTACTTAAAACTTCCTCCAGTAAGTTCAGACAATAAACTTTCCATATGTCACGTGCAAATAGATGCCCGTTAGGATGTATGCTAATTACACGAAGCCTTTTTACTTCCACAGCGCTGTAACTGTAGCCTGCAGAATGCTGCTGGGTTTTTTTCTGATGTATCTGTGGTAAGAGTGTGAAGTCGTTATGTCTAGAGCGTCATTATGCCGTCCCAGACTTGTGCTGTATATTTTAGGCCGTCAAAAAATTCTACCGGAACAAGTTAGAATGACGGAAACGTGATATTCACTATCCGGTAGTACCTTCCTTAACACGTTTAGGCGATCAAACTGAATCCTCATGAAGGGTGTCTGGTCGGTTATGTCTTATCTTTCCGCTTGAGCTGGCTGGATGATACGGCTGACAGTATCAAGATAAAGATGTTATAGCCCTACGATGCGGCAGGTCGGTCTGAGGAGAAGTAGCAGGGACCAGGAAAAATAAACCCGATAGAAGGAAGTTTAATATCAGCTTTCACTTCAGAGACCACACCGGAAGATGATTAAGCTAAATGAAGGTTTTTTTTTATCTCAAACTAGTTATTTTCATAAGACACGGCATAGGGAGTACTGGCTGTGATATCACCTTTGACGTCTCCGAGACGTAGAATTAGTAGAAACTGAACGAGAGTTAGACTTGACAATGTTTATGCCACGACGGGAAGGTAGTGCATTATTACACGAGGCGTAGCCGAGTGTAGTGAGGAGCAGACCTGACCAGAGTGTCTGTTCTGTTCGTGTTCGGTTTCGTATTTATCCTACCTCGTCTATGCTTTTGTATTACAAAAAGATAAATATTGAGTCAATGACCAACAGAACTTTTTTTCATAATAGCTGACATCCTGCTCTCTGATTGGTCAATATTGTTATTACTCTAGTGGCATAAAAAACACTTTATGTCACGGCCTGCCACATAAAATTTCCCTATTTTAAGTCTATGGCGGTTTTTTATTAGGGGTAGGATAAATCGTATTGACCCCTAATGCAATATCCCTTTGCGGTTCGAACGACAATAACATTGCTGCCTTTATACACACGTGCGTGCTTTGATAAAGCTTGCTCCCCGCCTGCCTTGTCCCATGTGAACTAGACTAGGTTTAATAGGGGCCGGAAGAGGTCATCAGAGGTCATCATGAAATATGCACATCGTCCTGATTCAGTACGCCTTGTTTTGTCCAGTCAGCAGTGAGATGGCGTGCCCCGGTGGGCTGGTGGGAGCTGGAAGCGGGCCGGGATGTCTTGGCTGGATGTACACACTTGTGTTTTTTACAGGCTGCAGAAGGCGTGGGAGGCTGTTCTGTTCGGGTCTGGTAGGAAGGCAAGGGTGGCATGTAGTCACTCTCCTCCGATATGTTGATAGATGGTGTCGACCTTGTCAGTAAATAGACGTAGAGTTATTCCTGGTGATGTGATGAGGAGTGAGGTGTGTGAACCGTCAGAATCCTGACTGCTCTCTGCTGCAGGACATCTGAGGTACGGAATATTGTAAAGTCATGCAAGATTAGGCATCTTTACCTTCCTTTTATAACTCAACTTAACCTGACGTAGTTGTATATAACGTAAAAATAATCTTTTTTTGCGAATGAATTTAGATTAGAAAACGTTTTGTATATAGCATCCAGTCTGCTCTGTACCACAGGACATTTTATGAGGTACAGAACAGCGATGCAAGTTTATTGACAAATGACGGAATTGCGACATTTCACATACATCCTTTTTTAGAAGTGTTTTAAATTTCCGAATTTTTCCTCAGTCTCGATTTTCACCCCTGACAGAATATTGCAAGAATCTGCCTACACCCCTGGTGTGACCCATGGATAGGCATTGACCCCCAATCATCACTTTAAAGACTTCCTATATGTAGAAATATCACAACCCTAGACCACTTATTTGTTTACCTTTGCCCACCGTTGCTACGATTATGATTCTGATTATATTGAACTACAGCATCAAAAGTCACATTTCAGCTCTTCCCTACCAGTACTCCGATTCGTAGTGCCCACTTCAGACGAATTCTCCCTCGTATGGCCATCCCTACCCACCCTACTCTACAAGCTCATTCTACCCACTCCCTTCCTTACAACACACTCACGTATGAACAACGCCAGGCTAGCGTGGACTGCTCAGGAAGGAGCTGCTCCATAAAACATTAATGTGTGTATATGTTGGCTCAGGCCTCCGTATACAGAGATCTTCAGATACAGCAGACAACACACCCCCAGTCCACGACAGAGCCCCCTCCCCTACGTCTCTGCCCCCTACAACAAACAAGATCCAAAAACACAGCAGCTGGCTTCTCCGTAGTACCAGGTTACATACGGATTTATTCATGTACAGAACGGCTTTCAGAGGCAGTGAGTTGTTAAGGGACGGGGAGACGGCTAAAGGAGAGGAGAGAAACAACCAGTTTAGGCTATACATGTAGTTTCACAACGAGGGTTTTAATTCCTACGGTTATATAACCAGCCAAATAATCTATGACCTCCACATTTATTATCCTACCCCTAATAAAAAACGCCATAGGTTTAACACTGACTCAATGTATTTGAAGAAGCGTTGAATAAAGTGTTATTTATGCACTGAGGTGAATAAAAAAACTGACCAATCAGGGACCAGTAGATCCGGCAGTGTCAACACGCTACTATCATGGATAATTACACAATTTTCTCTTTATATCGGTGAGATGGGTAGGATAAATACAAAACCAAACTCGAGTTAGCCTTCTCAATGTTTATGCTACTCTGGTCAGGTCTGCTACTCACTACACTCGGCTAACGCCTCGTGTAGTAATACACAACCTGCCCATCGTGGCATAAACATTGACAAGGCTGACTTTCGTTTGGTTTCTACTAAGTATCTTACATCCAATTAGTTCATTAAAGGATTTTATCATCAGTTGTCCAATGGAGAGATAGATTAATAACAGATATGTCTAATGCAGTAGTGAAAATACATTTGACAATTTCTTTTAGATATTCTCTGCGAAATTGCGATACAGTATTTCCGTGGATTGTGTTTCATTTGAGCTCTAGCCAATAGTATCATGGACTTGAACGTTTCTCATGGTTGTGACGCAGTCTTTCCTGGCTTTGCTACATAAATGCATACCCGAAAGCTTTCTACGCCGCTGGCGAATTTCATATTTCCATTTTAAACGGCAGGTTGGGGTGATGTACGGGTAACAGGCACTTAGCCGGCGGGTGCCTGCTATCAGTCATCATCGTGAGGGTATGGTGTTCTGCCACAAGGGAGCCCGCTGATCATATATATTGTGAGGCATTAATAGGCCGGCTCCTTGAAAGGCAAAACAACATTTTATCAAGCTGTTACTATGGGTTTAATCTGAGATGTTGATTTGGCTTTTGATATGAAATATTACTAGAGATTGATTTCTACGTATTATAAATAAAATCTTGATGTAAAATCGTTATTTAGAACTTTCTGTACAATAGAATGTCCATAAACCAACAAACCACTCGCTACACAAACGTTGTATGATCAGATCCATTGGTAGAAATTGGAGACGACATCTTATGGTTCTTATGTACAAATTTGCTAGTTGAGTCGAAAATAATGTCACGGAACCTAGAAGCATACGAAGAAGAGACGGTGTCAAACTGAAAATAACATTTTACCAACCAAGCCCCCAAAATGCCGGGGAATCGAGCCATGGGAGTCGTTATCAGTCTTGATCCAGCGTCTAGGTTCCTCAAACAGTTTCAAAAAGATGATGCAAACATTCTTATTGCATTACACACCCACCACCTAATTATCCCCCCCCCCCCCCTCCTTGCCCTGCCTACCCAACTCCCCATTCACTGACTAACTACCTAGGTAAACATGGCATGATGAAGTTAGGACTTTTGATACAGTTTATTTATTATGGGATCGGTTTATTGCTCAGAGGAACTCCTGTATGGAGATAAAGTAATGAAATTAACCAACGACAAAAAACCCTAAAGGTCAACTAAAATCATGATAAGAGCCAGAACCTCACGTACAAAAGGAATTGGAATAATTAACATCTGATTGTACACGGCTTGGAAATATTATCTCTATGTACTTTATGAAGGATAGGATGAGTTAGCTTCAGCAAAGCCGATATTGTTATACTTACTAAAGTACTATATATGCTGGATTGAACAGATTTTTTTTTATTGTTTTGTGCTTTACGGGATAAATGAAATGAGGGTATCCTGTTCTGTAACTGTGAAAGAAACTATTAATCTCACAGATAAAAACCTTAGCATACTGTAAATAGTCTTGGTCTCTCAATTAGAGATATCAAACGCAGTACCAGGCCAGTGCTCGAGGTAATACATTTATGATAGAGTGACACACGAAACTGGCCTTCTCCACAGGGCTCGGAGGCTGAGGACTCTTTTCAATTAAGTCACTTCTTTATTAGCCACAGGCCGTGCTGATTTATAGCTGCAGTAATTAACCTGTGTTACTTTTCCCTCTACGTGTCCAGGTGCAATGTTCTCGGGATATTGGCGTTTTATTGCGGGCCGGCAGTTATGGGGTCAGGGCAGTATAAGTTATGGCGTGAGAGCAGTACACGTTATGGCTGGTGTGAGGAACAACAGGGCAAGCTGGTGTAAAGGAAGAAAACTAAAAAAAAATTAAAAAAAGACCTACTCGCCGGCTGCTGTCTGGACAGAACTTGAGGAGAAAGGTCCAGCATAGGCGACCCCAAACCAGAAGCCATACCACGGGCCACAGACACAAAACGAATTTATCTTTTATGAATGTTCTGCCACGCTACAGACACGGAAAATTAGAAAGTACGCTAAGTTTGCAGTGATCTCTCATTGAAATTGTGATATGTTCTTTTTTATTAGAACACTTATTGGAAACATAAGAGAGGTACCTGTTATGTATCTTGAAGGTGATCTTTAGTTGATTTTAGGGTTTACACAGCGAAGCATTGTGTCCACTGTTTAGCCGACGAGAAACGTGTAGGATTCAATGCCTTGTAAATATTAGATAGTATGATTACCATACCGCTGATGTCCATACTATCTATTATCCTACTCCTAATAAAAAAAAAACATAGACTTAACATAGGCAGATTTTTTGTGGCAGGCCGTGACATAAAGTGTTTTTATGCCACTAGAGTAATAACAATATTGACCAATCAGAGAGCAGGATGTCAGCTACTATGAAAAAAGTTCTGTTGGTCGTTGAGTCAATATTTATCTTTTTAGTGAGACAAAAGCATAGACGGGATAGGATAAATACGAAACCGAACTCGAGTTAGACTTGTCAGTGTCTATGCCACTCTGGTCAGGTCTGCTCCTCACTATACTCGGCTACGCCTCGTGTAGTAATACACCTGCCCATCGTGGCATAAACATTGTCAAGTCTAACCCTCGTTCGGTTTCTACTAATTATCCTACCCCTAATAAAAAACTCTATAGGCTTAACATTGGGTCACTGTATTCGGTCTGGAGTTCAGAAAAATGAAAAATATTGCTCTAGTGGGATACACTTGACAAATGACATCATTTGTTAATGTAGAAGTAATTTAGACAGGCAGGGTAGGATAAATTCTAAACCAAACTCGAGTTAATCATGTTGTTGTTCATTGCACTCCGGCAAGACCGCGTATTACTGCTCTCGGCTTCGCCTCGCGCAGTAATACGCGATCTTGCCATCGTGGGATAAACAACAACATGACTAACTCTTGTTTGGTTTCTCCATATTATCAGTGAGATTTTAGTGGGTATCACCCTAGGATAAGTCAGCATCCATGTTGCGATAAAGCACCCACTGGAGGAAGCTATTGTGCACGAGTCGACTCCGAAGGAAATGGGAGAGCCAGGGACTGGCAGTTACTGAAATCGTATAGAAGAGTTCACTATGGTACAATCGAACCAAGACCTAATCAACGCGGCAGTGAGTGCAAAAATGGGTACCAAGCTGGTTTAAGGCTTTCTTGAAGTCGATTGTACACAAGGTGATACTGTTATCAGGTTTCCGTTCATATTTCTTGTCCACTTTGGACATAGACACTGATGATCGGAAGGAACATAAAGCATATTTTTCAAGAAGTCTCAGCCGTTCTCATAAAGGCCTTTGGAGAAAATAGAGGGGTTATTGTAGCTGAGAATCAAGGACTGCAAGGGAAAAAGCGCGGCTGAAGATGAAATGAGAGCACAGACAAGTCACACACAGAACCCCTTTGTTGAGCTGCTCAGTGGACGGGTTTGTGCTTAGTCCTCTCACACTTTGATGTGCTCGTTGTAACTCGAGCTGCCAGCAAAAGCCGGGCTTTCTCTCATCCCTACGCCACTAGTCTGTCATTCGGATACATCAAACGCCAGAAATGTCCCATTATTTCTAGGATTTGTGAATTGCTGGGGTTTTTTAGAGTACATTTTCCACTCAACATACTTGTATCTGTGAAGATATGGGCAGCTTATTCGTAAATGAATTCAAGGACTATTGTTTGTTTTATGGTATGGCATGCATCACGAAACTGACGTTTTACGCTGGGATTGGCAGCCATGTCAACTCTGATCAGTTTTAGGGTTGCCTTGTGTTTTATTGACAGGTTTTAGTTTCATAGTTGGTGTTGGATGTTGTAGACACAGTTTACGTCACGGAATCTCCTCTTCTTCATAGCGGCCCTTCTTTTTCACCACTAATTAGGACACCCTCTGTGTATGAGGAAAGCTACAATTAGTTACCCAAGGTTTTTGAGATGTTATCGTTTTCTCACGTTTATACGTGCAGTATAGCATTAAGCTCATGCATACTGAAGTCATGTTAAAAAAAGGTATATAAAGGACATTGAGTTGTACAGAGGTACTGGCATTAAAATTGTTAAGGCGATGTGCATTAAATGACCTTTATCTCGTTGAATTCCGTTAATGTAAATGCCTCGTTATATAGCATAGGAATTACATATTTATATATTTCATGACAAATATATATGTTAACTGACAAAATGTTACTCTCTTGCATGACATACACATTCAAATCTGAAAACCATTATGATATGATATAACAAAGGAGTCTCAATCATTAAAATAGATCAGGGACGTATATAGTATATAAAGGTGTAAATGCATGGTAGATATATATCTAGGTGCTCTAATTAACCTCAGTGTATTTGCGTTTGTTATATATATCTGGTTTCTTACTAACGTCATTATATAATCATATATATATATATATATATATATATATATATATATATATATATATATATATATATATATATATATATATATATAACCAAAGTTGTTTCTTATAATGTAACATGCGCAGCGCCCCTAAGAAGTGTAATAACCTTTATCCTCCATTTGACGTTTCATCATTTAATACCCAGAAAGAGTTAGTTTAACATATTGGTGCTTTGCTTTTGTCTAGTTATCTTTGGGTCCTAGTGTCTATGTAGGTGATGATGAAAACTATTGAAGATGCTGCCATTATGTTGAGAAGGGCTGACCACCTGAAACCGTGTATGACCATAACCAGTTAGCACGGCTTGAGATGGTTAGTATGGCCTGGTCTAATTAGCTTGACCTGAGCTGATTAGCACTGCTTGAGCTAATTAGTATGATTGCAGGTCTGATTCGTTATGGGTCCATAGCGTAAGTTCGGCTGTCCGTTGTATGAATCAGTCTCATACTATTTCAACAATACCTGTGAACAACTTCTCCGATTCATCGTTCGTGCTGGACTGCGGTATATTTACTGTACATGGGGAAATCCATACCTATTCTTTCCAATGTGTTTATAGAAAATAGCGCCTATGATATTATCCTATCCCTGATAAAAAAAAACTCCATAGGCTTAACATTGGGTTACTGTATTCGGTCTGGAGTTCAGAAAAATGAAAAATATTGCTCTAGTGGGATACACTTGACAAATGACGTCATTTGTTAATGTAGAAGTAATTTAGACGGGCAGGGTAGGATAAATTCTAAACCAAACTCGAGTTAGTCGTGTTATTGTTCATCGCACTCCGGCAAGATCGCGTAGTACTGCTCTTGGCTTCGCCTCGCACAGTTATACGCGATCTTGCCATCGTGCGATAAACAACAACACGACTAACTCTTGTTTGCTTTCTCCATAATACGAGTCAATTAAAATGTTTCTGCATTCAAAATGATATAGATCTGAACATATGTTACTGAAATTATAAGGAAGTCCCTCACTGAAATGATTACAGAGAAAGAGCACATAACCTAATATTGGTGGACATTGAGCGCCCCATACCCCTGCTTAACGCGGTGTGGGAGCCGACGTGTTGTTGTTATGTTAAGATTTACGAGCAGTACGTGGATCAGGCACTGATTCACCTGACGATCTACGGCGGTATTATGAGACTGGTGGCGCCGCACACCAGGCTCGGTCGTAGTCCCTCGTTTATCCGCTGCCCAGTGGATCACCTCAACGATTCCCATGGCTTACGATCAACAGGGGGCCTCTGAAGGTTCGCTTTCTTTTTTTCTTTTTTTTTTCTTTTTCTTTTTGTTGCGATGGAGTAGGTACTTGTTGCGAGGTCCGCTGCTATACCTAGACCTCCCCATGAGCAGTGAGATATTGTGACAACTCAAAGCCCGTATCTCCCACGGTTATTGCGTCCGCTTGTATGGGACACTATCAAAGGTAGCCGGTGCATTTAGGGGCTCCCGAGTTCATGTTTTCATGCAGAATAAGGCGCACTGCTTGTAAGGTCGTGGGAAAGGTCATGTTACCTGCCATTCCCCGAATTCCAGTTTTCCACAATCGTAATTTAGTTTGACCGAGTTCAAGCAATTGCTAGAACTTGGTACTGGTTCGTTGGTCATTAGTTAGTTGAACAGGAGAGAAAATGTTAAATATTTAGGTGCTGAATTCTGGCTAATTGACCTGAATAATTGAGTTTAATCCATAGAGACTCGAGACGCTTCACACTGAGGTTACAAGGCCGACATATTAAATTTTGTGATAATTAAGGAAACTTTATTCTGTAGACACAGAGGCCTGACATCCCGAAACCTAACCAAATACACCATACTGCAAATGCTACTTTGATGGTACCGAATGAAACGAAACCATATGATATATGTAATATAACTAAAATATTCGATTGCATCATGTACTATCAAGGATACAACGAAGATGCAAATCAATATGTAAGTGTAATATCAAATTATCATATCAAATTTAAGAAGATAGCATCATCTTTCTCCATTTTAGCATGCACACTCGTAGAGTATAAAATTGATTTCAAAGCAGTGTCATTCCTCTCGTCGACAAGAACAAGAGCATGTTCAAATGCCATTTCCAGGTTGAATGATAGGAATACGAAAAAGCAAAAACCGATCTGCATATACTCCAGCAATATCTACTCTGACTTCATGCCTTGGCATTATGACTTCCCACTGTTACCAATCAATAGGGTATACGCTTGCACAGATTAAGATATGGAAAAGGTTTCCTACTAGAACTAGAAACGCATACAAGCTTATTAAAATTACAGCTGTGAGGCAGTTACTAATTTAGCATCCCAAGGAGACATTTTAGCTTTTCATTGATACGATATAACAACCAGCTGAAAGAGATAGTAGAGTAGTTAAGGAGTAGTTGAGGCATATTATCCCATCGAATTGACAGTTTAATCCGTCCCAAGAAAGTAGATTTGTGCTCCATTCTGAATAAATCCTCCCGATAGGTCAATCCAAATTGTCTCCGCAAAGGCCATGGAAACAAATCCAGGAAACATTAGTTTACAGATTGCTGTTGGGTAGGGACAAGGCCAGAGGCCATATGGCAGACTGAAAGCAAATGCCGCCCCGATGGGGATGTCTCTGGAAGCCCGTGCCTGGAGAGACCTGACAAGGGATGACCGCATGTTCTCCGAGGCCTTGCCTATCTCTGAGACCCCAACCTCCGTCAGTAGGTGTACCTTCCGTACTCCCATGTGCTGATAGCAGTTGGGGTATGTTTTGCAGTCTGTAAGCTGACCCCCTTTTTCTTAACATACATGGTCTATCCTGCCTCACCATCCTAATCACCATTTCCTCCAGCACCTTGGTCCTTTTTAACACAAGCCAACGGCACCATTTCAGACTGCCTCTGACCTGGCCTGCCCTGTTTTCTATGACTCTTCTGCTGAATTGAGCACACAACAGCGAGCGTATGCTCTCTTAACCCTTTAACAGCAGGGAAATGCCTCCAGGCATTCCCCTGGCTACAGCAGGAAGATGCCTTCAGGCATCTTAGAGGCATCATCGATACTTATATACAAAATTCAATAGATAAAAAGATAATTGTTCAATTTAAATGAAGTTTTGACAATGTATAAGAGCCATATTGACCTTTGATTTGGTATAACAAAATATGATCAGTCATCAAGGTAAATTACTTAAATCACATGACACATCACATGACATTGCTATTTCCAATAAAAAGGTGTCTGCTGTAGCAGGGTCGTTTTGGCAGGCAATGCCTGCCGTGTAATGGTGAGCAGGGGAATTGGGTGCTGCAGGGAAAGGGTTAAGCAAGGTGCTTAAAAGGCTACGCTCATAAGTTGCATAAAACACGGGATCGCTCTAGTCCGTTTCCTGTCCAATGATCCTGGATTAGTTAAAGGGTTTGACTCACTTAACGTGCTCATGTGGCTCACAGCTACAACCTCAGTGCAGTCTTACACCTTTAGGGGGCTGTGATTATATATTTAATGGGTAGACTAGCCTTAACCTTTCTAATGGCATCCGCGGGAGACACTAGGGCTAGCTGCTTACTAAGTCACTGTCAGCGGCTCATGTCCGTGTGGGGAAGGTGTCATACAAACTTGCATCTCTGATATAAAGAATATGATTATCTTAGCCACCGAAAATCCGATGGGCTCATGTACTATTGTCTGTTGCTAAAAAGTTCCATGAGGGTGATCCTGGATTCTCATAATAGAAGTTCAAGAAGTCTAGAAAAGTAAAATCTAACTTCATGTACTCCTAGTTTTCATCTGACTATAATAGCAGTAGAGCAGAACCAAGACTAGTGTGGGTGACAGAGTACTGTATTGCTCTTATATCACTTTGAATTACAGAGACGTATCTCGCTATAGACTGCATTGAGCTGTTCTGGGATGACATGAGTCAGCACTTTATGTGACACTGAGACAATGTATAGTATACTAGTTCTCGGTTGACATGGCATGTGATAATGGGATAGTGTATAGTAGAGAATACCTTGGGGGGAGCAGCTCAGAGCAGCTCAGGGCATTTCGCACACCCACACGACCCTCCCTTGGGGGCAGTGTCTGGACCGGTCAGGGCAATGTGAGAACTGCGCCGCTCTCTACCAGACACAGGAGACCACGTGACCCTCCCACGTGACCGGCACACCAGCCAATCGTAGACGCTGCAGGCAGATTGAATATCCCACCAGGCGGATTAATATTTAAACCATGTGTCGTCTTTACTGGCCCTGGTCTATTCGTCTCGCCTCTATTCCCAACCGCCGGCGACGGCTGCACTACCGCCACCTAGTGGCGTGACGGCGGGCAGTGGGCGTTTTATGCTCCGCTTTCTTGAATGCACCACCATCTTGAATTTCTTTTTTCCTTACTAGAACCTCACTTTATCATTTTGATATTGATCCTAAAAGGATCGGAGTATAGAGACATATTCCTCTTCAATGACTAGCAGTAAGAAATGATGTGAGCTATACTCTAAGTCTATGTCTTGCTTACGGTATGATCAATGGTAAAAACAATGCAAGACAAATGTCAACTCCAGAATCTTCAGTAAGTTCTATTAAGATGAAGAAGAGTATGTGACTGCTCTCATATCCCACCTCCCTGACAGCAACACAGCTCTGATGGCAAATATAAGTACAGATGAACATTTGCCATTTTCATTGTGCCAATTACTGTTACAATAGATTCAGGTTACATGCGCATACGTGAAAAAAGCATTTTCCTAATGATGTCCATGGATTTTTGAAACAGAATATTGAATCTCATATACAAACACAATGGTTGTGTTTTAGCTCCGTGAGATTAGTAGTACACCTCATATCCAGAACTCGTTAGCGATAAAGTCTAATTGAACAAATTGGACGTTAAACTACCCAAACAAACTCATAAGCGATATTTAAGAAGCTGCATTTCATATACAGATGCAGAGTTCAGTAACCTCCTGTGTATATAATCAATTACACTCACATAGAAACTTCTGTATTTTCCCTTACTTTGTATGAAAATGTAAAGTTAGTTTAACACCAGAATGTCCATGTTTAGAACGATTTCCATGGGCTTTGCGGATATTTCATTCAATTCACGAAGGTAATCCGATTCTTGATTTCCGACTTAGCGTCGGACGGCGTCGGGTAAGGCCCGCAGATTGCGTCAACGAGACAGGATTACGAGAGACTTCTATCGAATCACGTCTATAAGCCCTACGACACGACCACCGCCATCCCTCCCACACGCCCTCCAGGCTCAGCCTTTATCCCGAGCATTCCCGAGTCATTCCGACAATCTCCCGAGTCCTTCCGAGCTATCTCGTATAATTACCCGGCTTAAGGATGCTTCAGGGTAAAGATGTTTTTTTTGTTTTGTTTATTTTGCTCCGCTGAAGGCGTTTCTCGCTTTTAAGATAATGAAGCTTCTTTACGGGGGAAGGGGGCTAATGGGTATGACTGTCCGAGTCACAAAGTAGTGAAGTTGCCACGTTACTAAGTGCGTTTACATGTTGAAACTAGGTAATTTTGAGATACTATCCATAGCCCACTTACAGGGTTTCTGATTAAAGCTTATTTTGTGCATTTCTAATTGGGAACCCATGTGTATTGAATGCACCCAAATCACTTTGGCGGAATGTTCTTCATTAGATTCGGTTTAATTGACTTTCACCGGGATGAAAACCCTTTGCAACCGACAGCAATAAAGGATTCAGCTTATGGAAGCATGGATTTTTATATATATATAACTTTCAAAATTCTCCTATAAGGCTTGTCCAGAGTTACTCCCATCCTTGTCAATATATCAAATAAAAAGGGTTCTGAAAAGTTCATCTACCTTCTGGCAGAGAATTTTCTCTTGGAGTACCTTACCTGTATAAGTTACAGGTCTGACATGGAAGGCTCGCAAACTAACTAACTCTATACACCCGCTATGTAATGTCATCATTAATAATCGCCAAATGTATTGTATAATAAGTTACCTTCATATCATCAATGTACCACTGTATGTATGTTATCCTCTAAGCCCGATCTACTATTTGTTGGAAGATCGATGTATACAACATTGAAGCAAATAAAATGATCTTTAAGAAAAAAGGGGAAAAAAGTACCTTCTGATGGCAGACACTGCCATGAGAGTGAAACCCAAATCTGTTTAGTATTCAGAGAAGCCGGCAGGTCTGTGAACCTGACAGGAATATAGGCCTATAGCCAGGACTTGTACGAGGCGCCCAGAAAGACAAGGCAGATAATCAATGTGGTTAAGGTTGTTACCCCACCTAACACAACACACTCACTACAAACTGTGTCTGTGTTGTAATTACTTTGCAATCTCCCCCAACACTATGCAACATGGATTGTGTCATTCTAAACAGGCGAACATACAACATAGCCATAACGCACAGCGTTTATCATGACTTCACACTGTGTTGTTCTGGGGAATGAATGAACCACTCGGACACACCAAGAGAGTGTGCCATAAGTGCTTCCACATAGAACGTGCCGTGAGAGGTAGGTCTAGCACTTAAAGCCGGAAAGTGGTAGATGTTCGTGCTGAACTCTTTCAGTCTGAAGATGGCCCGTTTCCATCGGCTGATACTTTCGCACCCATCTGCACTCGGGAACCACCGATCGATTATTTGGGAGTACTGATGCATGGTTGTTGTATATAGTAACAGCCCGCATTTTGAAATGGTCACCGATTTCTTTCGCGAAGATAACGCAATAAGGTCAGCACCCAGAAACTTGGTCAACGAGTGACAGAATGAAATTTTATGTTGCCGACATGCAGTTGATGATCACTAGCGACAAACATTTAGGGTAACCGCAATAAGAAGTGTATGTAGATGATGATTTACTATATACCCATGCCGTATATACTGTAAATACGCACCGTTTTGGCATATGACGTAAAAATACTGTACGGACCGCTGGTCCGTACACTAATATACTGACCATCTTGTCATACACGTTTATTAACATATCGGTTGTTAAAAATTGAATTAATGATTTTTTTTTAATTTCGGGTATATAGTAAATATATAACTTCCAACCATGCTTGTACAAGTCACAGAACTCGATAAAAATTACGGTTTGTACGGAACTCGGCATAAATGCCTCGTTCCGTACAAACCGTAAAATACCATCTCGTTCTGTGACTTGTACAGCATGGTCAGGACGTTCTATATAAGTATATCTAGGTATCCTCCATGAGCCTCACTTCATAATATAAACCTTATCGGAAAATACCTGAATATTCATGGGCATCACTTGGGCGTTTATTGCACTCCCAACCCTGTCTTGTAAAGAAAATATCTTGCACTTTGTGGTAACCAAGTATGATTGTCCATTTAGAGATGGTGAGGGGTGCGCTGAGCTCTCACACGTCTGCTGCTTAGCCTGTATTCGGGGCAAGGGTAGACTGTGGACCTTCTGTGACAGCTCGCTAATGCAATATTCTCCTCACAATTCGGCCCCAAATAGTGACAAATAAGGTGAACGACCTGGGAGAATGTCAAGTAGTTCTCATGTTCCCAGGTGCTTCAGAGACTCGAAAGCAGACGACAGGAAATAAAAACTAGAATGGTTGAATTATTCCTAACGTAAGAGATACGCTTGCTCCCGTATTGTTAATTTGCGTATAGCATAGAAGAGGCACACATAGATATGTGTAAGTTATTTGTAGAAACTGTAAGACATTGTTCTACAATTAAATGTGACAAGAATGATTATTGTTTGCATCATACAAGCAGAGGGTAGCTTCTGTCTGACGAGGCCCTATCGTATGTTTTGTACGCCCTCAATATAAAACGAAATTAAAGTTTCTGACATGTGGTTATCATTTTGTAATTGGACAATACAGGAAGTATTATTTTATGTAAAGGTACCTACATCCCTGTCTACGGTTGTGGTGCACTTGATATTCGCTCATAGCGCTCATAGATCCAAACACATTATCAGAATACAAGGTAACCAGGGAATCCATACTATCTATTGCATAATTCTACTTCACCATCGACATGAATTGTTACCACACGCTGTATAACGCGTAGCTGTGAATAATCGAAGATATGAATATGTTAATATGGAAACATAAAGAGCATCCTGTGAGTATACAAACTGCGAGTCTAATATGAATCCACCCGATCTCTGATAATACATAGATGATTATCTGAACTTGCAGAACTTAAATCCGCCATGACTATTTGCAAGAGATTCCTGATTTAGATTCAACTAGTTCCATCACTGGCCAGTAGAGATTTCGCTTAAAATAGGTGTTTTATCATTCAGCATTATGAAGTGATAAAACGGATATATCAACGAATGCATATCCAAATGTCTAAATAATCAGTCACCTATGTTAGAATCAAGTATAGATTCTGCCCCGTGATCTATACCAAAGCTTAAACCCTAGCTTTTCATCCTCACTTATCTATAGCTTATCTGTGAACTAACACTAGGGCCCTCACTGCTCATATTATGAACACGAAGGATACCAAGTGACTGAATAGTCATTAAGTAAAATGACGAGGCCGCCGTTCGGCGCCGTGCGCATGCTCGAGACCTCAACTTGATTTTGTACGTGATGATGAAGAGTCTCGAGCTCGCAGTGATTGTTATTGTTACCGGCGCTTTTATAGCAGGGACTTACAGGGTGCGTCCACCAACCACGACAGGGCTGCGACAACGGCTTTCCGACAAGGTCCACGACAGCTCTATGATTGGAAGGCATGTCGTAGCCTTGTCGTGGTTGGTGGACCATAGTTCCCGACAAGAGGCTACGACAAGGCCCCGACAGGCTGAGACACAAAGGTTGTCGGGAGGTTGTCGGGGGCCTTTCGACAAGGCTACGACAAAATCGAACATGTTCGATTTTAGAGCCTTGTCGTGGCATGTCGTGGCATGTCGGGAGGTTGTCGCAGAGGTCTACGATAGAAAATTTAGGTGGAGCTTGCTCCTCCCGACATGCCCCGACAACGCTGTCGTAGAGCTCCTCTCCTCACGACAGGGCTGCGACAAGGCACCGATTGGAAATTTCTTGTCGGCGCGTGTCGCAGCACTGTCGTAGTTGGTGGACGCACCCTCTTAGACAGGGGTGGGCACGGGGAGTCCCCTGTACTGTGTACTGAAGAGGGGCAGGGGACCAGGGTAATTGAGCGGGCAATAAGGGGTATAAATCACGCCCCCTGGTGGCGAAATAGTGTGCTTTACCTGGATGTGCCACTAAGCGATTCCTGACCCGGAAACAGAACTCGGAGTTAAACTTCCTCCTATCATCCTATATCTATACGGACACACGGTGTACCAAACTCAGAACCACCCGAAGGGCGACATACAGCAATCATAATGCATATTGATTCTGTCACTGTTGCTTCATAACCGAACGTGACTCAGTCTGACTACTAATTACATTGTGAGTGTGTGTCTGGAGAGTGTAACAGCCCGCGTGATGACGCAGGCTAGGCTGGAGAGTGTTCGTATATATGTACATGTATTCCGGCAGTTGACGCCAGCACGACCGTTAGGTGGGGCGATTATGGACGATCAGGGGCTGACTGGCTTACTCAATAAGAAACAATCTGTGTGGAACATATTATATGACCACACATACACACCAATGAGCCGGAAAGCAGTGACGCCTTTATGTATGTTGTGCGAACTGTATCAATGATAGATAATATTAGCTTGAACTTTCTGTACAAATACAGATATGTCAGTTTTCCATTTTTCCGTGGAAATCCACTTTTTCATATTCAGTACATGTTATTTCTTTAGCTTGTGTGAAACAAAGATGATATTGATTTAACCTCATTTACACCAATAAGACTGGTTTGAACCTCCCAACAGACCGTCAGCCCCATGCCATGGCGGACATTGACATGTTAACCATGTTTTCTCAGTCTCTCTGAGGCAGTAAATTCCACATGAAAAATATTTCCACTTTTTTCTCTGGCCCAAACTGACATCCCTGCAAATATATACACTATTAGGAGTGGAAACTGGAATCGAAGTTAGCTTTGGGTATCCAACTCCAAAATTAATAGTCAGTGACGGCAAAGATTTGCAATGACAGACTGCGCAAGTTAAGATTACATGATTGAACCAAGGGTATGTATAGTCGTAGGTTATGCTTGTTGTATGTAGTTTGGCAGACCCTCAGTAACTCCCACAGCTATACTGAGTTCTGCCCAACCATTTTTCTGGACAGCTTTATGATAGAATAAATCAGCCATTGGTGTAAAAGGCTGTGCCTAATGGTTACCTAATTCAGTCGGTATGATTTACCTCACACTGAGACACCGGTCTGATTGATGTGATTTCTACAGATTCCGGGATAAGTAATCCAATCTGCCCGTCTTGTGGGCGCCTATTTCAGCATTCCCATGGGTTGTGGAGAGGGGTCAGGGGACCCCTTTTACCAGCGTGATTGGGGTTGTATGTATGCGTAACTAGGGTTTGTGCTGAATATACAGTAGAACCCCGCTAAACAGACCTATGTTCCGTTCCTGGCGTTTATCCTACCCCTGATAAAAAACGCCATAGGTTTAACATTGACTCAATGTATTTGACGGAGCGTTGGATAAAGTGTTATTTATGCACCGAGGTGAATAAAAAAACGGACCAATCAGGGACGAGATAACGAAAGTAGATCCGGCAGCATTGATAACTACTAACATGGATAATTACAAATATTCTCTGTATATCGGTGAGATGGGGTAGGATAAATACAAAACCGAACTCGAGTTAGCCTTGTCAATGTTTATACCACTCTGGTCAGGTCTGCTACTCACTAAACTCGGCTAACGCCTCGTGTAGTAATACACAACCTGCCCATCGTGGCATAAACATTGACAAGGCTTACTCTCGTTTGATTTCTACTAATTATTCTGCGCTGCAACATTTACCACGTACTTCCGGAACAGAGAGTGATCTGCATTGAAGGGTGGTCTGCTTATTTTAACGGCGTAGATAAACATGAAATTGGGGATTCCGAACCAAGGAGAATTGGTCCATTTGCCATAGAGGTCTGCTTAGCGGGTTGATTTTTTCCCAGGGTTCTACTGTACGAGACAGTGTTGATTCTCACAAATGAGGTCTGGTAGACTCAATGGGTAGACCGGGCGAGCGGTGGTTGCTTCGTATAATGTAATCAGGGTCCATATAACAGTGTTGTAGTCATTTGATATATACACTGTCCGCTCCAATCACTAGAATTCTAAGGATTGATGCAAATCTGATGTGTCCGGCTAAACGACTCTGGCACAATTCAGCCAGGAATCTATTTCAAACAAATAGCATATTCCAATTATGTTTATTTTCATATTGCACACGATTGAGCCTGGGGGGATCCCCATATTGATGATATAGTAGAACCATGCTGAGCAAATCATCCTTCCTTCTGGGAGTAGGTGGTCCCTGTTGTGGGGTGGTTCGCTGAACGGGGTAAGATAAACATGAAGGACGGGATTCCATTCAGGGCCAAAGTGCCCATAGTAGCAGGGTCACCTCCTGAATAGGTTATCCTACAACAGGGATGCCAGTCTGTAGGACTTTGCCTACATGTAGGATTTTCATTTTAGTCTCAAAGAGATGAAAATTTCAAGAAATTGTATGCTGTGAGAACAGTACACACTCCTGGTTCCCTAAAATCTAAATCTTAGATAAACCTGTTCTGTAATCTTTCAAAATTCTGAATTCAGCTACCCCTAGCACACTAAGTTACAGGGCTTATGGATCCCAGTGCTCCAACCCTGGCTCCAACCTACAGCTGTAGGATGGTCGGATTCTTGTGGAAAATGCTCCTACGGATAAGGGCAAACTTGTATACTGACATCTGATTGGCTTAAAATATGTACTGTGAGAATAGCATTATTATAGCATTACCAAGTCTAAAAGAAAATATCAGAGGAATGCCTAATGAACTTGTAAAGATATTCTGCAGAATATAAAACTTGTAGTGTGTGGTAATCTTTCTTAAACGATTTTCCTTCAAGAGTACCCCATTTAGTGCAGAACTACATATATACCAACTCTCATAGCAGATATCTAGCTATCCTATACTGCCAGTCCATGCCCAAGGATCTGCTAGGAGAGTGATGGGGATTCCCCACACACCATGTGCGTTTTAGGTGATACATAGACTGGCCTCAGTCCCCATGTAGGAATTTTTCCTGATCCCCACTGGCATCCCTGCTACAAGTGAGGTTATACCGAACATAGCACATTGCTACATCCACTTCTCACATCCTTATTCCCAGCTATATGCAAGAAGAAAATTGCAATATATCTGCTGATAGAAAGTGCTAGTAGTTGTGTCTACTGTTTTATATATCTTTTACTTTATGTTCTATTCTAGGACTCATTAGGAATTTGCTTTCAAAAGTGTTATCAATTATAACCCTGCTCTGCCAATTTAGATACTGAATCATGCTATATTTTGCGGCAGCCACTGATTTAATAGCCTGATCTAATTTAATCGGGTTATGACGGTGATAAGCCTCACTTATTTAATCCATATAAATTGGTTGCTTTCCACAAGACGCGTGCTATATGCTTTTGGAGGAAGCAGGAATGGAACCTAAGACAGTCGAGTGGCATCTATACTAGATCCGACTGGTAACAGAGCTCAGAGTAATGCATCAACATACTGTATTGGCCATACATCACTGTAATATCATGAATATATAACTAATCCGAAATTCTCCAAGAAATGTTCCCCGAGCAACTCGTAACTTTTTATGAGTTGCCCCTGGCATTGCCCATCAATAGAGCTGATTCAGCACATTATGATGAGACAATCTTAGAGCTGACTGTCATGTCTGGGATTGGCCCTGACCGACCACTGCTGGTTCTCTCAGCTCCCCAAAGCCTCAGAGCGTGTCCACCAGCTTTACCAGATTATCATGGGAAACGAGGGGGTTCGTGACGATGGCTTTAGTAGTTCAGAAATTAAAGACTAATAAATCTTGTCTTGTGAGAAAAGCGGCTGGGCCCATCTATAAAGTAAGTAAAAAATAAAGCTCTGAGAAATAAATTGACCCCCCTACCCTTACTTCCAAAATTCCAGAATTGTTTTACCCCCACCGCCACCCCTCACTGCCTACGTACTTTATGGATGGCCCCTGGGGTGGGTTACCAGGGTAGGTGAGGTTGACCTTACTCTGATATAAATACCTACTGGTACCCTGCACCTCTCTCAGCGCTGCGTGTGGTACACGCGGGGATTACCGTGTGTTAATGTCAGAGGTCACGACCTCTCCGCACGGCACTACAGTCGTGGTCTTTTACCCCGTGAGCAGCTCAGTGAGCCGCGAGCAGATCCCGCTGAGTACTATAACAAGATCTCTGACAGAATCAGCATCTACCCGCCATCATTAGCGGCCACACTATCACCCTGACTGTCCCGACAGTGAATTTCCCTCGTGGCCGTAGTCCGTCGGGTCTGCCGTAGTCTGCCTTAGCTCGTCGGGATTGTGAATCGTAGATCGATTTGGTTAAAAAAATCCACCCCGACAGTCCCGGCGCTTATCAGCAACCCCCGTGGCTAATGAGAATCGGGACTGCCGTACTTAGCCGTACTTGGCCGTATTTCGCCTTAGATCAACGGACCGGGAGACGGGGGCTTCTGGATAGTACTAGGCCTATGGGGCCGTAGTCCGCCGGGATATTCGTCGGGCCTGCGCCGTACGGCAAAAACCATGTCGAACTACGGCAACCTTAACTCAACGCAGTTCGCCTTGAGTCGACGGGATATTTGGGGCTGAGCAGAGAAAAAACATAAAAAAAAGTCATAAAGCCGTAGTTGGTCGGGACTGCCGCAATTCACCTTAAGTCAACTTCCGTAGTCTACCGGGCTCATGACGTAAGTTGTCGGGCCTGAGATAGAGGGCAGAATCCACGGCGACTTCCGGCAACCTTAAGTCACCTTAATTCGCCGGGATAATTTGCGCGAGCAGAGCAAAGACCATCAAATTGTGATAAAAATGTCATAAAAGTTCCACGTCGACTTACGATTTGCAAAAAAAAAGTCACTTTCGGGACTGTCGGAGACCCGGGGGTGATGGTGTAAACCTAGCATTATAATGATGAGTTACTCGTGAATACGCATCGCTTTGCTAATAGCGTGTACATAACGCCAGTGTAAGCAGCTGGATGTGTGCTTATTGTGCTTTACCAAATAAAAAGCGAAGCTCATTAAAACTATTGTGTCCTAATAACAAGTAAGAGACAGGATTTAATACTTGCTTCGCTTCCCTGCCATTGGTAACTTGAGTCGTAATATGGGAGGTATGATCTGACACACGACAGTACGTGACCTTTTGGTCGGATTCTTGATTTCTGAATACGGAAGCTATGATAGGATATCTGATGGCAGATTGCAGTATCATGTGTTACCTGTATCGGAGTTTCAAGGGAATCGACTCTGAATTGACGGGATTAATCTTGATAGGACGTATCTGAAACGTCATTATACATGTTTCAATCATCCCTTTGGTCGGCCTATGTCCTTGCAAAATGTTGTGAATGATAGCCGAGAAATTGAACCTCATGTAGCTTTGAGCCCTGTAACCGTGTCTCTCATTTTGTTTGCAAACGAAGACTTTATATATTATATATTAGGCCTCGTAAGATTTGTTTGTCCCTGCTCGATACAGAGGCTTTTCAATAGTAACTCGGTGGTAACTACAGGGGTAGAGTAAAGACAGTCACATCCGGAACAGCACTTTTTTTTGTAAAGGTCACTGAAGGTCTCCTGAGTCTCGAGGTTTTCATGGAACTTTTTATGTGATATGATAGATTAAGACTCACTGTACCGGTCTTTAAATCAAAACAACTAAGAGGAGCAGGGATTATTGATTATTGTTAAAGTATGCACCATAACCTCGCATTACGTCGTTGTGATAGTTTAAGATGGCTTCCCCTTCGGCAGATCACTCTAAGACAATAAGTGTACTTTACCGGGCGACCATCCAGATGACGTAATCATATAGGATTACATCAAGGGTCAATATTAGAGTTAGTTGGAAATTAACTGAAAAGCCTCCATTCGATGGAAGATCAGCACACCAGCACAATGTTCTACTCGGAAGTTTTTAAGGCAACCTAATGAGCGAAAACTGATTAATTACTGGATATTAATCACCGTGGTCACACCCACGCGAACCCAGCAGATCCCTCATTGATGGTAAACCTTACTAAAAGAAATATTAACTTTTTGAAATCGTGATTTCTGACTGATTTGCAACGACTTTAGATTCCTGGAAGACCTTTGGGATTTATCTCCTGGAATTCAGGAAAACCATTCCTGGCTGTCATAAATATAGTTAAATCCATTCCATTACAGGAAATTCAGGTGCCCTGTAACCTCTGCAATACGTGTCTGTCTCGCTGATGTTTTCATGAATTGCTAATGATTATACCAGGAATTGTGTCCAGCGAGTCTTTGCCAAATCTGCCCCCAAAGTATAACCTCTATGTTTCCTGCAGCAGACTGTGTAGGTAATAGTTTCGGAAAGCCCTGTGAGCCTATCACATAGATGGCACGCTAACACGACACTGATGTCCTACCCCACCAAAAGGTTTCTTGTATTCTCTTAGAAGTCTTATATCATATGCACAGACGGAATCTCATGAACCATACAGCGAATTTCCCTAGAATACATTCACAGAACTCCGAGATATCAGCCTCAGGGTTATCTTCTTGTGATAGTGCAAAGCCAGGACACGAGTTTCTGGAATATTTCCAGGTCTGAAACATTACGGAAAATGAGACAAATGAGACGATTTTGGCTTTAGTTGCCAGAAAGACCTATAGGCCCGTTTCCATTGGCCGATTTCCCGTCACCGATCTACAGTCAGGAACCACCGACGGACTTATGGCACTGCTGACCCAATATCGGTCAATGGAAACAAACAACGTCGTGAAATGCCCCACGACCTTTTCTGCTTAAATTATGCAATGTGGCACCACCCACCACTGAGTGAAAGCTTGGTCACTGAGTGAAATCTACTACCCTCAGTGATTTTCCTATACCGACGCACAGTCAGTGGCACCACCGACAGACTTTCTGTGTAACTCAAAACGTCTAAGCAATCTTCGTCGGCCAATGGAAACGGGCCTTATCCCCTCAAATTAGGATGTTTCCTTCCTAAATCTATCTGTGCGTGTGTAAATGTCTATGGACAGAAGACCGAAGCTACTAAGCACAGGTTTTTTTGGGGTTTTTTTTAGCAATTTTTAAGGGGATATTGTGTTACAACACAATCACCGAATTCGGCTATGTAGCCATTCTTCCACTCGGGCCCTAGACCCCTACTCCTCATTCTAATGGCGGGTGTTAGCCGAATGGGCAGTGGGTACCATTTTTGTGTAAGTCCCGACCGGGGTTTGAACCACGACCTCCCATGCTAGAGGCGAACACCCCTACCACTTGGCCACCGAGCTTGGTTAAGCTTGTGTAAAGAGGTTGATAAGGGTTTGAATAACAAGGAGATGATACGAAATTGGGCCCTAATGAACTTGAAGTAAGACCTGTGGTATTTAGAGGGAGGAAACTGGAAAGGACTGTTGGATATTCAACATGGAGTCGTATAGCTAGGCGTCTGGGAATCCTATATCATCCACAAGAAGAAGTCAGCAATTATGACAGTCTTCATTACTGCTACTAATGGCGGGCATGTTTCGGTTAATTGAACAAGATGTTATTGTGTGTGTATATATAGAGAGGTCCTCTTACATATATGTTTGGGTCTCGTATGTTTACGTGCATTCTCGCGCTATCTGATGCTGTATATATCCTATATCTTCGCTGGTATTATGAGAATACCGTTTTGCTATACGATACTTATCGCCATCCGGGCACCAGCGTCGTGTCTAATAGAAACCTAGTAGAAGCGCCTACCGAGAACCAGCGGGCGCAGTTGAGGCAGAACGTGCATGTTTTATAGGTGAAGCACTGACTGGTACCAGCTGTAGTGTTATTGGACGGGGCACTACGCTGAGGGGTGGTGCTCGAAACAATGACATACAGCTTCGGTATAAGCCAATTCCTGCATCCAGCCAGCCACCCGGGTGGATATTGCCTCAGGTGAGGAATGGCGCCAATGGCGAAGTGATGCCAGGTTCTGCCGGCATGAAAATATGGCGGCGTGGTCCTAAAACTAAATAACCGAATTATAGGCCTCGTCATAAAAATGTACCCGAACACCGTATGAACAGTAAAGACTATTATTTCGCCTCGGATGTCATAAGTCTAGGTAGTTCCTAATGATTTTTCCCCTGTCGATGGTAATAAGGTCTACCATGCAATTTCTGTGTAGAGCATACTAAGAAGCGTCCCTAAACCCTTTTATTAAAAGATTATTTTAATCTCTCATTCCTAGCACAGTCTGCCCTTGGTAGTAATATTCCTGGCAGAATATTCAATCTGAAAATGAACAGTGTGATTACATGCCCCTCTGGGCAGTGGGAATATAATTGCCGTACAGATAGTTCGAGTCTAGGAGCTGTCGTTGTCAGAGAGTGCAAGGGAGCAAATACCATTTAGAAACACATTTATCTTCAGAGTCAATGAGGGATCGTATTCCTGTGTAAAGAGGACGACTCCTCGGCAGATTCTTTGGTAGGATGCCATCTGTCTCGGCACTATGAGGTGGGGTAGGGTGTAGGGGAGGGACATTGAGTGGGTTGGGGGTGCTGCACCCCTAGCAGAAGCCTCGAGAGGCCATCACTGGCACGGTCACTGTACGACGACAGTAATTAACCTTATCGGACCCTGTCCCACTCTCTACAAACTTCCCGGAGCTCATTTCCTGGAGGTTTCCTAGAAGTTTCCTGGGAGGAGAGTGATTTAGATCTCGAAAACGTGGTTTCAGTGGGAGCGTCTTTCATTCTCCACATTTAGCAATCGGGCTTTTCTTACTACCATTACCAGCCTGGCACTGTGAACGGCCTGCCGGCAGAGGTTTCAGTATTGAATACCCATTGCACCCGTGGGAATATAGTCAGTAACTATGCAGATTCAATATGAAACTACCATAACGTTTGATCCAATTAAGATATCAGGAATTGGTTTTAAGACATAACCGTGCGGTTAAATTGGAGTACATAATACGTCCAGATAACACATCGGATTACGTGCCATTGTTGGTTGAAATACAAATTACGCATTGATCTGCCCTCACCAGGGCATTATATGTGTATTGGATCGGGTCCGCTGCACTTGCGCCGACTAGCAGTGAATGCTGTAGGGATTGGTTTATTGTTGCTGACGTGCCAAGGTTGTGCACACGACTAGACAAACTAATCTGCCGAGCCCTCTACGCTTCAAGTGAGAAAATTGACAAATGGTTTGAAACAGGCAGATGGCATGCAGGCCATGACGTCAGAGTGTGATAATTAATACAACGACTTCCATTTCTATAAAACCGTTACTTAATGCTTAATTTCAGGCGTGCTTTTTTGGGTCGCGAGTTAATTTTCCGTGGGCGCCATTTCGTGACGAGATTTAGGCGGCCATTTAATTGGGTGAAGGAGAGAGGCTGCAGGTCGTGTCTGCGCATGTCTCCACAAAACATGTGATCATGGACGACGTCACGGATCCTATCAGAGGCGTAAGTGAGATGTGCATAGTGAAAGTACCTTTCTGTGCCGGTTAAAACAATGTGTTCACAGGACTTAGTCTGCAGGACCAAGGTTCGGGAATGGTTAGCAAATTCCAGTATAGAAAAACATTTAATGAGTTACTGGTTTAGGCCAGTAACTACATGGACACCAACTCTTAATTGAAGTTTTAATTGTATGAATAAAAATAGGATGACGTGTGAATAATTGACTGATTGGAGCTTACAGAGAGTTTGGAATCCGGTAAATGTGTCTTTTATGAATAACATCGGTGCTCTCCTCACAAACTGTGTTATTTGTATATGTATTAAGTATAGATCTATGCTGAGAAATCCTACAGATAACAACCTATGCTAAATTTTTGGTATTTTATCCATCCCAGCATACTTTGCCGTGGTGGAAATATCCCAACATACTTTGTTTTGGCCTACAGTACGCTTCAGCCCTCCCAGCACAATATTGGATGTTGCGTTGACGTTATATTTTTATGATATTCAATTCATTGTTGATATTTCTTCGTATATATATATATATGATACAAGTAAAACGTATTCAACTTTTTGGGAATTCCTCACACACCTTGTCTCTGTCGATACAAATAATCAACTCACCCCGTGGGCTCGTTGATTAGTTCTATTGACAGAAACGCGGTATGTGAGGATGTCCCAACAAGGTGAATACGTTTCACTAAATTATTGGGTTAGAGAAACGGTGCTCTCCTGAATACATTGTATAAATTACTGCTGTAATGCAGGCGACGTGTGGGTTTAACCAGCGTCATTTTTTTACGATTAAAAAGCATGGAGGTTACCGCATAACTAACACAAAGCACCACACTTTCCGTGTGAAAGGAGCTTGTTTACATATCATCAATATTCATTTAGATTGGAGGTGCGTTCAAAAGATGTTTTTCTCATCAAATATAGACTGGCTGATATAAATTAATAAGTACGTTTTGGATGAATGTTGTATGTGTGGGAGAAGTACGTCTATTGTGTGTATATATATATATATATATATATATATATATATATATATATATATATATATATATATATATATATATATATATATATATATATACTGTCGGTTCGACTGCAGGAGTTACATGATAGATGCGTTGTTGCCACTTGAAGCCTGGTTATGTGATGATATTAGCACACACATGGATGTGACTTCTACATGATACACACTTCCGTGTACGTTTAAGCTTGGTTATATGATGCCCGCATCAATGTCAGTGCTACCTTATTACCTACCTTATTTAAAACGTTAGAATTCCGTCGAATCCGCTTGAAGTTGCTACCGTACATAGAGACATAGTGAACCAGACCTAGGCATGGAGACTGAAGAACCACGAGAGTGAGATTCTCGTGTAGTACTTAACTTAATCCTGCTACTCTTTTTTGTGTTTGTCAACACAGATGTACTTCTATCATTAGGATTCGTTCCTCGCCATACTGAAAACATAATTTAGATCTGTATTTTTCCGATCTCCTTTCCTTGAGAGAAGGGAATGAGATCACAACATTTCGCTGGTGAAGATTATAACATGAAGTGTCTATACACCAGGGAATAGAATTCGACCCGGAAGTTTTATATGAAAGATTCCATTAACTTAGTTGAGCAGAGAGTCTTCTAAATTATATCACAGCATTAACAATTCCAGCTTTATTCACAAGTATGTTTCGCATCGAGAAAAACATCTATAGAATTATTTCCTAGTTAAGAAAATCGTAATTGTTTGGGCAATTTGTGCTGTGGCCTCACGTAAAGTTAAAGATACGAGTGAGTGCAAGATATAGGGATCCTTTTTATGTTGAATATACCAAGTAACATGTCCAGAATGGTACGTTAGTGTTGAAGACTTCATATTCGTCGAGTCAGCCTGGAAGTAGGTGGCGCTACGAACCCTGCTTTTGACAGGGGAACGGCCATCTTGGAGAAGCAACTTCGCAATGCTAGGCCTATGGAGCGTTCAAACGTTCATTTACAATACTATCTAATATGTGAGGATGTTTAAAGTGCTTCTGAGCCACTTCTCTTGATAAAATCAAAGTTCCCTGAAAATTTCAGATCAAATGGGAATGTGATAGCCGTGGTTTAGACTGTTGATGCGATGTCAACAAATCATCGAAACAACCAGTTTTCTTTAAGTTGGTACTTTCAAATCATGTCTGGATATTGTATCTAATCCTATTTAAATGATTACATGTAAAGATTGCACATAAGAATGTCGGAAACAATATTTCTTCACCATTTAACACCCTGACAGCGCTTTGTGGTCACCAGCAATATGGCGGACTCAGTCCGTTGTCAGGGAAATTTGCATAACTTGGAGGGTATTTTAAACCGGAAGTCACCAGATGACTCGGAGAATAGGGCTTAATAGACGGATTCCAATTTTCATTATCCATTACGATTGGACGATACTAATCCGTTATCTTCTATACTTTACCTTGGAGATTTTATCGCTATGGGAAGAGTATAGAGAAGGTGTCTATATCAAAAGAGAAAGAAAAGGATAAGAAAAAATGGAAGTAATCATGGTCTAACGATTTGTTTGAGTTGGGAGTTGTGGGCGATAATAAAGTGTCCCAGACACGGAGACGAAGCGGGACAATAATGCTACGTATGAAGAACACGCATCCTCGGGCGTTCCACCGAGGTCTCACATCACTAATTGCGGCGCTGCAGGGCCGGGTCCGCTTGATGGATGGGTCTGGTCAGGTGGGGGAGAATTAGTGTAGTGATACCTGATCTGGACTGTGGCGGGCTAATCGGAGAACGATCAGAGAACTAAGATTGATGCATGGGCCCGGTGGCTAGGGGGAGGCTTGGGACGACTGTATCTGATCGTAAGTCGACGTGGGTATCTATAAGAGGGATGCCCCGCATGGTTAATTGGAATTAAATTTTAAAAGTATAAGAAATCCTCCTTATCTTAGCTGACAACTAGAATTGTAAGTGTATCCTATATTGCCTATGCCATACCTTCAAACAACAGTGCAGACTATGCATTCCTGAGTAATCACTATCAGTTTTAAGGTGAGATCATCCAACGTTCATATATTATTCCCCAGATGCCAATCAATAAGCTAGCACCTTCATCATAGCGGAAAACGATTTGGGAAAAAGCTCGAAGGTGCTGATTTCGTTCAGAAAAACCCTGGGCATTGTTTAGAATAATGAGCGACAATGGGAGCCCCTCATCAAGCTACTATTTCTCTCGACGTTAGTAACAACAGTTAGCATGGAGAGAGCGTAGGGTGCTAGGTTAGGTTACTATGACATTTAGATTGCGGACGTTGGTGAGGGGTATAAAATGTTATATTAACTTCATTAGTGGACTTAGAGCAAGGGGAGGGGGGAGGTGTCCACGACATATGAGTAGATCCCCATGAGAGTTTCAGAATACCTCAGAATAGCATGAGATCTTGTAGATCTTGTAGATGGGAGGTGAGGAGGAATGTAGACAATAGCGGGGTTAGAAGGCCCGCGGAAAGTTTCTGAGAGGAAAAATAGTTGTTCTTTTAGGAGTTGTTTTTTTTTAGATTGGCGCAGTAAGAAGCTCGCTTATATTGATATATCGACGTCGTCACGTGATTGTTGACACTAATCTTTGTCACAACCAAGAAGGCGAAATATCGAGTTAACGAAGATTAGCATATATCGTTAATCTACTAAGTTTTAACTGCTTATTTGAACCGTTTTGGGTTGGAACAAACGTTGAATACATCACGGAAAATTGAGCTTGCGATATGAGAAATATGCAAATGTAGTGTGTGAATATATGGTTGTCTTTGCGAGAACGGACTATAGCTTATTGAGCAGCTCAGCCCAGATAGATATCGTGGCGGTTATTTTTTATATATTGTCGTATTGACTTATTGACGGGTAAGTTGGCCGTGTTCTGATCAGGATGATCTCACCCCTGCTGGCCTTGGCGTATTACTGGTGACGATGATCAGTTTGCCTGGTGGGTGTACTGCCAGGTGTAGTGGGGACAGATGTGGATAGGAGTAAACAAACCCTCACCTGATCCTGTGTCATGTCGATTTACGTCGTACCCACCTGCTCCATCACTCCTTTCCTCTAGGGGGTGGGGAGTTAGCTCAGTGGTTAGGGCACTGGACTTGTAATCCCAAGGTTGTAGGACTTTGTGGGTTCGAGTCCCACTGCAGCCACTCTTCTCCTTCATCCCCAGCAGTGGTAGATTTACTGTTATATCAAAGGCCAATCGTTCTCATACCATGTCTATGTGGTGTGGGAACTAAAAGAACTCTCACCTCGGTAAATGTGTAGGGGTGAGATTTCTACCTGAATTCATTACATAGATTCGATCACCACCCATGTGGTGTAAAAGAACCTTGAGTAAGTCTCGTGAGAACCTCCAATGGTTAACTGGACGTTAAATCAAACCAACCAACCAATCCTTTCCTCTACCATAATAAGGCTGGTGTGTTCTGATGATAGAGTAAAACCTCAGTAGTTGGGCACTTTAGGCAAGAGGGCACCCTGCAAATCTGCCAAGGTTCCAC
Organism: Alentia gelatinosa; assembly: GCA_950022655.1. NCBI lineage: Eukaryota > Metazoa > Annelida > Polychaeta > Phyllodocida > Polynoidae > Alentia > Alentia gelatinosa. The sequence goes on from OX465582.1 coordinate 11,431,889, forward strand.
AACAAATAATTATCTAATCCTCAGAAACGCTGCCTAGGTTAGAGAGAGGTTACATAGGGTTTCAGCATGCTTTATTATCCATCGTATACAAACCCCCCATTGAAAATGCATAGGGACTCAGTAAACCATGACCCATTGTATAAAACCTGTCAGATACCATAACTGTGGTATACGGATTCAAACCTGTGGTATACGGCCTCAAAACCATGGTATACGGGAAAAATAGTCCCTTTTGCTATAGAGCAGAGAAATAGTCCCTATTGTTGTACCTTTTGATATGGCAATAACTGGGTTTAATTTATTTGAAAATATGGATAATAAATACAACAAACGATGATTTTGTGGACAGGCGGCTCTGTAAACCACTCAAGGTTGACGTCGTAATACACTCGCTAGCGCTCGAGTATTACTACGCGTCAACCACTCGTGGTTTACGGCCGCCTGTCCACAAAACCATCGATTATTGTCTATGTTAACTATATCTCTTCATTATCTGCGTGCCAACTCTGTGACATTGGTAAGTTGCAGAGGACCAGTATCATAGTGACTTAGATGAGTGCTCAGCTGACCATGGCCAATCACCACAGACTGTGCTACCGCCTCTTCCCTCTGGTGTGTGACTCATTAAGACCATACAAAGTCAGTTTTAGAAGTAGCTAGTTTGTTGGCTGCTAAGTGAGTTACAGCAAATTTCCAATAGACTGGATAAAATCAAATCCCTTTTTCATAATTCCAATGATGAACACATCATTCACTGCAAATGTGCCGGGCGTATATAAGTAGGTATTTTGCGTCTACAAGGTCGTCTTAATCCCCGTGTATATACACCTTATCTGTAGGCGTATATAAGCATCCAGTGAAGAGGACTTCACTGAGAGCGGGCGGGGGAAGGTGGCGGGGTGGGGGGGGGGGGGGGAGGACTTCCTACTGAGGACACCTGTACTTCTACCAACAAAAAAGGGCGGGGACAGAGGGTATTTTCTCTCATATACGCCGGGTGTGAAATACAGCCAAGACGCGTCTGGCCTGGGCGTATATAAATGAAAACAAGTCAATATTCAGCCAATACATGCACTTCCGTGATGGCGTATATATGAATAAAACGGTGGTTTTCGTGCAGTGATTTGTTCAGGACAAATTCCTGTTTATTGTCCTCCTTTAGTAGAACGCCCAGCAACTCGGACAACTTTTACTTGAAATGGAGGGCACTTCACCGAATCAGCCGAACATCACATGATCAAATGAAATGGTATTTTTGCATAGATCCTCTCACCCTGGCACACTTAGTGCCTGTGTCAATAATTTGCACTGGTCCTGTTCACTCTGTCTGTGAAGAAAATCTCTGATAAGGAGTCATTAAGTGCTGCCTGCCTGATAACTCGGAACGCACCCGGGTATTCGTACTCTAGTATTTACATTAGAAGCTGTCTTATAGGACGTTTCTGATGAAAGGCTTCCCATATGTCTTTGTCAGGTTTTGAGTAATCCATAGAAAGTATCTACAGCCAATGGAGGATTATGTAAAGTAGCAATCTCTGAAATGAAACGGCGTGCTTGCTACGATACTAAGAGATGGTTGCCCAATAGAATTCTGTTCTACTTACATATTCTATAATTACGACGAGTTTTCTTTACTCGAGGCACAACATAAATATTGAACGTATGGAGTCACTTGTGACCAGCGACTGTCTCAGATATTCTGGGGCGGACAATATACACTGATACCGCTAGTCCTGGGTCACTGATGACCGGAATATAACATACGTTAATTGATATACATTAATGCATCAGCGTGATTACTCTTCATTAGATGCGGTATCAGTACTGCAGCCTACAATTACCTGTCGTGCCTGAACCAGACAGTGTATATGATATGATATTACTATGTATGAGGCCCGGCTCTCTATTCTTGCCGTCATTGCTGGCATTATGCAGCAGACAAGGCATTACAAACTTGCAGTCGTACCCTGTATAGCGGACCCATTCAGTTCTAGACATCAGTATATCGAAGTTGAGGAGTGGTACAGTTAATGGTGTAAAATAAATATGAATTAGGGAAATCCGTTTCAGTCACAGGGTGCTCCATAACCGGAGTTCTTGCGTATTATCTGTAATTTTTGGTTGTCTTTTCAAACGTTACCTTCAGAATAATTTACCCAGTACACATTTGGTGATTTTGAGTGTAACGTTATTACATGACTGATCGAGACCCATTACTATGCTGTTAGGATAGCCTGAGGCATGGGAAGCAGATGTTTCAGAGTGTTAGAGCCTCACAGGAGTCTGGACATCACACCCATGTTAAAGTGGATGGTACCTTGGAATAATGTAAGTGGTACTCTCTGTGTTATATGGTAATTTCACATGGTCAGACTGCATATGGTTTCATTGACAAAAACTATGAATAAGGAGATGTATTTATATGTCTACGGATTGATCTGGTGTTAGTTCCACGAAAACATACACAGTCAGCTACTGCATTCCATTCCCCTTATTACTGAGTATACCTGACATCCACTCTCACCGTTTCTAATTTCCTAAATTCATTAGAATGTCTCCGAAGAGAGAAGGAAATCCTCTCAATCAGAAAGAGGCTCAAAGCTGGCCTTAAGTGATTATTTTAACATCACGTGGTCCGGACAGAAGCAGCATTAATCAACCGCGATGAATCGTCTCCAAACTTAGGTCATGTTGGGAGGCTCCAAGAGACCCCGAGTTACTCTGTATCACTCTCTGTGTCCGTTTTGCTGCGTCAGCTGTTTTCTGTTATCTCCTTGATGTCAGTCTGGAGATAGTAATACAGAACAAGATAGTTAGTCTGAACACGCGCCATTCATCTAGATGCCGGGCTTTATAACCAGGTCTGCGTATACAGATAGCCCACCGGAATATTTGGATACATCATTCATGTAATTTTCCGGTCCTAGTGTTGTCCTATTTGCACATTTGGCGCCCCATAGCGCACCACGTCGGTGTGGTACGACCAGTTCCGAATGAGCCCGGCAGGAGCAGATGTGAGCAGATTAGGCCGCTCAAAAACTTCCTGATCGGTCGAAATGGTCCTCTTCCAAAAGTAGCGTATTCATCTGCGGACCGTGGAGCCTGGCTCCGTATAAGAAGTCGATAGTCTATTAGAACTGGCGAACAGAAAGGCCATTCCGAGTTATTGCAAAATGGGCCATATATATAAACGAATGGCAATCACATTCTTACCTCCTATAACATACATCATAGGAACGACACACTGCAATGAGTCTGCTGAGCTCGTAAGTAGAAGCTAAAGACGATGGTCATGGTCGTTACGCGTACATACAATCGGATGATGAGTTGTGTTTGAGTGTATCATTGTGAGCAGGTGCTTCTTCTTCTTCAGTGAATAGCAGCTCAAAACTGATTTACGTTCACCTATAGTTAGATCTGGAATACGTTAGGGTTAATTCCTGAGTATATCCTATAGAATTAGCAGCCATAAGAAGGCAACGAGAGCTGCTCTAGATGTAAATACTGCTTTCACTGCTGCTTTGTGGTCACAATGAGCAGCTCACTGTCAATCAGGACGGACCACGCAGGTCGGGACAATGCTGGAATTTCGATGATGATATCATTTACCTTCTCTACGAAGGGTATATTATTGGGTTTTCTTTTTTTATTAATATAAACCAGTCCAACATTTGTCAGTTACACGTCAGAAATGCATCTAAGATAGATTGGTCACAACAGGTGCAATTTACATACCAAATACTTTATGATGTGCGTCTCTAATCGTCATTATGGGCAACCAATGCTGTTGGGGTTTAAATTAGTGACACTTTTAAATATTGTAAATCTTGCCATGGAGAGTCAGCCTTAAAGCGTTTGGTTTCATAATTTCACCAGTGTGCTGCTATGTGTGTCAATGTATAGCAGTTATTGTAATTCATGGCTGGTTAAGGTTGAAGGCTAGTTTACCTCAGAACTAAACCAGGTCAGAGTATGCAAAGGTTATTGTGTAAGGATACTGCCTGTTATGACCGCTGACGTAAGACGTAAGGTAGCATATTGTGTAATTGTAGTTTCTATTTGATTAGTGTTGTAATATAAGAACTGCAGTCCGCTGGGAGCACACCATGCGAGACCGCATGTGACAGCATGAGATAACTATAGGATAACTACACGCAGTAAACACGAGACAACAGTACACCGCACGTGGTAACAGGAGACCAGACGAGGCAGCAGTAGACCGCACGTGAAAACGGGAGACAACACGGGACTTCACATGATAAGACGAGGCAATACGACACCAACATTTTTTTGCCCGCATTGCCTTTTTAGCTGTTAGTTGAAACAATTAGATTCAAACGATCTTACCGGTTCTGGGCGGGGGTCTAGTCATATATGTACCCAATATAAATTGGTTTCAAATACAAACGGTATTCTTTTAACTCAGCGTTTCCTAATACATGATCTGTCAGTTATTTATAACTATCAATACAGGATAACTTCAGTTCGGCCCTATATACGACCCCTTCTTTAGATTTGGAATTAGATTGTGATATCCCAGAGATGGGAGGCAGTCATTGCTCCATGGACAGAATATTTGGCCATGTTTCAAAAGTACATACATAAAGTATTACAGGAATACGACAGTGTAGACCACTCTGGTATAAAGCCTTTTCGCTAGGGATACCTGTGAGACGTACTCATGAACACCATTTAATGTGGAGATATATCGTTGTGCTTCGTAGAATATATGGCCTCCTCAAGAGGCACCACCGACTCTGACACCCAAATTTATTAGACATACTTGCCATTTATTTATCATCATCTCAGCCTCTGTTGTAACTCTCACTTGGGGCAGGCAGTGCCACTATGTAACAGAGATGTCAGTTTTCCACTTTTCCGTGGAAATTCACTTTTCGATATTCAGTATATTTAATTGCTTTTCCTTGCGTCAAACAAAGAAAATATTTATATAGCCTCATTTACGCCAATAAATGTGGGTTGAACCTCCCCACAGACCCTTAGCACCATGTTATGGCTGACAAGGACTTATAATTTAAGTCTTTCCGATTTCTTTGAGGCAGAAAAATCCACACGAAAATATTTCCACTTTTTTCCCTGATCCCAACTGGCATCTCTGTGTAATGGTAGAAGGTAGAACAAGTTTTTATAGCAACACCTTAAATGACAATAAGTATAATACTGAAGACCTTATTGTTTAAAATACGGGAGTGTTGCCGTCAATATAACCGTTCATATTAAACTCCGGCAACGACTCGGCCCTGGCATACTACTAAACTACCTGACGTCACGGATCGATGCCAGCCTCTCCATCATAGAATACCTTATGAGGAAAACAGCAGGAGCCAGCTGTGGCGTCTTCAAAATAAATGCCTCACTCCACCCATGTGACGTGTTTAACCCTGCTCCATAGTTTGATGGCAGTGATAGTGATAATGACCATGTTAATGTGTCTTTGTGCTAAACGGTACTATACGGAAACTGGCTTACTGTCTTCGTACGTCAAAAATACGCGGTGAAATTATTAATCACTTACATCCCGATGCCGTAGGCAGAGGGATGTGTGTGATAAATAATGTTACCAAGTATTTTGACACACGAAGACAGTCAGCCTGTTTTCGTATTATCATATACCTAAAAATGGCGAAATTCTAACTAGTCACGTGATCACATACCCTGTACGCCACAGTGTGCCGTACGGATATAAATACGCCATGGGTAGGAGCGGGCAGTATACGTAGTTGATACAGTCATAGGTATATAATAATAGTTTCTACAAAGTTTGTACCTTGTAGGTACAGAGAGAAGTGTGATCCCCTCATCTCCAAGACCCGAACACCCGAACACCCCCGACAGCAACATCACCAGTAACATCCCAATACCCTACCCGTCCCTTTCCCCTACCTAGAAACTCTTAATCGATCAAAACAAAGTACCGTAAAACGGTGGCTTTGGGAAAGTGAAAATCGATCAACGTAACTCTTAGCTGTATCTTAACAGTTTCCATTTGAATGGTATTGATGGAAGGGTATTATATCAGAGTAAACGACGATGTTTGCTGATATCATACTTAACATAGCCTGAATTCTTTCGCAACTAGTAATACTATGATCTAGCCTGAACAAGTGACCTGGTTCAATTGAATCGTACTACAAGCATAGACTTTAATACAAATACGTGTAGTTACATTCCAGGCGTCGTAGATTTAATTATATGATATCACAGATCACCACATTCCCCAGACTTGCATTTTTAAATACAATACAAACAGATATATATACCCCGGACCTGCAGACTAAACTAAGACACAGATAGTTATATTCCCCGGACTCAGTAGAGACATCGCTGCTGGTTCCACCTATATTTTCGGGCCACAGGTCAAACACTGCAAATATCATTGATTCAGTCCATCACATTGAATGTTTAAAATCATTTATCTGATAGAATAGGGGAAAAAGGTTAGCAGGTACCTGCAACAAACTACATAAGGTATTTAATTCTTCTGAGACCTCTAGTGGAATGTCGGGAAACTAGCGATCATCCGGTTTGCTAATGATTCGACTATTTCAGTTTATTTCTGCATGCAATAATAGAAAAAAAAAAAAATTTCGAATCATCGAACCGCCACGTCCACTGGACGACGAAACGCGGGACGGTGAGTTGAATTAAGTTTGAACTGCAATAATAGAAAACCAAGTCAGAATGTCTTAGAATAATATTCTGGGGCTGTAACAATACTGATTGACTAGTAATGGCATGAAAAACGTTTCGGCAGATTTTGGCTTAGCTGCGCTGTTGGTAATTGGCAGTGTCACTTTGGAGCCCACCATATTTCAACTAAGCTACCCCTGCAGTAAGCACTGAAACAGATAGTCACATTCCCTAGACCCGCCTCGAAGAGATGATTCCATATCTGGCACATATTGCCCTATCTGACTCTTGTATATACATCTATAGAATACTTAGGAAGGCCACTAGTTTGGCATATTTGAATAAGATAAATCGGAGCTCAAACTTCCAAAGTTCATTTAAATGTCACTCTGTGAGGAATATCACGCGCATCATTCTGTAAATCGTACATCTCCCTCCAATCTGTGAAAGTGCAGCCATCACTGTCAGCCTATTTAACACGACTCCAGCTGATGTGGCAGATGGAGGATTGCTGTAAGATAAGCATCATTTCAGAGATACGTCTGTTGATACAGGCTGGCGTTCCGTCTCATGTAACAGAGTGATTTGTATCATCTCAAATAGCTGGTCGAATCACTCTATTACACAAACAACCTCTCTGACTGACCCTCGTGCTGATGAGAAGGTACAGTTTTGTTCGCGCAGAGTCCCCTTGCTTCTGTTGTTAGGTTCAATCCGAGAGAGATTTCGCATGGGAAGCTATGAATGGAAAGTGCCAGCTGGGAGTGGCTGTAAGGATTAATGTGATTGAGCAGGGAGGCGGGGTTAATGAATATGACAGATGCGCTGCAGAGGTTGGGGTCTAGTGTGCAGGTGGGGCACTGTAAAGGGGGTGGCGGAAGGGTGAGGGAGTTGTTGGTGCTACTGGACGAGGGGTGGGTGTCTGCTGTGAAGGGAGGGGTAGTGTATAGTAAAGGATGGAATAGGAACCTGGTCATAATCTAGTATGTAGCACCCGCACCCCTCTCTGGAACCATGAGTGTTTGGCCCTGTGGCATGGTTATAGTGTTAGGTTAGGACTCTATAGATGAATGCTGTTGGAGGTTGGCATGGAGATAGGGAGGGGAACGGACAGAGGTGTAGAGTACGGGTAGTAGACTGGGACCCGGCATGCTGCTGACGTCCAGGTGAAGGCACGCAGGCTACCAGCCCGAATCAATGAGGTGTGTGGCATTGATTTTTCACCCCGGTTTTTCTCTCACGGGGGGTGGGGGTGGGGGTGCGTGGGAATAGGTGGAGGAGGGGCCGGCATATTCATGGTTCTCATTACCCTAAGCCCACGTCACCCCACGCCACCACCGGCACCACTATCAGCGCCACCACCGGCACCACCAGGAGCAGCACCACCCCTAGCACCACCCCCGAACCTCGCCACCACCACAGCCTCCACTGCCTGCCCGTCCAGGCAGCAGCAGCAGCAGTGGCCACCAGACCCAGGCGGCTGCTCAGCTGCGGTAATAGCAGCAGCAGGAGAAGCAGGACGGGCCACAAACCACCACCCAGCGCGCAGACTCACTGAGCTAACAACTGCTCGCCCGCCAGGCGGCGCCAGTAGCAGCAGCAGCGGCCGGAGGACAGGCGGAGGCGGGAGGCCCGGCGGGCGTGGACGAGCACAGATACCGCCAACACTGGACGAGGAGGAGGAGGAGGAGGAGGAGGAGGAGGAAGAGTCTGGCGTTAAACCCGGGCCCAGCGTGAGGGGAGAGCAGGGAGAGTGCAGGAGGCACGGCCGTCAGTACCACCACCACCACCACCACCTGTACCACCGTCTCCACCCAGCATTGTCACGGACACGCCCACCTGTGGATCACCCTCACACACGCCACCCTGGAGCAGGCACTGATTGGCCGGCGCCGTAGCCAATCTTAGGGCGCAGTGCCCCACCAGAAGACCCTGGAGTAAGGTGCAGGAGGGACCAACCGTCCTACCTGCCGGTGTTAGTGACTGACGGGGCTCGTGAGGTGCCACACCCCCGCCACCACACCCCCAGACCAGGGCGCCGACAACCAACCTGTTCGATTCGGTGCGGGGCTGCGGGGAGGTGAGGGTGTCTGGCTGCCCGCGTACCCACTCACCAGGCCCGTCTGCCTGTCTGTGTGCGTGTGTGTGTGTGTATGCGCGGTACCACAACCACTCCTACCACCACTATCCAGCACCACTATCACAAGCACCACCGGGGAACACCGTGACGGGTCCATGCGTCCCGTGTACCATTCAGTATGATACCTGTGACTGGCTGCTACACGAGGAATGACTATCGGTATTAAATGATACCACATGAGGACTGGGCACTGGTATACAATCATATTACTTGAGGACTAGGTACTGGTAAACTCTGCACCTATACAAGAGCTCAGTACAGATATGGAATGATACCGCGTTGGGACTGAGACCAGGTTTGCAGTACTACATCGGAACTGATACTACAAGAGGATGAGGATACAATGACGCTAATCGAGCGCTGAATACGGGCACACAGTGATACCACATCAGAACTGTGGAACACTAGCACAATGAGCTACTCGCGGCTGATGTGCCGTTGAGAACTGCTCAGGACTGTGACTCATACCAGTATTATTGACTGGCTTAGTGAGACGGGTGGTACGGAGGGCGTGTCGGGGAGTCAGTCTGCAGTCAGGGGAGTAGCTCTCTCTCCCCCTCTTCCCGTCTGCTCACACTGCACGCTCAATGCCCCGATATTTAGGATCCAGCCCGTGACTCGGCCTCACCCACAGCGGGCCAGTACACCGGGGCCCCTCACAGATGACTGGGTCGTGCTGGCTGGTTAGCAGTTCCCGTCTCAGCCTCAGATACCTCCTATAGAGAAATTGTCATTGATGAATAGGAACTGTGGCCTTCATCCGGCAACGTGTTAGTAGCATATGGAATTTGTAGCTTTCGGCAGGCAGTGTGTCAGTAGTAGATGGAAACTGTAGCCTATAACAAGCATTCAGTACTGCCTAGAAACTATCAGTAGTATAAGGAAACTGTAACATCAACCAGGCATCCGGGATGTCAGTAGGACATTGGTACCGTGGCCTGGACCAGGTTATCTATCAGTATTGAATGGAAACTATGGTCAGAACAAGGCAATAAGTCAGCAATCTATTGAACACGGACTCCCGCTTATGCACAAGGAATGCCAGGCTAACTCGTATACATTATCAGATGTGTTGTCCCATGCGGCAAGTCGTTCATCATTGATCACACCAAACACCACAGCCACATCGCTCATCCTTCCCGCATTAAACCCTCCGCCAACGTGGCGATAATGGGCTATTTCTGGTTCCTGTGGCCGGTAGAAAGCGATAACTCTGTATGAGACGATGACGGTAGTTCGATGGTACCCCCCGTGGCCACGTGGCGCTGCAGTCGCTGGTACCGCGGGCTGCTGGTGACTGGCAGGCGCAGTGATAGAGGAGTGTGAGGGTCGTGGCGCTGGTTGTTGTTATACACAGTGCACATGTTGACGGCGGTGTATGAGCAGTGGGCGCCACTCGCAACATACGCGCAGGACCACTTACGAGTAGCTCAAGACCTTACACAACCGCCTTACTTCGCCAGCAGCGTAAAGGCACGCACCTGCCACTACTGCTAATCTACAGACGTAAACAAACCCTGCAGGAATCTATCGGAGTGCACCGTGTGACCTCTGAGGTATGGGAAGGAGCTACCTGTCAGACCGCCTGTGTACCTGTACGGCAACGAGCCAGCAGTGGCTGGAGGAGCGTGGCTGCTGCTAGATAAGACTGGATCCATCCCGATACGAGCTGCAATCAGCGGTGTGCTGGGTGTTTACTGGAGGAAAATGTTACACAATGATTACCATTACGGCCAGCCCGTTGTGTGCCACTCGTTGGGGTACAAGGTCGAGTAATTTCTATGACTTACACCCTGCTTCTGCTCACCAGGCCTCGTTACTGCGACCTTTGTTGACAAGCTGATTCACGTTCGCTTGACGACTGGATCCCACTTGGATCATTCCCATTAGGAGTCCATTGTATCGGCTTGGAGAGGGAGTGCTAAAGTGTTGGTATTATCTCACTCTCCTCCCGGAGGATTACCCTGACCGGGGCCGCCAGCACTACGTGTCTGTCTGTGCGTCCTCTCAGAGGCATGGCCGCACGCTGGAACCAGCGTTATAATCAGGCCTAATTGGCTTACCTAACTAGCGGCGGCGGTGCGGAACCAGCGAGGCCGTCTCCTTCTCGATGTGTTATTAGTGGTCGTGTTATGATGAGAAGACATCAACAGACGGTGGGCAGCCCTAATTGGCCGCCTGGATATGTTCTGTGACGGCCTCCCCAGTGTCTGCATGACGACAGGGGTCTGCATGTACGTAACAGGGTGATTTACAGTCTCCAGTAGTTGTCAAGATCAACAGTGTGCCAAACCACAGAGACGTTAACTCCATAACAGGCACACGGATTCATATTCTGAAATAGCGTCGAGCATTATACCACGGATTCCTGACAAAACTGTATAGAGTTCTGAGGGCAGGTTTTCTGAGTAGGAGGATAAAAACGACTAAATCTGTTGGATTACGAATCAAAGTTCTACTCAGACTGGAGTATATCACAGAGACAGGACGGACTTCATGACGTCAGACTTCGCTGTCTGTCACATGCCCCTCGGAACAAGCGCCCCTTGTCACTGGTAGCGCCACCTAGCGGGCACACACTCTTTTTCTTGATGAATGATAGTAGTTGTTTATAACCGTCCCGCCTCCAGGCCTAGGGCTTAAGGTGGAATATTAGTGGTTTTGCCACGGAAATAGCAGTGCTCCAACTTTAAACGCCGCCCTTGTAAAATTGCGTAGTGTGGATGTGGATATGATTGTGGCGTTATAAGAGGGCGGCTTGGCGGCGGCTCTGAACGCGGCCAGTGCCGTTCAATCTGCTTGTCGCTTGCTTATATTGACAATTCAACCCCTCCCTAATCCCCGTTCTCCTTACCCGAGCTCCACACCCCCGACCAGTCCCAGCACGCGTCCCTGCGGGTTTATCGGATAATCGTGCGTGAATGATGACAGATTAATAGTGACTGGTGTAAATCTCACCAGGACCTGTGAGGTGAGCGTGCACCGACTGCCCCACACCCCTCTACCCTGATTCCCGCTGGTGATCGTAAGAGGTACACAAGACTCAGAGAGAGGTGAACAGAAAGGGCCGGGTGGGCAAGCAGCCAGACACACGTGACCAGGAGTGCCATCTAACGGGCATTACGTGCATTAAGGGGCGTAGTGAGCAGTGTGCACTGACCCGCTCGACGCAGCTCTGAGCAGCTCATCCGGCACCCACCCCCTCCCTCCCAGCTTGTCATCAGGGTCTCCCTGTCAGACGTACCAATCATTCCCCCGCCCGCCGCCAGTTGCGCTGCAGCCCAATTTATATGCTAACGGAGTGAGCGTTGAGACGTAGCCAGGGTGGGCGGGGGTATGCAGATACAGCTCGACAGGCGAAACTCCCGTTAGGCGGCGTCTATACGGCACCTGGCCCACCCGCAGATAGCCCGCCGGTCGCCCGTGTTAGTATTCCACACGCCCGAGTGGTATGGGTCGGATAAACCGCTCATCAGCAACTGCCGGCTACCAGCTACCTGATATAATCTCGACCAATCAGCGGCAAGGGTAGCGGCTGATCGTTGCCCAAACTGCCCACCGATAGAGGGGTCCAGCGGGCAAAGCTGAAACTCGCTGATTAGAGCTGACCATGTACAGTAGTTGTGCTCCTATCTGAATGTGCTAGAACAAGGGTTGTGCTTCTAAGTTCTCAAGAGTGGTCTGTAAGGTATATTTATAAAGTAGCCGCTCAACCTTTAGTATAACACAACCTCCAAGGTGCTCTGTAGATTCTTTGAGAAACTACTTGAAATACTCGTTATATCCGAAAATAACATATATACACATGTATGCTAGTTGAGTATATATATATATACCAGGTGCTGTTTAGTAAAGAGAACAAATGTATATTTATTATATCCACATTCTATAGTGACAGAGCTGGCATAGAAAGAAGAGCTCACTGCTCTCTGAACGTGGGGTTAAGGTCGTCAGCCTGTATACGCTGAGCTTGTGGCTTCTATTTTCAGCCCGGCTTACCTATAAACCTTGGAGAAATCCTCCGCCCCCGTCCCAACGCCAGCGCCTCTAGCGGCCGGCCGTGAGCTTATACTGCCTTCTTGCGTCAGCAGTGGACGCCACGCATGCGTCTCGGCGTTGACGCGCACCGCTCGGCGTCTCGTGTCCGCACCAGCCAGCCCTCTGAGGCCAGCAGACACGCCGAAAAAGAAACTAACTAAAGAAAGAAAGTGGATAAAAAACCAAGAAGCAGACACAGTGAAGGGTGCATCTGTATGCAGGGAAGTACTCGCGACGGGGATACCACGTCCTGGGACCTCTACCACCCCGTACACCACCACAGCCACTGCCATTCAGCCCCACCCCCTAATCCATCAGCCCCATTGGCTAAGGGGTTTATATAGCCCGATCTCTATCAACTATACTCTCTATACAACTTACGCATGATAGCATTACCCACCACGACAACGGGTGACAGGAATTAGAAGGGATAAAGTGTCAACAAGGTTTCTTTTGTGTGCTCCGCCAGTAAAAATACAGGCGGGAGTAAAACGAGGAGGGGGGTCGGGACCTTAAACTCTGCCTCTGCCCTGTCAGGTGCTACGTGTTTTTTCGCAGCTAATAGGCCAACACAGTCGTGGCCACGCCAGGCAGTTTGTGTCGCTTAAGTGGCGTCATGAGCTGCTCGCCCTAATGAGAGAGTCTAATTAGGTCACTCATTAAGTAGGTCACTCGTTAAGGACGACTGCTGCATACCCGAACGCAGCGGTGCTTAGATTAGCAGTGAGCAGGTCGGTCCCTTCTTCTTTGAGTCTAACAATAAGTGGACGAGAGAACACACACCTTGCCTTACCAGACTCTAAGCCCACCTACCAGGAACCTCTCTATGCATCAACCACCAGTCTGATCCCGTGTGAAGAAGCTCTCCGATCATCCAGGCAGCATCTCTATTTCTCCAAGTGTCTTAGTTTCCATATTAGAAGAAAAGTTCAAACTAGAACTACGAAAACGTGACAGTCTCAGATCTCAATTTTTCTTCTACCTCATGTACACCGTTTGCTCAATATCCTGATTTGAAGAGGACTGAATAGGAGGTTCTGTGTGAAGATGTGCACTGTCTTTATGAATCTCGCATACATTCCATGCAGACACGGAGATCACGCCGGCTGAACGGCGTGACATCAACCACCGGAACCGGAAGTTATCGTCGTCTTGGGCGCGTTCCCCCATGCCTAGTGGTTGCGTCAACATGACGGTACGTCAGGGCAGTGATCGTGTGACGTCATCAGGCAATAGGGACGTCACCGCCCCCCGCCGCCGCCAGGCGCCCTCTACCGCCGCACATACCGCCGCAGACCCCGATTTCCGGAATGGCAACGTCAGCTTCCGGCGGTCGTGCTCGGACCTGCGTCCCCCTGGCGGCCTGGGGGTGAAGTTGGGGAGCGGCGACCTCCGTCTGGGTTGTTGTGACGTCACAATCAGCACGGGTGACATTATTCTGGGCACGGGCGAGATTCTACGTAGTAACGGTGAGATTTGGCGCGTGAACACGAATCAGCGGACTGTGAGTTGCCAGTCACTGCGCGGCCACACCACGATACGACGCAGCCGCAGTGGGTGCGTCAAGGGGACGGGCGACTTGAGACACAATAATAAAGGGACTAAGGACCCCAAGCACGGTAGTAAAGGGACCAGGGAGTCAAAGCACAACCGCACAGACAACCCACACAACTCTAACAACTCTAATAACACAAAACAGAGCCGCCAAAGAGGCCGCCAAGAGTTTGCCTGGAATACGAACAAACATAAAAATCTGAGAAATCGAACTGAGAATTGTACTGATAGTAGTAGTAAACAGTGTGTGAAGTCTGCCCCTAGCGGTGACTGGGCAGCCATGCCACATCCGGGCCCTCACATTGAGCCTGTGAGAGTGGCCATTCTCTCTGACGATGACCCCGTCACAGACGTCAATCATGCTGACCCCGAAACGTTGTCTGACGACACGCCGAAATCCGACGTGACGCCAGACAACGTTACGCCAGCATTAGATGACGTCACGCAAAGTGAGGTGACGTCAGAACCTTCTGACACCCTGTGTTTATGTGCCAGTAGTAGTAGTCATGCCCTCAGCAGTATTGACCAAACGAACGCTGTCTCTGCGACTGCGACGCCTGCGCCCGGCCACGACCACGACCGTCGTGCCGCGACGCGGACGCGATCGCGGATGCGCCGCAGCCAGAGCGACTTCCTGTCGAGTAACCGGAAGTTGCGTCGGGCTAGCATCAGCGTGGAGGACGGCAATGTCAAGGTCATCATGCATCATGGTGCTCACACCGCGTCGTCGGCGTCTGTGTCGGTTGCGTCGCTGCGTGACGACATCCGGCGTCTGGAGGCCGGCGCCGGTGGCGACGCCAAGCAGACCGGAAGTGCCGACGGTGCGGATGACGCTCCGGAAACGGAAGCGATATCCGACTCGGAGCCTTCTACCGAAGGTAGTCCGGCCCCACCAGCGGAGATCCCCAAGTGGAAGCAGCGCCCCCACCCGTTGATCCCCAACCCGGAGCGACTGCAGCGCCCCTGGTGGGAAGACACCGGGGACTCGGAGGACGACGAGATGCTCCCAGACGTAGGCATTTCCCGTAGCTCGTCGATTTGCTCTGTAGCGTCTCTAGTTGCACCACCTGACCATGTATCCACCACCGAGATGTCTCTGTTACTGCGAACTCTCCGCCACCACTATCTCTTCAAGGTTTACCTACCAATGTACCGTTTGTTGCACTTGCAGTCGCGTCGTAATGACCGCGAGGAGATCCGGCGCAAGCTGGCCATGGGCGTGGACGAGGAGTACTACGGCGGCGAGCGCATGTATAAAAAGCCCAACCTGCAGACGCGCCTGCAGAGTGGCATGAACCTGCAGATCTGCTTCATGAACGAGGCGACGAGCGACGTGGACAGCGTCAATGGCGACGACCCAGGGTGTGTCAAGACGCAGCTGGCAGGCGTCAACAACAAGACGGCCACACAGGTACGTGCTGACTCTTATTTTTACGTGTCCCCGTTCTATAGGTATGTGTCTCTTACTGCTGTCAACTCTTTCTCTTTACATGTCACTTACAGCAGTCACCCCTTATTCTGTGTCTTTATAGCTGTCAATTTTTATCTTTATATTTCACTTATAGCTCTCGCCTTGTATCTGTATGTGTCACCAAAACTGTCAGCTCTAGTCTTTACGCACCACCTACAGATGTCACTTCTTATCCTCCTGTACTTTTAATATATGTCGACTCTTATTCTTGTATGTGTCTTATCACTGCAGATATGTATGACATATGTCAACAGTGACTAAATTTTAGGTGTCGTTGTTTACTGATTGATATTGATTTAATTGAATTCCATAAAGCATAACGTATTTACGTATTAAAATCTTGCAGGGAAGGCTTACGAGAGTTTAGCAGTTGGATATGAATCAATAGTTCAGTGTTTCTAATGACCTTCCCCCATGTTAAAGTGTATATTGGGCCATTCTTTGTTATATATGTATGTTCTGATACATACACAATATTACCATGATTTCGATCTGAGTGGCCGTATTCTCCGCGTAGTTGACGAGTATTGCGTAGCGTCAACTACAAGGAGAATACGGCCACACAGATCGAAATTATGGTAATGTTGTATTTATTACTCACTTAGTTTTAGATTTAAGCAATAAATATGATCGTTAGAAAACTTTTCAACGTAATTAAGAAGTTATGTTTGGGACTACTTTCATCTCAAAAATCCGTATCCTCCTCAGTAGCGATCTGTAATCTCCATAGGCTTAGTATGGAGACTCCGTATCAGGTGGGTAATAAATAGTTTTCTTATGGGGTACATACTGCAAACGTTTACATCAATTATTGGATTCGTATACGTGTACCCATTGTACCTTTAACCTTATTCGACATACGAATACATGTACTTAGTTTTCTCACCCAATTTCCATGTCAAAAGAAAGACATATTCAAAATCTTTGTGATCCAACCCGCACCTCCTAAATTATTTGGCATCATTTATCATTGATAGCCTAGTATTTCATAGAATCTACCAGTTGCTTAGGGCGTAGTCTATAATGAGAAGTCTTTCTTTATTAACATTCTCCTGAAGTATTCATGGAATACATTAATGACCATAATGAGAAAGGCAACTCTATTACTGAGAAGGAGCCTGACTTGTAATTGATAGCCAGCCATTTTCCAACAGCCGTTGTAAAATGACATTCAGGAAGGTTCAAGAAAGCTTTAATCAACGTTGAATTTCTGGACAAAAAGTATTGTCGTGGCTCGGGAGACTATGACCATTAATTACAGGCAGAAGGTTTCAAGTAGAATATTGGCTAAACTGGATCAAGGGATATAATACAATGATGTGTATTAAACCGCGTGTTGTTAATAGTAAAAAGTATACATGTGGTCACCGTTGGAGTGAAAATAGATAGTGAACACTTGAGTATTCATATAGATAGTACCGTAGGTCATATAGATTTTCATTGAAAAAAATTGACATAGGTTTCTCGCGTTGATTATTTCTATAAACTTCAAAGTGTAGTATAAGGCTTGATTTTAAGACTGGTATTACTTTGCCATTCAGTTGATATTGGGAAGAAATACCCGAGACGGCGAACAGTGGTGAGGGAAATAGTCAACATTGTGACAGATATTGTTCTGTGTGACATCAGCCAATAGATGTAGAGGCTATTTCCAGTAGTAGGAAGTTATCCCGTCACGCGATGTTAATATAAAGGACGGGATAGTATTCGACATAAAATCGCAAACTTAGGGTTCAATCTAGAACAGTATAAGTATAGTTTTTGGGTAATTGCTATATGGTTTACTCTCAGGGATTGGGTTAATTTCTGAACCTTGATCACATTGGCAGGATTGGAAATGTTCGTGCAGTTCCTCGATAGGCTACACACCATTTGACAATTTAATCATTTTACATACAAATTCTCTGTGACTATTTAGCAGAAAACGGAATATTATAAGCATAGGCTGCACCAGAGAGACCAGAGCGAGTAGAGTATAGAGGACTGAGTTAGACTGCGGCCTTCCAGGCAAAGAAGTGGTAAACCGGCGGTATAGTCAATATCTGGCCAGTAAAATGTATCGATGTACGATCTTTGGTAGTGCTCCCTATGGACGGGTAAAGGGCAGAATAGGAGTGGGGTTGAGCTATGGTCGACAGGGGGTGCATACGGGGGCGTTGGTGAAAGGGTAAGGGGTGACGAGGCGCGAGTCCCTTATTCAGTATTTGTGTGTGTGGTGGCTGTTTATGTTGCCTTCCTGGTCTCTTTGATCTGGTAGTTCAAAGCGAGCTGCTCTAGGGAATACGTTACCACGTGCCGATGCCTGTTGGCCTCGTTTGCAAACAGCGCTCTGTTTAATGAGGTTCGGATAAACAGTGAATTATTCACCTGACTTAGTTTTTTACGTGGGTAACATTAAAACATATTGGAACTTGCAGTGCTCGGGTGTTCAATCAAGACTTATCTTTCGGCATTCTCCTAGTAAGTCTCGAGAGAAATCATTAAGTATTCACTACTATTCTACAGCCCTAAATGGCGGTCTATAAATATAGTACCTGGAAATCATGTACGCCTTGTTTCTTGTTCTTCCTCCAGAGTCAAAAATAACCTCTTCCACTTGGGGACTTCCGGTCCCGCGTGGTTAACGTTTCATAAGCCTCGTTTCCATTCCTGCCTCCTTGTTGCGCACGCATACCTTTGGCAGGTGAAGCACGACTCTTCGTGTGTGAGCTGATCGTGCTTGTTAAATGGGCACGATATCTAGCGTGAGGACAAAAAAAACCTAGAATCCCATTTGCTACTTTTCCTTCGGTAACGGGTTGGAGTCTCGTGGACATCAAAATGGTTCCTGTAGATCTTCTGTCCAAGAAAGGGTTAAGGTCAAGGTCTGTCTGGGTCATGATAGCAGTTGAAAGACGGATTAGTCTGGACGCTAATGGATTATCCGGGGTGCCTTCCTAGGTGATGGTCATTTCCCACCCGCCTTGCCACACAGACGTTCTCTCCCGCACACACAGAACTCCATGCAAAATATCGTCTGCTCATGTCAATCAACTCAGATTATAACATTTCTCGGGTATGTGCAAGTAATGTTCCTCTGGTGTGCATATTCTAGTTGTTTGTCTCGCATATGTTAATGGATAAGAATCCAACTCTGGGGCAAAATCCTTAAACTGTTAACCATTTATCCGCCTAGGAATAGCATACGATAAACTACAAAATCACATATAATGATGAATTGTTCAACTGAGAAAGAAAGAGTTAACCATGTATAAACAGCTTTATCCTGTATTGTAATTGCATGATATGACCTAAGCTAATAATAATTGTAGGATGCCCTTAAGAGAATACAAGGGGGGAGACAGTGGCGGCCTCATATTGAGGTGCCATATTATTGACCTGCACGCCGAACGTTGACGATAGTGGATATATTGCATGCTAAAAACAGGGCGTCGTATCCAGGCCTGATTTATCAGTCTTATATACACCGGCCGTATTTAATGTGTTAAGTGTGGAGACAGGATGCAGTGAGAAAAAAGGCATTCAAGTGGAAGACAGGTTGAGGACTGGCAATCAATGCTACTTATTTAAGCCACATTATATGACTGTGTATATGATGGATTTGGTACCAATAGAGTACCACTTCTGATCTCAATACTGAGGATTTGTATGATTTAAAAGACATGTGAGGAGTTCCATTATGTGAGTTATAAGAATGAGATGCAGTCGGACTTAAGTGAGCTAAAAAGCGCCTGCACATCTTGCATTATCCTATTATGTTAAGGCAATCTATCCCCCTAAAAACAAGCTATATTATAAATCATATGAAGTCAATACCAACAGGAGAATGCTTTCTTCTCACTCACTGACAAATAATACTGGAAGTACTCTGTACATGGTTAAATCTAGATAAGATATTCACCTCTTCTCCTTTAAAAGATGAGGTCTCGTTCTATATAGAAGCATATGGCATTCCCAAATTTCAAAATCAGGTCCAATTCACCGAAACTCAGGCTCGCGCCTTCGATAAATTAGAAACCTTGTGACATTTCCAGATCCTCCCAACCTACCTTATACGTAATCATTGGAGGTCGTTTGTGGTTGCCTATATAGCATAGCTTAAACCATTGATAAATTCTTTGTGTTGCTCTTTCAAAGTGAATGTACTGGAGATAACCATGGGCGTCAACACACCGGTTCTCGGTGTTAACCACCATACACCGTTTAGGCATAGTAAGAGACAATTGATATTTATAACATGACCTCTGTCCTAACATTTCCTGTGTAGCTGCTACATACGGCCCCTCCCCCCCCCCCCCACTCCCTCGGCAGTCATACATAGACAATAATCGATGATTTTGTGGACAGGCGGCCGTAAACCACGAGAGGTTGACGCGTAGTAATACACGAGCGCCAGCGAGTGTATTACGAGGTCAACCGCGAGTGGTTTACAGAGCCGCCTGTCCGTAAAATCATCGTTTGTTGCATTTATTATCCATCTTTTCGAATTAATTAAACCCATTAATTGCCATATTAAATTGTGCTATTTCTTTGCTCTATAGAAAAAGAGACTATTTTCCCTGTATACCATGGTTTTGAGGCCGTATACCACAGGTTTGAATCCGTATACCACAGTTATGGTATATGACAGGTTTTATACAATGGGTCATGGTTTACTCAGTCCCCATACATTTTCAATGGGGGCTTTGTATACGATGGATAATACATGACTAGACTTCACCTGTTGTTTGTGAGATGGCATGCGGCGTACACGGAGTACTGATCATCCATCCACCATGCCCATTACCAGGCTGTATTAATGAGGTTACTCAACCTTCTCCTGGGCTGTTCGCCTGGAGAGTGCTATTACCGCCTGTAGTGATACGTAACCGCGAGCGTCCCTGTCACCACCTCCGCCACCACCGTCCCCACCGCATCCCCAACCCCCCGAGCCCGACCACCCAACCCCTCTGGGCAGGGCCCCCGCCGTACCCAAACCCCACCATCACCCCAGCTCACCACAGCCCCCTTCCACCACATACCCAGCACCAATTACCAGAGAGAAAACGTGGACGTTGTTTCCTCTCAGTAACAATGAGGGTAGTGGATGTCGTAGGTCAGCGGTTTGATTGGCTGAGATCTCATGAGGAGGTAAAAGAGTGTGTTTAACTATGTCTGGGTGGTGGTGTGCATCCATGCGCGTAATGGAGTGCGCACGGGCGGGGGATCATTCGGCGTCGTTATTTGTATTTTATCCATTCAGGGGAGTCGTTGTGTGGAAACTGGTCATTGTATGCAGCGCCATTTTGGCCCAGAAAACTCACCCTTGAGTATTGACTTCCGAGGGGAAATATTTATCCGACGAGTTATTTCCCCTGGTACTAACATACGGAGCTAATGGCAACTCAGCACTGTGATAGGAAATAACTTCATGGTGATATGTTCTTCCTTGTTCGGCATAAATCCTATGTTTATATAGTTAAGCATAAATGACACCGGCTTTGCTTGCCTTGTCGTGTCTGGGTGTATAATATACTGGTAGATATTGTATGTGGCTTTTCAGTCTAAAAAGGTCAGTCTATAAAGATCAATTCTAATTTCTCAGTATCGTGATTGCGTGCAGAACATTATACAGCTTCCTGTTAAAGTACTCGGTATCATGTAACAAGTACATAAAGCATGCTTTATTGTCTTCTTTATCATCGTAGAACACGCCTACAATACAGATTCACTTTATGATATTCGATTTTTCTTTATATCACAGTCTACTATTCTACCCTCTAACATTTTTAATGTAAAATATCCTCATAGGCGGAGTAGAATCAAAATGAGATGGTAGCCAATTTGAGAGGCCACCTGTCGCTGAAGGGTTTGTGTCCTACATGGAGGGGGCGGGAGGAAGGTGAGAGGGGGCTAGGGGCGGGAGTCGGCAGGGGGCGGCAGGGTTGCGGAGCGGAGAGGATGGTCAAAGGGCAGAGGGGTAGGTCCACCGATCCCCATGCCCCCAATTCCACCCCAGTGGCTCCCACTGGCGGTGTTCCAGAGCGTACATTACACATTATGCATTGCGCTCTCGTCGCGTGGTTACCAGGTCGTATAGAAATATCAATGTAGAGGGGGTATTTCATTTAGTTTGTAGGAAAAGGATGGCTGTAGTTTGTCGTTAAAGGCAGGCAGCATCCTTCCTGCCTAACGCTAATCTATAACCTTCTGTAAGGAGAGGATTTGTTGATGCTTTGGGAATGGTGGAGCTGTATGCCATCATGTGACTACCTCCTTTTATTATCCACCTAATACAAAGTGTCCATAGAAAACACATAGGGAATTTGTATGGACATACCCGGAGCATACGGATATGTTGTATGCTCCGGGTGGTGCATACGGAAAAATAGTGCGTACAGAAACATAATGCATAACTAAAATGAACTGATATCGACATGCCACTTGCCCAGAAAAGGTGGATAATAAATACAATATAGACTGGTTTCAGATAAAAGAGATTGTATGCTCCTCGGAGTTGACTCTGCGCAATATCCTCGCATACGCTTGGATATTACTACGCGTCAGCTCCTCGGAGCATACGGCTGCTTGTATCTGAAGCCAGTCAATATTGTGTATATATCTGCACCAATCACAAAGTGTTGCACAGAAGAAGGCTGACTGCAGTAGTTGGCCGTGAGAGGTCTAGGCCTTTCGAGGCAGCAGAGGAGGGACAGTATACAATAGGATGCCCGGGAGATCGGGAGGCAGAAGTGAAGAGAGTGACCAGAGTGGCCAGTAGTGGAGAGAACAGTTACATGGCGGCAGAGGTCAGCGGAAGTTAGCAGTGGGAAGCAAGTGGCTTTACAGCCATTGGGCAAAAGGCAGGAGGATTTGGCGGGCACCAGAGAGTAAGCAATAGTCAAACAGAAGGCATTGGGCAATTGGTGGACATCTAGACATAGACAGACACCTGGCAATAAGCAATCAGCAGCAGGTAATAGGCGGGCAACAATGGGTAGGCAGTAGATGGGCAGTAGGCAATAGGCAGGCGGTAGTGGGCCAGACAAAAGGCGGCCAATAGGCGGACAGCGAGTAATCGATCGGTAACAACAAGCAGGCTGTAGGCAGGTAGCGGGCAATATATTTCACACTATGTATATATATATATCACATATATGAGTAAAATAGATCTTCCTAGCTGAGAGAGTAAACTTCCTTTGGGAATCAAAACAAGTTCCATTCATATTTTTTCCTTCCTAGACTTGGACAGGAACGTCAATAGCGTAGTTACACATCCTCCGTTGTTTCTGCTGTCAGTGTTACGAATAGGGCCTTTGTGGAGATGACCTTTAGATGTTATGTTGTCAGGTTCATGCTGTCAAACTGTCACTCAATAAACAAGTATCTCTAGGGTCAACTTGCGGATGATATGGTCGGACCAACATAAATGCCAGTTACACTGACTGGCTGACATTCCCTTCCACTGGAAGGCGTATATATGACATCGTGCAGGACACGGTCTGATGAACACCGAGCCTGGAGGGAAATAGGCCTTTTTCCACAGGGCGGTGTCGCACGTTATCTGGTTGGTTACGCGATGCCTGCAGCCAAACAAGCCCCTGGCAACGTATTCTTTAGCATTGGATCTATCAGTATATGAGCGTAATACGTTCATAAGAACCATGTATCTCATTATCAGAGAAATGATAATGATTTCATCGTATTCTATGGTATTCCAGCTACAATTTGGTATGTGATACAAGCATATCACCTCAATGATACCATAGATATGCCTTAGATGACGCAGGGACACCTAAGCTGCATACACACTAATACATTGGCATGCCTAGCTATAATATGCTTATCTTTTCCCAAGTTAAAACCAAGATAATTATCAACTATAAAGTTTTGACAGCTCAGACTCGTTGATACAATATCCTAGTTTACTCCAACAATTTAATCTGTTAAAAAACAACACTCCTGTAATCACACCCACCGTTCACACTTTAGGTGTGATACTGTATGGCTCTACGGGCATGTGGCTGGAGTCGGCCGCGTTTGTCCGAGCGGCCGCGTTACTACACAGTGGGCCGTTAGGCGGTGCTGAACGGCAACACCTGTATAGACTGTAGAGAACTTGTAATAGACGAACTGCCATCTCAGACTACTATCGCATAGTTAGTGCAGGAGAAAAATGTATTGTGTTGGAATATGAAACGCAGCAAAGTATGATTCAAGGAAAGGACAGCAAAATACTTGGCCTTGGTGTCAATAATGATCTTCCTGTATCTGCACTTCTTGTTTGGTCTTGGTAGCATCACCGGAAAAGTAAATGGCAAAGATAATGTCAATTTTCTGCCTACCTGCATCCTTCATAAAACTAAGAACTACTACGACGAAGAATACTGAAAGAAAATGAATTTTGGGAATTTTATTCTTTAAAGAAAGATCACGATCCGATGAACAATCCTGCTATCAACGTTCATCTTTCTTAAATGTCCTAAAATTTTAAAGTCAGCAGAATGTAGAATTTATGTACGACTACTGACAGAAACTATCATGTAAAGATACACGTGATGAGTAGAGAGAATGGATTAAAATATAAGGGTACATGTGATGGGTAGAATACATAGTGGACTAGTGGTAGAGCTGTATGCCTTAAGGATACATTCAATGATAGGATTTATCGGACGATTTTAAGTTTGAGGTTTCTTTGTGAATGGTGGAGGCTGTTAAACAGGATTAGTCAATGTGCGGATATGTCAGGAGAGAGCAATTTGTAAGTGGTGAAGAGTGTTAGACAAGACAAGTGTGGCGGGTAGAGTCGTTTGATAGGAATCGTTATCCCACCCCTAATATAAAATCCCATAGCCTTAACATTGAGATTCCGTATGCCACGCTGACTGGCATACAGAGTTTTATATGCCACTAGTGGCATACAGAATTATTATCACATGATATTCCAAAATCGAGGAGATAGGGTAGGATAAAATCAAAACCTGATTCATTTTAATCTTGGCCACCGCATGCCACTCCTGGAGTTTTGGCTCCAGACCTCACTCGGCTTCGCCTCATGAAGTCACTTTGCCAAACTCCAGTCGTGGCATACAGTGGCCAAGATTAAAACCCATCCAGTTTTGCGATAATATGAGATGAGTAGGTTGTGCTAAAGGAGGGGAAGGTATAGGTAAAAGTGTAACATTTTTTCAATCAGGGCGATGGGTATTTGAATTTGCAGTATGGTTGGCGTGTCTTTTGAAGAAGGATTTGTATGGTGAAGGATACTGAGTTAGGGTGAACTTCAATCAGCAGATGAGACTTCTGGAATACAGAGACGCCAACAGTATACTTCAGTGACTAGACTTGTAAAAATAGGCAGGTATACATGACTGTTTGTCTTTGCTTTATACATCCTGGAGGCCGTTTCATTACCCAGGATCGTACATGTAGACCCTTTTCTGTACGCCATAGAGACCCAGGGACGATGAGGGTCAATTTCATTCAACACTTATGGACGACCTTATGGACGGCCAATATTGTCTTAGCCAACAGACTTATATATTATTAGACGATAACCCTTGTACGAGGTACAGAAAAGGTTCTTCATGTACGATCCTAGATTATGAAACTGCCCCCTGGAGGCATTGTCAGTTAAGGCCTGATGATACATTCAGGCATTGTTGTGTAGGGCCTGAAGATGCGTGTTTTTTCATAATGAGAAATTAGCGCAGTTTAGATTAAGAATTCCTTATACTGTTCATCGTATTCAGAGTAAGATAGTCAAGTATAACACAACAACTTCCTAAATTTGGTTTTGGTGATTAGCTTTATATAATGTAGCAGGTCACCACGTTTCGGTGTTGATTCGCCTTTGTCAAGTCCATTGTTGATAATATGTATAGGAAATAATAGTATTGTTCTGATTTACTGTGAGTTAAAACATTGTAACCCTGGGTTCCATGGCTATACTTATGAAATGTGTGGCATCAGTGGATATAAACCCTCGGGTTCACTTCAGAATTATGCTCAGGACAGGTGTAGGCTAGGGTGCAGGGCTCTTAGAGTTAAGCAGTGTTATACCAAAGGAGATTAAATCATAAGGTAAGGTGACGGATAAGCAGTAGTATGTAGTGGAATGAATGTGCACCCATCCTGCACCCCGCAGTTTGCATTCCCATGCTCTGACTACCTCGGCGTGGCATCCGATGTCTCCTTAAAGCGGGGCAGTTTACTGAATAATAAATAGAAAGGACCACTGAGGGGTGAACGGAAGTCTATCTCTATTTCCCGGACAGCCTAAAAGGGGCACAACTGCAGACTCCAATCGGACCCCCTGTGCGCATGCGCCAAATGGGTAACGCCACCTGGTGTCGGTGGTGGACGGAGCCAAACCAGCTGGCAAGGAATTCGACCCTGCCCCCTACCTCCTCTTTCTCACACTACTCACACACCGTTGTACCCCCACCACAACCTCTTACTCACACATTCCCCGAATATCCTTATACATACATCCTACCCCTCACAGTATGCAATTACTCTGCATGATAGCCCGCCCTGTTTGCCTTCTCATTCACTACCCATTCGACCACTGCCCACCTTTTTGCACGCCTGCCTACCAACCGCCCACTAAACCACTGGTTTTGAATGCTTTATATAGAAATGCATCGAGAATCGTATAAATAGACAATACTCCACGAGTTTGGATGTGCCTGCATCGTCATCGAGGCAAAGCCGAGTGACGATTATGGCACATCCAAACGAGTGGAGTATTGTCTATTTTACGATTCGAGTGCGGTTCTGGATTTATCTCACCCCTTTCTATGATGTTAGATAGTATCAGAATATCAGAATATCAGAATAGCTCGAATATACCTAGCGAATCCATATGACGTCATCTCAAATTCACTACGCCACGGCCGTGGCGTAGTATTGTCACTTTACGGGGGTGATCGTTGAGTATTTTTTCCTAATGTTATTTCTATGGCGAAGCTTGTACCAGGGGTGAGATAATGGCATCTACCACTCACCCGACTAGTGCTTTTTGCCCTGCATGACAGCCCCGCTGCTACCTACTCAACTACTACCTTCTGCCCTGTATGCCTGCTCACCCACTACCTACTCGACTACTGTCCACCAGATTGCCGCCTGCCAACCACCCACTCAACTCCTGGCTTTCCTTGCCTGCCACCCGAAATTCCTGCCCACCTGCCACCACCTTGACTATTGGCTACACAATGCATGCCACCCTGCACCTCACCCCCACCTGCCCCCACTCCACACTGCCCGCCGCCCGCCGTTCACCGTCCGCCGTCTACAACCCACCCTCCGCCCGGCGCGTGTTCACGCCCGACTCGCTCTCCACCCACTGTCTCCTCCGAACTGACGTTTCCATTTGGCGAGGTGGAGACAAAGCTACTTTCCTGCTGACACTTCGCTCCTTTAAAGGAGGCCAATCAGCTAGCAGCGCTCCAAACGGGCGCGGTCTGCATTAGGATCGATACCCTGCCGTTGTGTCCAGCCATATACCACGGATGGGGGTATAGGGGGGCGGGAGTCCTGAATGCCTTGTGTGCATACCCCTCCACACTGCGTGGCTAAAATTAGGAGCCGGTCCCCAGTGCTGGAGGCAGCAATCACCCGCGACCACAGCCAAGAGTCGCCAAGTAAAGACGACTTTCTGTGGATTTATGGGAGACGGGGCAAGGCGGGCAGATGTGCGCTATTCAAAGACAGTCGCGGTATATATATCAACAATACGTAACGATGATTAACGTGCACTGCGCATTCCACAACTATATGTCTATTGTTTTTTTCAAAATTATTTCCTAAAGTGGGAGAGTGAAGCTCGCCCTGTCGGAAAAAAATTTAAAATATATGTCTATTGTTCTATAGATGCTGGTTTGTCTTCGAATGTTCGACATCAATTTGTATATTAAAGTAGTTTGGGTTTTTTTGTGGTAACTGTCGCAAAATTGCTTAAGGCATGGAACAAAGTGAAAGTTTCTCAGAATTAGAGTGACCTTTGATGATGGTTCCCTACAAGACAATTATGAAGTAGTTCTTTCTCATGCAAGAATGATATATTTTGTCTCGCTTTTCTGTATAGAGGACACCTTGTATGAAAGAATCGAAGTGAATACCAGTTAGTCAGGAGGTGGCGCTAGAATTTGTTTTTTAGAGAACCCTCCATATAAGATTCCTTTGGTGTATTTAGAAAATATTCACGTGCCTGTTGTTATGAGAAGATGAACAACTCACAATCTCTGCGTTGCAAGAAATGACCCAATGACTATGTGTGTAATACGTATGGGGCCTCACAGATGACCTTCACCACCTCATTATCCTGGAAGTAGTACTTAAAAAGGAATCCCGATAAAAAAAACGGGAAGAGTTGCTATAAAACAAGACAGAGCACGTCTTTTATAGCAGGTCTATAATATAATCAGACACTCAGAGGTAGTATAAGGCTTTGAACTCAAGACGACAGTGGCTGACTCAGCACTTTTACAGTTTAATACATTCCTCTTCCCTCCTTGACCCCCATATCAACGTACCTCAAAGTCTGGTCCAAGGGTCAGCTATACATCAGCTTTATCAACCTCTCCTTGACCTGTACCACCGGGAACCAGACCTCCTCCTGACCTCACTGTGACCTCTCCTGACCTCTCCAGCCGGTAACCCGTCCACACTACTCAGTCACGTTAAATGACCTGTCAGCTACCGGCTCCGGTGACCCTTCAGCCAATAGACGTAGCGACATCCGCTGTGTCTGAGATTTATGACCCTGGTGTGAGATAGGAATATATACCCGTGTAATAAGCGGTGAGTTACTCCATAGGTCAGGTCGTATCTCATGACGGGTCCGTATATTATTACAGTGGTGACTAAGTGTCTCTCGCTAGTCTCGTTGTTGTCTGTAATGGCTGGTAGTCTGGGGTGGTGTCTAACATGGAATTCATACACGTTGATGGTCAGATTGCCTCTAGATTACTTTATCAACCCACTGTACACCTTTACTTCATTCATTCCGATCCCCCATCCTGTACCGTATCCCCGGGACAGCCCTATACCAACCATCCCTACATCCTCTTCTTTACCCTTCATAGCTTTACTCCAATCAAGCCCGTCTATACCCACATCGTATTTAGTCTGTTCAGCTCTATCCTGGAAAACCACTACCCTCTTTTGTGTACCCTGTCCAACCATACCTCAATCCCCCCCTCCCCATACTCAAATCCTATTTCCCATGAATGGGTACCCCATGAATACTCCATATAAGGTCATATGTTTGTGTACGAGGCTTAGCTGTTCACGTCCTATCTCACCGCTTATGCGACCACGGATAGAGAGATAAGGGTAGAGGAGCGGGGGAAGTTCCCGCGCCCAATCTGCATACCCAGGTTTCGTCGATTTGATTGGTCCTGCAAGTCACGTGACCTGTAGGGGGCGTGTTTATTTGTTTTAGAACTGGGTCGCGGTCGACTGAGCGTGTCGATGCGCGAAGTGTGCTGTGTGGGGTGCTGTGTGTTGTCTTTCTTACACACAGTTCCTATGGGGTTCAGTCAGTGTGAACTCTACAGCTGGGAAAACCTTGTTTCCTAGCCCCCGTCTCTATTTGACAGGGAGGAAGACCCTCTTTATGTAGTTTAACCATGTCAAGTTGGGTAATTGCCAGCTTGGGGGGTTGTCACATTGACATTGTTTTGTGTCAATGTGGAATTTGTTTTTATGTGTGTAGCGAGAGTTGTTATACTCTCATTTATCTCGTGGTTTCGACTGTTACTCAGTCTCGTCAGGCATTTGTGCGGTAGGCGTTCTTCTGTCTTACCCCCCGTGGATTTTTTGTGTGTTTTTCCCGGGGGGAGGATATGTCAGCCCTGCGATATAAGGTCATACCCCAATTAGTCTCCCACCCCATATCTCCATCCTGTTTACACTATCTGTGTACTTGTAACCCGAACAACCACAGACTCCCATACCCGAGACCCATTTCCCGTGTTTTCTCTTCACCACATCTAGGTAGGTGCTTAGCTTCCTGTCATTGATCCACTGGGTAAGGTGTGAGCCCCAGCCCTTTTATATGAGGGCGCCCACATGGAAAATCCTGGCTCGTCGCTGAAACCTAGGCCGAGACTATACGCCCATAGGTAATGAGGCGAGTCCATAAGTGTAGTATATGATCACAACAGATGCACGGCTTGCCAGATGCTCTTCTAGTCAAATTGCACAGAAGGCAGAAAAAATATCACCTATTTGAAGGGTTAGTTGAATAGCAGTAAAATACATTCAAACCCCAGTTGTGGGACACCATATGAAAGGGGTATCCCAGAACTCGGAGCGCTGTGGGCCAGGTTGAAATCCCCTACTTCATCATGAATCATGTTTATTTTACCCTGTTGAGTGGCCCAGGCCCCAACTCAGACCAATCACACCCGGATTGGCAGGTGGTCCGCTTATCGGACGTTAACTTGTTTGGTTAATGAAAAAGCATTATTGAAATATTAATAAGATTTCAGCATCAGACAATATATAGAGTGACTTCACAGTACAGGATATGTTACCGTATGGCAGCTGATATATCAGAAGAAGCTATTCACCCTTTATGTTACACATTACCTTATGTATTGTCTGATTTTAGATAAGGATTCTTGTCTAAAAGACTTCACATTTTCGTTTGCAGTTCTTTGACATGTATTTGACAGCATGTTCCATATAGAGGCCCCAACATAGAAGGGTGATGTTTTATGGAAGAAAATGGGTTATCTCACCCCTCGTACAAGTTTAGCCATAGGAATAACATTAGAAAAATATACTCAACGCTCACCCTGGTAAAGTTACAATACTACGCCACGGCCGTGGCGTAGTGGATTTGCTAAGTATATTCCGATTATTCTGGAGTTGTGATGTTATTTAAACGATAGAAAGGGGTAAGATAAATCCAGAACCGCACTCGAATCGTATAAATAGACGATACTCCACTCGTTTGGCTGTGCCATAATCGTCACTCGGCTTCGCCTCGATGACGATTGCGGCACAGCCAAACTCGTGGAGTATTGTCTATTTATACGATTCTCGATGCAGTTCTATATAATACTCGTTCACCTGATCAGTGTAATGTTCACAGAAGGGCAGTTGTACAGAGCTGCCCATGAATTGCTCACTGAACAGCCTTTCGTTACCCTCCTGCCTTTCGTTAAAATCACCAATCATGCTTACAGGCAAAACCAGCCAAATGCCTCTTTGCTTCTTCATCCCTGACTAAAATAAAGCTTATTTCATCAAATAGCGTTTCCCAATATGAAGACCATTTTCGTGTATTTGATGAAAACGGCAAAGAAATTAATGAGTCTCTGAAAACCATTTTGGATTTTTATGTATCTGTGTGGCGACGCTGGGATTGAGAGGAGGGTGTTGGCTTGTCAGGTTGTCAGAAACCAGTTCTGATAATGGCTATTTTTACTGTAAGCGCTCACAACAGTATCCGTTTGAAAGGTGGGATGTGATCACGATAAGATTGATAAAGGTTGATAAGATTTCATTTTCCCTAAGCCAGCTCTCCATCACTTTCACTCAGTGGGGAGTACAGTGGACCAATGTGTTCATTATATTAGGGCCACTTATAGTAAAACCAGCTTATACTCTCCCGGACAACAAGCGGCCGAGATCCCTCCTGTGGTAGGAGATTGATGGGGAATTGTGCATGGCCGCGTCCATCATTCTCCGGGCAGGAACACAGACTGAGCAAAAGAGCTGTATGTGTACTGGGATGTCTGTATCGCTGTGGGGGTATGTCCATACTATGGCCTAACTATGTATATTTAATTTGAGGGTATGCGATACTTCGAACGGTCATGGATTTCCGGCGTTTTATTGTTACCTACTATATCTAAAAAAACTATGATTCTGATAGTATCCGCTTGGAGTGTTATCCGCACATAGAGACAGAGTGAACCCGACCTAGGGTTGGAGACTGAAGGCCCACGAGAGTGAGAATCTCGTGTAGCTCATAACTCAAACCTGCTATCTATTTTTGTATTGCTCTACACAGATGTACTTCTATCCTTATTATACATGTATTGCCATACTGAAAACATAATTTAAAACTGTAGTTTTCTTATCTCCTTTTCTCGTGAGAAACCAATGAGATCTCAACGTTCGCTGGTAGCCCTTTCGAAACTCCGCTGATTCCCCCCACCCACCACCAACCTAAGTATTTGGCCCCAATACGACATCTGTCTTGGTGGAGTAGTCAGCTGAGCATTTGTCTGGGATTGCGAGTCTTGGAAGTTCGATTCCCGCTATTGGCAGTCTGACATTTCATTTTTCTATATTTTCCCCTCTAACTCGGACTCGACGAAGTCGCTAGTACATCTTTAAATTGAAGAAGTGAGGTACTGATGATACTGTATGATTTTGGGTATGTGAGAAACTGAAAATCTTTCGCCTTTCGCCTTTCGATTTCCAGTATTACATTGTTATAATGTTTTTAACTTGAAGACATGAGATACTAAGAATGGGCAGTGTTTGTCTATTAGCAGTTCCCGGTTTTATGTTACTATATATGATTAAATTGAGGACATGAAAACTGATAACATTCAGTATTTGCCCAAGTAGTCTTTTTCTTGCTGTATCTTTATATGTTAATTTTAGAACATGGTGTGCTGAGAACGTTCTGTGTTGGTCTCCGGCCTCACAGATGTTCTTGCTGATACATTGCGGGCAAAGAGAACGTCGACTGCTCAGTCTGTAAAACCGATCCTCCACAAACGGGTGAATTGTAATCGGTGGAGGCTGAAGATGAAGCCGTTTGAAACCGAGCATAAAAGAAAACATTGTCGGGTGACTGCAGACGCGTACGAAGGGAGAGTAGCACAGGAGAGCGATGAGCCTCGCTTTGGCAGACTTTGCAGGCAATCTATCACGTGGGGCGTCCGGGTGTAGCCCCCTCACCTCACCTCACCCCCGCGCACGGAGGTATTAACCCTAAACACCTCGGGATCGGCTAGATCCCCCGAGCCACCAGGTGGCGCGACGGGCCAAAGATCCTAGGTCAAGGTTGGCGCCTGAGTTGCTTGCATTATACCTCACATAAGGACCTGTATATTGGTGGTTTAGTGGCAATTGTGCAGTGTGGTGTTTCGTGATACCATACATCTGAAAGAGGGAAGGAGCAAGGTGAGGGTATGATATGCTACTGAGTAGGCTATACAAGTTTCTATACATAAATAAATTTACAGAAAGTCAGTGACACACGGACATGTCATTGCAGGCTTGATGCGAGTGGACGGTACCAGAGTTATCACCTATCATCTTGTTCGGTCTGGAGAGTGTAAGACACAGGAATGCTCTAGATCTGTCGAGATTTGATTCAAACACTAACCAGACCTGCCCCATTAGTTCTCACGTGTTAAACTTGTATTATGTCCTGTTCTGTCAGTTCCACCAATATTAAAGTATATTTTGTCTTGAACTTTAAGTTCTCCTATATCAATGTTGTGGTTTTATTTGTTCCATTCTTGTCAGTGGCAGTTGTATTATATTCTTTTCTTGTATGGCATATTAAAGTGATAGATGTTTGTTCCTGTCCTGCCAGTTCCCCATATAGGAGTGGTAGTTGTGTTTGTTTCTGCCGCTCCGTCTGTAGCCAATATGGTAATTGGGAACGCCTTTATCTGCTTTGCTTATTGATCTCCATATGAAAGGGAACTGATCGATATATCCAGACAGGGCTGGACCTGTTAGTGAACACATCGAGTAATCACACAGAAGTTCGGCACAGGTGATGAGCATATCGAGCAGCTTAGTCATTGTAGTCTTTATTTAAGCAACTCCAGTGAATATGAGTTTAGTTGGCAAATGGAGTTATTGAGCACAAACCTGACAGGGGAGTTGATTGATGACGAGCGTTTGATAATGCCCACTATTAGATAACAGATACAGTATAAAGACCTACTCC
The DNA here is from genome assembly GCA_950022655.1 of Alentia gelatinosa. Classification (NCBI taxonomy): domain Eukaryota; kingdom Metazoa; phylum Annelida; class Polychaeta; order Phyllodocida; family Polynoidae; genus Alentia; species Alentia gelatinosa. The sequence goes on from OX465582.1 coordinate 11,465,660, forward strand.
AGTGCTGTTTAAAATGGTATTTACCTCAGAGCGCATGATAACTACAACGCTCTGGATACATCATAAAAAATCCATTGATGTTGTTTACCATGGCTTTGTTGTAACTCGGATCTAATGATGGGTATTCTACTAAAGTACAAACATTTGGCCAGCACTACTGATGAGTTTTCCCCATTCTTATAAAAATAAGAATACCGTCTATTATCCTACCCCTAATATAAAATCCCATAGGCTTAACATTGGGTTTCTCCAGTCAGCGTGGCATACGGAGTTTTATATGCCACTAGTGGCATACAGCATTGTTATCACGTAATATTCTAAAACCGATGAGATAGGGTAGGATAAAATCAAAACCTGATTCATTTTAATCTTGGCCACCGCATCCCACTCCTGAAGTTTTGGCTCCGCACATCACTCGGCTTCGCCTCATGAAGTCACTTTGCTAAACTCCAGTTGTGGAATACGGTGGCCAAGATTAAACCTCATCCAGTTTTACGATAGTAAAAGTCACCATGCAGCAGATCTATCGACTTTGACAGAATCATGGTTGACCTTACTCAGGCCACTCACTGGAGGCTGGCCTCTGGCACAGGCGGCTAGATGTAAATCTTTTTTACCCTCCATAATCTAGCATAAGCCATTTCAGTGTGCAGCAGATTGAGGTCAATGTGCTATGCATAATTCAGGTGGATAATCGTTGGTTAGATGTAAATAACAAACGACTAGACAGGCACGACCCGTCACTCATCGGGGAGAGTGGGATTTACCTGTCTGGAAAGGCTGCTCGAATATTGATGATATGTATCACTTTCCACCGTGGTATATGGCGTTTTGATATGTATCGCTGGGATGGTTGCTAGAGGACTTGAAGGGCGGATACAGGAAATGTCTGCCTGTTTCTGCCACGGTCACATGGTGGAGGAGGCCGGGGGGCTATCTTGTCCATGGTCCTGACTTTTATCCTACCCCTAATAAAAAACTCCATAGGCTTAACATTGGGTCACTGTATTAGGTCTGGAGTTCAGAAAAATGAAAAATATCGCTCTAGTGGGATACACTTGACAAATGACGTCATTTGTTAATGTAGAAGTAATTTAGACGGGCGGGGTAGGATAAATTCTAAACCAAACTCGAATTAGCAGTGTTATTGTTCATCGCACTTCGGCAAGATCCCGTATTACTGCTCTCGGCTTTGCCTCGCGCAGTAATACGCGATCTTGCCGTTGTGGGATAAACAACAACACGACTAACTCTTGTTTGGTTTCTTCATAGTACTGAGTACGGTTTAGCAGTCTCAGTGTTACCCCAACAATCTTGTTCTACACTAACGTGCATTGACCAGAAATCTCCACCTATCCTGCCCCAGATTACCAGAATATACCCCGGCCCTCCCCCACACTAACCAGAATATGCCGCCTCTATGCCCAACACTAACCACAATATGTCCCTACTATGCCTCCAAAGTGACCGGAATATGACTCTACCCTTTCACACACTAACCAGATTGTCTCACTTTGTAGAGGTCTCACTTTGTAGAGGTCATATCTCCTGGCCAGATGTTACGGAGGCTGTCTTCCTCTAGAGGGTGGGCTGCCTTCCTCCAAAGAGGTAGGCTACCTTCCAGCAGGGTATTGGACGACCGCCATCAGACTCGCGCTCGTTCCCTGTTGAGATACCGAGTCCACGTGGTCGCTCTCGGCCGCCGGCTGTCGTATCGTTATTTCCGAGTCCGTCTCGGCCTCCGCGGGTGCGGATGCCGCCACAGCGCTTCTGGTCAACATAACTAGACTATAATTCCTTAAATCACTGAATCGCTTGGTATCCCTGTCCTCGTCTGCCGATATTCAGGGGAATACGGAGACCGAAGGTACGGAGGGCGATAAGCCAAGGAGCGATAGAAAAAATAGGTGTTGAGCGAATGAGACCAGTGAAGCGAATGAGACAGAGGACAGTGTCGCACTCGCGCACTTTGATGTTTAGTGCGGCCGAGAGTGGAGAGGTGGCGCAGGGGTGCGCGAGTGCAGAGTGGTTTCACCAGGGGGGGCAATGACCACCCCTGACCAAAGGCCATGGGAAACCCATCAGACTGCGCTTCCTGCGGGTCCCCTCACTGGTCAAGGCCCTTCTCCAGGGTGGCAGTAAAGAGGAATCAGGCTGAGACGCTGACGTGTTAACTGCGACCCTCAGTGGCTAACTTCCCATCCGTAATTGTAATGTGCAGAAAAAAAGGTGCTTTCAATTATTGTCTCCCTCCGTGACAGGCCTTATGGGAAATTACCTACTGGGCATTATTCATATCCCGCGGCAGTTGGCTCCTGCAGTCCCTCACCCTCACCCTCACAAGGGTCTTCCACCCCCGCCACCCTCCACTTCTCGTTTATATTACCCTGGCAGCTGCCCGTTGGCCGTCTATTGTGCGACCTCGGTGAGCGATCCGCTGCGCATGTCCGCCTAGTGACCAGGAAAATGCTGCTAGCCGTTCCGTTTCCTTGCACACGACCACTGTAGCCGTTCCGTTTCCGTCGCCACAGTCACAGTAGCCGTTCCGTTTCCGTGCTCGCGGCGGTCGCTGCTGGAATCGGGGGAAGGTCAATGGTCTATTTGTGGGGCATGTGTGACGGTTACGCAGTGGGGCTGACATGATCCAGCATGTAAGCGGGCAGACATAGTCGGAGAGTAGAGGGACGGGCAAGCATAACAGATAGATAGGGGGCTGGCATAGCAGAGCAAGCATAGGGTAGGCATAGCATGTAGACGATTGGGCAGGCACACCAGGCAGGCAACAAGGCAGGCATAGCAAGTGGAAAGGGGTAGGCATGGCAGACAGCAGTGGGCAGTAGGCAAACATCAGGGCAGACATAGTGGGAAGACAGTTGGGTAGGTGTAGCAGGCAATCGATGGGGAAGGCTTGGAGACAGGAAGTTGGCAATCCTAACTGAAGGATGGTTGGCAAGCAGTTTACAAACGTTGAGATGGGTCAGAAATAAGACGTCTGCTTGAGATTACTACTTCGCAAACCACATCTTCACCAATCTGTTTGGAGTCCACTCTGTGTGTTGGTTTTTGTTTTATGTACGAGTTGTAAACTTAAGTGCGCATTAACGTCAGAATTTTTTCTGTCCTTGTAGCGAAAATTGGAAAATAGGTAATATAATAAGTCGGGCAATTACAAGTGAGAAGTTTGTTACTGGTGATTCAGATGCTTAGCGTAAGTCCAAGTAATGAATTTAAGCTAATGAATTTTACCTCGGGTCTGCATATGAACATAGTCCAGAGGAAAAGCAAAAAATTCTGGCATGAAGTAAACTTTCGGATAACTGATAATTCTGATGAGCCCTTTCAGAACAATTCGTAATGCGTTGTTATACGTTGTCTGAAAGCTGCAGATTTACAATTTAGTGTAAATACTACATTCTTTATGCATAACTTACCTTGTCGTAAATTTATTTGGTGAGAGTTACCCAACAATTCATGGTTCTGGGAACATACGTGATGGAACCATGTGGTCACTTATTATAGAAACTTTGTCTCTGTTGTTGCTTTCCTCTAAACAATTATACCTTGTTCACAACCTCTGTTGACATTGGCATACCCATTCAAGGCGCATGTGCCTGTGAATATACACAGTCAGGTTCTTATCGATGTCTGGTGTCATATAACGGGAAAACATTACAGACAGGCAAATATACATAACAGAGTCGCCTCTGGCGTTATGTGTAACACATCGATAACCGTTAATGCCTTTGTCGCATACATGGTACCGACACATACGCCTGCATACACGTCCGCACACACATATAAAATACAAGCAGATCCACACACACCAACACATACACATTATCGTAAAACTGGATGAGTTTTAGTCTTGGCCACCGTATGCCACGACTGGAGTTTGGCATAGTGACTTCATGAGGCGAAGCCGAGTGAAGTCCGGAGCCAAAACTTCAGGAGTGGAATGCTGTGGCCAAGATTAAAACGAATCAGGTTTTGATTTTATCCTACCCTATCTTTTCGATTTTGGAATATTACGTGATAACAATGCTGTATGCCACTAGTGGCATATAAAAATCCATATGCCAGTCAGCGTGGCATACGGAAACCCAATGTTCAGCCTATGGGATTTATATTAGGGGTAGGCTAAAAGCAGATCCACACACACCAACACATACACATATATCTATACTCACCTGCACAAATGCAACTATGCACAGAGGTATACACCCATACACAAAAATACACATCCCTTATATACTTGCATATCACTCACACAAATACATACGCAAACAAAAACATGAAGGAGCAACCGTACATGTATACGCACACTTACTCAAACTCGCACACACTTTCAGATAAACCTCTTGAGACACATCCACACATACTTACACAAGCACACCACCAGGCAGTGGAAGATTTACTGCTATATCAAAGGCCAATCCTTCTCATACCATGCCTATGTGGTGTGCGAAGTAAAAGAACTCCACCTCGGTAAATGTGTAGGGGTGAGATTTCTACCTACATTCATCTCATAGATTCGGTCAAATCCAAAGTAAGTCTGATTGAACAAATTGGACGTTAAACTACCAAAACAAGCAACACAAACAAACACAGCACACCACCACACACGAGCATGCACATACGCACAGCTACACAATCATACACACAGATACACCTGTGTACTCCTACATATACATATATGTCATATATATGCATGTATAAATAACACCTTAAGATGTGACAGCAGGTACCTGGCGCGACTCACAAACAACACAGAGTTGGTATCCTTTGTAGCGAGGTGTCACCCAGTCTGCCTACTATCGCCCATGTCACCCGCCTGCCACTCAACACTGAGATTCAGGTTCTAGTCTCTGCAGTCAATACTGCGTCTGGTTTCCTATCGACCATCCACGTTTAGCCTTCCCCTGGTTCCTGGCGGGCATTGCACTGTTGCCTTTTATCGCCGGTTACCAGCGAGCCGTGTCTATGTGGTAATATATAATGGGGTGTTTTATTGTGTAGTGTTCCCACGGTATTATGTTCCGTGGGAAACATTAAACTAACCACGGGAGTCATCCGCCATTCTCCACAATGAACATGAGAACGACCCTAAATATGTCGGTTTCAGTTTTACTTAAGGCTTGGATGTCAGAAGAAGAAGAGAATTTAGTGTTCAGATAAATACAAGTGTACTTTCTTAGTTAATAGCTCTAGAAGGTTGAGTGATGCACGAATATCATCATGCTTTCCTCTCATAACGTAGACTTTACTGTGTGTTTTTCTCTGGTGTAGTCAAACATCTCTCAGCGGCCAGCCATGCTGTCACGTGACTTTACACCAACTGACTGCGCTCGTTGCTGTTTTTAGTGACGGTTGATTCTCTGATAGATCAACATTGACCGTGGAGCGCCAAGTGATAATTAGTAGAAACCAAACGAGAGTTAGCCTTGTCAATGTTTATGCCATGATGGGCAGGTCGTGTATTACTACACGAGGCATTAGCCGAGTGTAGTGAGTAGCAGACCTGACCAGAGTGGTTTAAACATTGACAAGGCTAACTTGAGTTTGGTTTTGTATTTATCCTACCCCATATCACCGGTATACAGAGAAAACTTTGTAACTATCCATGTTAGCAGTGTGTTGACACTCATCGGAGGATGGCCGCATTTATCAATGCTGCTGGATCTACTTCCATTACCTCGTCCCTGATTGGTCCGTTTTTTTTATTCACCTCGGTGCATAAATAACGCTCCGTCAAATACACTGACTCAATGTTAAACCTATGGCGTTTTATATTAGGGGTAGGATAAGTGAGAGTTATTGCTCGTCACAGACGGTGGTGATTAATGAAGCAGCGCGCGGCCTGTGTGTATCTACACTCGGAGGTCATCTCTGAGGAGCAGCTCGAACTTCTCGTTCACAGGAATGAGCTGCTCGTCCCACGGCCTGCCCAGCATTTTCTCTGACCTACTTTTTTGAATTATGCCTTCCTCGTGCTTTAGAAGGGAGCGGCAGTTAGAACACAAGAGAGTTTTAGATCCCTTTTCTGCACCCCTCCCACCTTCACACACACATACACACACACACCCCACACAACACCACATCCCCTCCACACACACACACATACACCTCACTCACTGCCGACGATCGTCGATATCAATGGACAGCGCGGCGCTGCCCTTTGTACTCAGCCAGCGTCGACTTCGATTATCTGTGTTTCTTTTTTTTTATTATTGTGGCTCTGGGTGCGTTGCCTGACGCTGTGAGGCTAGTTGCAGTTCTCCGTTGTATCCCCAGACAAACCCGCCCCGTACTGCCAATCGATGCCATTGTAATGCCCCCATCCTACATCGCAACCCTACCCTAGCCGAACTAAAGAGTGTGGCAGAGCTGGCACCCACTGTTCCCCACATATAACGGGTTTATCTCTAATGTTATTGTAGTCATGGAATATTTAGCACCATTCACTGTGCGTGTTGCTGTCACCATACCGTTTTGTCGCCGGTGTAAATATTGAACCCCTTTCACTTTGAATATCGGGCATTTTCTCTCCTTCTGTTTTGGTTTCTACTAAAATCAATTTTCGATTAGATCTCCCAGCAGTGCTTTTGTTAATAAAAGCCAATCGAAATGATAGGTGCTTGGAAGCGTGTCCGACGATTTCAATTCGGTGTGAGACTAAATGTAACTACCAGAGAAAATTAAAAGAAATGATATAGTCCTTTCGGGCACCCTTATAAATAAAGATTTCACTCTTAGTATGCCCCGCGGATTTGTACAAAGTGCACATAGTGATAGTTGTATTCAATGGGGATAACGTCTAACCTGCTTAATCTATATGGGTCCTAGAAGGTTGTAGCTCCCTCAGCATTAGCCGAACCCATTGGATATGAGATCCATAGTGTTCGCTATGCATGGGTTCTAACAGATTGCAGAGCACACAGTGTTAGCTGTATAAGGGGATGTGGCCTAACACTGCTCAGTTTACAGGGGTTTTCTCATTAAAGTGGATCCAGCCCAGATTGATCACGCCGTATCGATTGGTGTATTAGCATAACCCCGTTTGGCCAGCGCCGGTCAGGGCTGGGAATTTACACAATGGTGTCTATTAATGAGATCGTCGTGTAGGCCTGGCAGTCCTCTTTAGGGACACGGGGAGTATGGTGAACAATGGGGTGATCGACATTGCAGGACTCAGCATTGCCTAGAATTAATAGATGTGGCAGGGGATCGGTATGCCAGGGAATGGAAGAGGGGAAGAGTAAGTTAAAAGTCGGCCATGGAATTTATGTAGAGGTAATATCATGAATGTTTCGCAGCGATGTTTTTTTGTTGGTTTTTTTTGTTTTTTTATTTCACTGAAGTAACAGAGAGAGTCTGCCGGTTAGCAGGTTTTGTGTCTTCCAATGATACATTTGTACATATGTCTATCAGCACAACAACATTCATCTTAGAAATACAAATTAGTGAATTGGTGAGATGAGTGAATGAGATGAGATACATAGGTTGTACACAAAGTAATAAAGTATTTACAACCGTAAATAATTCTATGCTAATGCGTAGTACTACATTGGGATCATGGGCGGTGATAAAATCATAAGTAGAAGTGATACCATTGGTGGGGGCAATATCATGGACTATGTGGGTGTATTTTTTCGTTACAATGATTCGTGGTCGCAAAGCGCTGGGAGATGTGTATACGCTACGCCTCGTTCAACCTAAACAATATCATGGACTATATTACTTCGAGTTGTCAGTGGCTTGGAGTGGGTTGATTGACACAGCCTGTGGGTTGCCGTGGGTGGACACGCCCTTTGAGTGGCTGTCAGAGGGTCAGAGCAGGATGTAATGATGTTATGTCCTCCGGTGTTAGACCCAGGATTGGATTACACGTTGAGCTGCTCATACAGCGCCTTGAGCTGCCCTCAGCTGCACATTATTTCTCCAGTAACTTAAGATCTCGCTTCCGCGTCAGAAGACGGGACCGAGCGGGCATCCGAAACTTCCCCCAGGGCAGGACCCTGGAAGGAACGTCTTGTGGTAGCCTAAGAGTAAACGTAAAACCAGATATCTGGGAAGTATGAGCTATATAGGCATTAATGTGTATGGAAGGGGTTGGATGATAAATGCACACATTGCCAAGAATACAGTTGAAGGAAAAGAGTCATGTGGTATTATTCATGTGGTATTATTCATGTGGTACTATTCATGTGGTACATTGCCAAGAATAAAGTTGAAGGAGAAGAGTCATGTGGTAGTATTCATGTGGTACTATTCATGTGGTACATTGGCTATTCGTAGTGCAATAAATAAATTTAAAAAAATAAAAAATACTGCATGACTTTTTGTTAGGAATCTAATTTCTTTCCTGTATTGATTATAAACATTACAGTTCTGGATTTATTTAGTATTAAGGGTGGTTATTCTTAGAAGGAAACCTGAATTGAATTACTCTGTGGTTATTCTTAGAAGGAAACCTGAATTGAATTACTCTGTGGTCAAACGAGGTGAAGTACAGACCAAGTTATTTTCATCGAGTGGGTTTCTGATTTTATCTTACCCCGTAAAACATTAATTATTGATGAAATGAATCACCAAATTAGCCCCATTGAGTATTGGGTACACGAACCTCACGGTCGTGGAGTACGAGTTCCTAATGTTAAGCCTATGGAGAAAAATACCGGGGTGAGATAAATTGAGGAATTGAAAATATGATGAACAGAAATGGCACAGACACTGAATTTGATATTTACATTTCATAAATGATTGTCTAAATGTATAAATAATGATGAGGCATTGAGTCAGTATACATATTCTGCCTGTAATTTGGTCAGGAATGAGTCAGGATTAAGGCTGTTTTCCAGTCGACCATGATGGTGTTGCCGAATGATGAAATGTCCTGATATTTCTCTCTCTTAACATCACATCTGAGAAGTGACAGGTTTGTCTGGACAGCGCCATACCAACAGCAGAGAGCTATAAAAACAATGGCCACACCAGAAAAACGAATGTCAACGAGTGCCCATCATTAACCCTCTAGCCACCGCTTCTACCAAATATCAGGATGTTTAATAACTTCATGTAATCTCTCCCGGAAAAGCTTTTACAATGTGGCGTTTATGTGAGTCTTACCTGACGTGTTTGTCACCTATTTATATGTGGGGTTCTCTTACACCGATATAGATTTAAGTACAAGTCCTTCCCACTCTGGACGTATCATTAATGTAATCAGAAGTTTGTTCAATCGGATTTATTTTCTGATTTAAAGCATAGGAGGATATCCACATCCAATAATCTACAGGTAAATCTTAGTTGTAATCTACGAACACAGGCTTTTGTCCACTGATAAACTGTCTCCTTTGATTTTTGTCCGTTCCGCTGGAGTGTGTGCTCCGAGGTTGGAAAAAAAAATTTGAGAGATATTTACAATATTGTAAGAATCGGTCGAGATATCCAGGAGGCCGCAAGAGTTATGAGCATGGGTCTGGGAACCCGTGTTTCTCAGGCCAGGGCACAGGGGCGAGCAGCTGCCTTCAGCGGTCAGATCCATTGTCTCGTCCACCAAAGGTCAGCCGGGTGGACGGGCGGGCAGCTGATATTTCGTTAGACACAATCCCACCTTTTGGTGGCGCCTGGTGCAGGACCCACATGCGACTGTTAAATGGCTTTAATAACCTGTCCTGCTTCATGCTGACCAACACCTGCAGGCAATTCATCTCGTTACCGACCCGCAAGGCACTTTCCAATCCCAGTTACAGCGACCACAATGGGCTATGCATGTGAACGGGAAGTGATGGGAAAAGGCAGGTTTTTATAGAAGGGTTCTTTATACAGTTTCCTGTAGCTGTACATTAACCCGACATGCTGATGACTGTTATCCTACCCCTAATAAAAAACGCCATAGACTTAACATGGTATTTGTTTATGTCACGGGTAGTGACATAAAGTGTTGTTTATGCCACTACTTTCTGATACTGAAAAAATATGGAAACGGGGTAGGATAAAATCTAGACGCCACTCGTTTGAGTTTGAGTTTATTTATGTCACGCATTTTATTGGCTCCGTAATGTCCCTCGTCTTTGACTCGTGAAATTATGGAGCCAACAAAATGAGTGGCATAAATAAACTCAGACTCAAATTCTTGATGTCTCTTGACATTATTCATGGGTGTGTCATAAAACTTACCAACAACATTGTACAAGTTTGAAATGTTACATGAAACTCCTGCATATACCAGTGTGTCAGACACAGAGCGATGTTGGCATGTCGTGGTGGGTGGCTTACCACTTAAGCCACAGCTTATGGAACTCATTATGAAAACAAATCACCGATTTATTGTCCCAATTGGGCAACGCCATGTCTTTGTGTCTAAGGCGCTTCCGTGTGGTGGGTCATCACATCTCTATTGGTCTATTTATGACCACAAAGGAAATAACTGGTAAGCCGTCTTACAATCATCACTTTTATTGACATTTAATAGTAATGTGTGATATTGTTGTCTTTGCAGGTAAGAATCGTAATAAAGGTGGGAGAGAAAGGTCAACTGATCGGTAAGTAGGGACCTTCAAAGTAAACAACCTCCTTGACCATTGTCTCTGTCTTAACAAACGGATACTGTAGTAAAAAACATTGTAGCAGTGAAAAGATCCCATGATTTATTTATTCATTGACATCCTATTGAACTCCTATATAAAAGAAAATAAGTCCGGTTAGCTTAAAGTGGGTGGTATCTGTATGAGCTATACATTGGTGGTCTTCAGTCGGCGCTAAATCTTTTTCGCCAATAATCCTTTCTTCCTTTCTTAGTCGGCATGCCTATAGGGGTGCCCCGGAGGTATTATTGACCCTTCTACCCCATCGGTATGGCACTACAGACAAGGCAGCCTTCATTAACCTTTAACGTGCCCTGCTTCTGTCGAAGGAACACTTCTATATTGTCAGAACAGGTACATCACTTCCGGGGAGATATATACGTTTATATACTCAATTATGTCAGCCATATATATATATATATATATGTATATATATATATATGTATATATATATATATGTATATATATATACATGTATATATATATACATGTATATATATATATATGTATATATATATATGTATATATGTATATATATATATATATATATATATATGTATATATATATATATATATATATATATATATATATATATATTCCTGTTTTATGTCGCTGATGTGATATTCCAAGCAGTCAAGTACGCCATTAACCATCTGGTGCTGGGGGATGGTGATATCATCTTTTGTCGTGGTGCCTTCCATTAGTTTTTATAAATTTTGTCCGGTGTTTTGTAGATGTGGTAAAGTATTCCTTTTTAGTAGTCCAGTAGCTGATTATGATTTATATTAGCTAACACCAGTCTGCCTTACGTCACCCGATTGCCTGCATGATTACCCCTGACCCATCCTGGAGTATAGCCTTAATGTTCCCCTCAATCTATGGCGACACGCGTTCCCCGGCGCTCATAAAGTATTTATAAAATATTCAATCCGGTCTGCGAAACGGCGGCGGGCGGCGTGTGGCAGACGGTGGGCGGCGGGCGGCGGGCGGCGGGTGGCGGGCGGCGGGCGGCGTGTAGGGAGCCACGGGCGGCGGGTGGCGGGCGGCGGGCGGCGTGTAGGGAGCCACGGGCGGCGGGCGGCGGACGGCGGGCGTGACAGATTAGAATCGGACTGAGCGTGTCCTCCCGAGCGTCCCGCTATTCACAGCTCCTCCGTGCAATGTAAATAGCTTTTTTAAACGATTTGGAAATCGGATACAGATTTCTCACCCTGAAGACCTAGGGTCGACGTGGGGCTGCTAGGGTTAAGTGAGCAGCAGGGTATGGTGTAGAGGGGAAGCAACGGAGTTGGGACGGAATAAAAGTTGAGTCTGTCCTGGTCTCTGAGGTTAGCTCGCTACATCAGCCATTCAAACAGTTATACAGGGCTGGGGGTTTCGGGGAGGGTGTGCCGCATGCTGTCCAACAGCAGGGGCTCTACTCTCTGACATGATGTGCAAATGATGTGTACATGTACTCAACGAATCATTGAAGTCAACGGAATGTATACAATGTAAACTGAACGAAATACTGCCAATTGAAGACAAAAAAAGAAGAAAAAAAAAAAGAAGCATATTATGTTTAACATTAGAACTTTTTGACTACTGAATTCATATTATTATTATTACAGAGATGTCAGTTTTCCATTTTTCCGTGGAAATCCACTTTTTCATATTCAGTATGTGCAATTGCTTTTCCTTGTGTCAAACAAAAATGATATTGATTTAGCCTCATTTATGCCAATAAAAAAGTGGTTTGAACCTCCCGACAGACACTAAGCCCCATGCCATGGCCGACAACGACACATTGTACAAGTTTCCCTGGTCTCTCTGAGGCAGAAAAATTCACATGAAAATATTTCCACTTTCATCCCTGAACCCAACTGACATCCCTTTATAAAAGAGCTCAAATCATCCCTTCCAGTCAAAGGAAATCTGTGGCTGACTATTCTATTCTGCTGAAATACCTATTGCTTATTCCCAGTTGACGATTTAACCAAGAATTACTGCTATACTTGTATTGCTTTATTTCAAGGTCTTCCTATCCATACCAGACGGATGTGTACATTGATAGGTTGTAAATAGTGCACGCTATACGGAGCGTCTCATTGCGCCAGGGCTTAACGTACCCCATATATACCAACCTGAGGGGACGTTTCTAGGTCACCTCCTCCTGGGGGCGATGTAGAGGTGCAGGTTCGACGTACCTCCACCAGTGGTGTGTGTGTGTGGGGGAGGAGTTGATGTAGAACTAGACCGTCGTGATAAATAGGAGCGGAGAGGGGGGCGAGGGTGAAGGGTACTTTATATAATGAATACGGGAGCTCCTCGACCTTACTAGCCTCGAGTGCCCCCTCATCACCTGGTTTATCACACAGGGGGTGGTGAGAGGTATGGAGGGCACCTCCTCCAGGGTAGGCCGAGAACTCTCCACTCCCAGTAAATTATATCCGGGTAATTAGTGCCAAAATCTAGGCCCCTTGTGTCTCTATAGAAATAGCATAGCAAACTACAGGGACGGCTATATATAGCTAACCTCCAGTTGGCTATATATAGTACACCTAGATAGCTGTGCACAGGCCTGGGCTGTCTAGCATTTCCTCAAGGGACGTCTTTTGGGTGTGTGATAATGTAGGAGATCTTCCGTCAGTAATAGATACCAGCTTTCTATTCTGTTATTGTGGTTAGCTATGAATTTAGAAAATGAGGAAGTAATATAAAGATAAGAACTGCATTAGGAACCTATATTGCACAATAAATTGTAGAGATATCTCTATATGTGGCTGTGTACTTCACAAATTTGCTACACTTAACATCCTTCTCTTCAGTAGTCGCTTAGATCAGTGCCAGCAGTACCTTACATTGACATGAAACCTTGGCATGTCTATGGCAGCCATATTATATATTGACAGATGGACCTTGGCACATCCATATCGTTCATTGGCAGTGATTGCCACATCTCTGCCGTAATAACCACAGAGACCTTGGTACAGAAACACCTTCCCTTTGTCGATAATTGATGCTGTCCTCTTGATTAATGGAGCAGGTGACAACAGAGATAGTGGTCCATCTTGACTATACCGATAAGACAGGTGGGGAAGAGAGGGTAACCTTGTCATATGGACTGACATCTGGGTCATTAGATCACGTGGTGTAGACTACTGTGTGAGAAGGTGAGTCTTTTGTGACAATAGATCAGAATTTACAAGGACTAGATTACTCAGTCTCAAAAGGATGTAACTAGCCTACCGAGACGTAAAACGACACAAACAAACAAACAAACTCGGCCGAATTAGGAACCAGATCAGTGTGTACAAAACACCACTATCGGTCTGTACTGTACACAGTTCATTACCCAATGGGTTTCATAGGGGAGTTTTCATAGGGGAGACACGTCTCATTCTTTTAATCGAACCATTTATTAGTAATTTCAGTGTTTACATATAGAAAGGGGCAGTGTGTCGATGAAATGGTCTGCTTTAGACATCCCCTGTGTATGGTAAATAATCTACTGTGTGCTCTAATGATTACTTTATATGTCTAGGAAATAACCTACTTTGAACTTTAGGAAGCAGTGTTAGCAAATAGTCCGCTCTGTACATCTATACTAGATTATTGTGTAGAGTAAATGGTGTACTTCACAGAGAAGACAGCTCAATGGACATATTCCTTATCCTGGTCGTCTCCAGTCTAATAATGAACCGGCAGCAGCTGGTCCTGGTCAAGAAGCCACTAACACAGGCAGAGTAACTTACATACAAGTACCACTCTGTCACTCCTGGGGGACAGGACAATAGGCTGTATAGTACAATATATATTTATTTTAAGACACTTAAACCATATAGCCTAAATGTTCAACTCAGGAAAATAACAGTTCTTATACAGAACCACCTGACCAGGCTGTACATGCTGCAGAAGGAGATGGGGAACTTATTTATCCTACCGCTGATAAAAAACTCCATAGGCTTAACATTGAGTCACTGTATTCGGTCTGGAGTTCGGAAAAATGAAAAATATCACTCTAGTGGGATACACTTGACAAATGACGTCATCTGTTACTGTAGAAGTAATTTAGACGGGTGGGGTAGGATAAATTCTAAACCAAACTTGAGTTAGTCGTATGATTGTTCATCGCACTCCGGCAAGATCGCGTATTACTGCTCTCGGCTTCGCCTCGCGCTGTAATACGCAATCTTACTGTTGTGTGATAAACAACAACATGACTAACTCTTGTTTGGTTTCTCCATAGTATTTTTACGGAATAATGCCCCTGGCCATGTTCCGTGAATAACATCAATTCCTATCGCGTGCTGTAGCATGTACATGCATGGTGGGTTGTTTTATATCTGTTATATACCCGAACATAATAAGTTCTTCTTATATATTGACATAGAAAACATGTCGCCTAGAATGCCTACACACGGTCGAGGTTTCAACATGTTCAGTATTACGGTGCAATGCATAGGGTGCAGTGCAGAATATATACTGTATGTGGAGCAGTAGGGTAACAGATGTACTGCACGGCTATATGAAAAGACTGATATACCTCTGCACCTTTCGTCTTTCACATTTCAGATACAGGGTCCATTTAGTGCTGATGAAATGTGTTTAAAAACACTAGCTGCCCTGATGAAAGTTAGAAAATCTCCCCCATCAATATCCCAGCTATTTCCGGCATTTCTGAATTGCAAATTCCAGGCAGACGGGACTGTCTCATCCTCCCACAAAGGTTGTGGACATTAGTCAGTCGCCGCCGGCCTTAACCCTTGTCCTCCTTTGTAGGCCAGGCGGGTAACATTGAGGAGCCAGGGGAGGCGGGGGGCCAGCCTGGAGAGGCGGGGTATGGCCGGTAGGAGCGGGGGTGTCTGCACCCTCTCCGCCCACACACCACCCCCACCCCCACGCCGTCCAAGTTAATAGTCACTGCTGGTCAAGGCACGGCCACTAGACGATTGCTGTTTTCTTTTGCTCCTCCTCATACTCTACAGTCTGATGTTAGACCGTGGAAGAGGAAGGAGAGGGTTTCTTGCTTTATAAAACACCAGTCTAGAATCGGGGGTGGTTCTCTAATCACATGTCGCTCAGGGGAGTGGCTGGTGAAAGAGGGGAGAGTCTGTATGAACATGGGGTCAGGGGAGTGGCTGCTGGTAGAGGGGAGAGTCTTTATCAACATAGGGTCAGGGGAGTGGCTGCTGGTAGAGGGGAAAGTCTGTATGAACATGGGGTCAGGGGAGTGGCTGCTGGCAGAGGGGGGAGTCTGTATCAACATGGGGTCAGGGGAGTGGCTGCTTGTAGAGGGGGGAGTCTGTATCCACTTCGGGGTCAGGCAAGTGGCTGCTGGTAGAGGGGAAAGTCTGTATCAACATAGGGTCAGGGGAGTGGCTGCTGGCAGAGGGGAAAGTCTGTATCAACATAGGGTCAGGGGAGTGGCTGCTGGTAGAGGATAAGTCTGTATCAACATAGGGTCAGGGGAGTGCTGCTGGTAGAGGATAAGTCTGTATCAACATAGGGTCAGGGGAGTGCTGCTGGCAGAGAGGAGAGTCTGTATCAACATGGGTCAGGGAAGGGGCTGCTGGTAGAGGATAAGTCTGTATCAACATAGGGTCAGGGGAGTGGCTGCTGATAGAGGGGAGAATATCAATATAGGGTCAGGGGAGTGGCTGCTTGTAGAGGGGGGAGTCTGTATCTACTTCGGGGTCAGGCAAGTGGCTGTTGGTAGAGGGGCAGGTCTGGATCCACATGGGGCTTAGGGGAGAGCATGTTAGTAGAAGGGTGAGTCTGTAACCACATTGGGGAAATGCCTATGTGGTCAGGGAAGGAAAAGAGATCTCACCTCGGTAAATGTGTAGGTAGGGGTGAGATTTCTACCTCAATTCATCACATAGATTCGATCACTACCCTTGTGGTGTAAAAGAACCTTGAGAAAGTCTGGGAAGAACATGTAATGGTTGATTGAACGTTAAATCAAACCAACAAACAAACATGAGAGTAAGGGGGGTGGCATCCGGGAGACAATTGAGTCCGTAACTACGCGGAGCTAACATTATTGATGAGAGCTGGTCAGTGGTTTGTCATTTGACCTGACAAAGCAAGTGTCGAACGTGAGGGTTCTCTTCATGAAGTGTACTATATTAACAGATGCATCAAGGGATGTATGGAGATGGCATTTAAAAGTTCCTAGAACTCGTTCTTTATAGAATATTCTGGAATAGTTCATGACATACAACAAGAATAAGACCAGAATGGAGTCGCGTTGAAATAACAGATTTAAATAGAACTGAACGAGAGTTAGCCTGATTAGTTTTTATGCCACGACGGACAGGTTGTGTATTACTACACGAGGCGATAGCCGAGTGTAGTGAGTAGCAGACCTGACCGGAATCAGGTCTGCTTTTTTATTACTCTAGTGGCATAAAAAACACTTTATGTCACAGCATGCCACATACAATTTGCCTATGTCAAGTCTATGGCGGCTTTTTATTAGGGGTAGGATAAAGTGTTTTCTTGAATGGCCTAGTAGTTGTCAGTAGTATATGGAAATGTCGGTTTGCAGTAGGGTGGGGACTTTAGACTTACAAGTAGTACCCAGACATGGAGGATAGAAGAAGGCAATCAACAAATATCAGAACTTGGCAGATTAGCCAACTTGATTATAGTAATTACCGACGGAAAATAAGCCATATTTGTCACTGGGACAGTCAAACGGCGCAGAGAATTAATCTCGCACGATTAAACCCACAGAGATTTTTCTCGGCACGTCGATGTGCCAAACACCAACTAGTGGCTTACATCGTGGTGAGTTTATGCAACCGTTAGTGGGAAACTCTCTTTAGCGTCGTCCCCAGACCAAGCTCAGTCATCATTAAAGGATGTTTTCAGTTTCTCTTTACGTCATTTGCAGTCGGCTCGTGTAGATTGAGGCTTTACCAGGCTCCCCCCTAAGCTGATAACCTCGTGAAATATTCACGGCGCTTCTTTAGTGACTCAATTTCTCTAAATTGTCTGTGCCTCCAGGCTGGACCTAGTCTAACATCTCTCATCTTGATCAATCCATACTCGACCAACTCGTAAGTGATCCGTGCTACTCATCTTTGCGCCTCCCTCCGATATTTCCTCGCCGATTCTGTTCCGGGACTTCACACACTGGTTTAGTACCATCCCTGTGATAAACGCCCACGCCCATCCAAACCATATACAGATAAATGTGCAGATTCCTGGCCTGGATGGCACAATTCTGGGGTAATGGACAACAAACTACTCTCCGTCTGAACCAAAGCGGTCTGTGCTGTGAGATTGTTGTAAATGAGGTGAAATAAACAGGGAGGTGGTTGCTTACCGCGATTTTCACCGACAGACTTCTACTGCATATTATAATTATACAATGAATATCATAGAACAGTATATTTTGTACCATATATTCTTCAAAAGTCAGAAGCGGGTTTGCCTACCGACCATGGGATCTCGGTTTCAAGCTTCGTCCAAACCTATGATTATTCAATTTTAATGGGACAGCGTCATGACGGTGGCTACAGCGTCAAACAGCAGATCTTCTTCTTTTATCTCACCCCTGGTATTTTTTCTTCATACGTTTTAACTTTGTGTACTAGTATCCAACTCTCATGAGATATTTAGGAGAAAAATATAATGGAGGATTATGTCACAAATGTTAGTCCATTAGTTAATGTGAAGAGTGAGATAAATTCAGAAACCCAGTTTAAGGTAAGAGCTCGTATCCCATCGAGTTTGAATCACGTAGTAATTCACAAGGCAAAGCCGCGTGAATTACGTAGCGATTCGAATGGGATCTGTTCGAGCTCTTACCCCAAACTTTTTAGGTTTCCTCTAGTATTCCCCTACCCCACTGAGTCTGAACTATTACACCCCTATTCCACTACCCTTGCTTCTCTTGGTCCCGGTGGTCCTTCTGCCAGTCGCTCGTTGACACTTGAGCTGCTCTGCGTGCGACATGAGCTGTTAAAGCTACAGCTAACTGTGACCGGGGTGCGAAGAGCTGCGCGCGCACACAGCCGTGACACGTGACACCCCTCACGGCCGGCGTTCAAACATCACCGTCCGGCCATCTGTTTGCTCGCGTCTGATTGGCTGGCTAGCGGCCGGAACGCTGGTGCTTTACGTGCCGGCTATATGTCTTATTGAATGCCACCTTCTACTGGTCGTTTTGCTATTACAACACGGTCGCTGTCTGAGTACGAGTCAACAAGCGCTGCTAGTCAGCATGGTGTGATGGTCGCAGAGTGCCAGAAGTGACGCCTGTAAGATGTTTCTCATGATAATTAGTGCTCCGCTGAAATCGTGCAAGTACCACCGCTCTATGATGGCCATTTTGCCATGGCGGACCTGCTGTGTCAAAAATGATGTCGGCCTTCATAGGATATTCCTGTGGACAAGTCCAAGACGAACGGCTCACCATAGAGGAAGCACACAACCTTTCTGCTAACCTTACCTTCGAGGATTTGCCCTCATGGTAGGCTGGGATTAGGAGACAAACGGTTCGGCATAGGAAGGCAGGCAACTCCTTCAATAATCTGTCCTCGGGGGGGGGGGGGGGGACTGGGTTGGTGATACAAACGACTCGCCATAGAGAAGGCAGATAACTACCCTTCTTCTAACCTTATCTTCAAGGGTTTCTCCTCTGGGTTAGCTGGGTTCATGAGACAAATGACTCTCCATAGAGAGGGCAGATAACTATTCTTCTGCTAACCTTATCTACGAGACTACGAGAGGATGTTCTCTGGGTGGGCTGGGTTTGTCATACAAATGGCTCGCCATAGGGAAAGCAGACAGTTACCCCGGAGCTAACCTGATCTTCAGGGGTTGTCCCTCGGGCGGGCCGGGTTAGCTCGGGTTGAGGAGCGGCTCTACGAGCAGCTCCATATTGAGTGGAGGTGTCTACACGGCAAACATAATCTGCCTCTGATCAGACAGGCTGGTCACACGAAGCGGCTGGAATGCCGTATGGCTGAAGTATAAAAGGCAGCACCAGCAGACGTCTGATGTATTTAGCTGGCAGCTGCTACAAGAAAGTATCTCACATCAATGAGACGTGCGTGTTTAATACATGAGCCAGATCCATCAGGGAACCCCAACTGTGTTCTCACTCCAACCTACCACGCGCCCGTATTTATAGACTCTTCCCTTTATCCTACCCTAATAAAAAACGCCATAGGCCTAACATGGGATTTGTTTACGTCACGGGTGTGATATAGAGGGTTATTTATGTCACTACTTTCTAATACTGAAAATATGTGGAAACGGGGTAGGATAAAATCTAGACGCCACTCGTGTGAGTTTTAGTTTATTTATGTCACTCGTTTTGTTGGCTACGTATCAAATCTCACGAGTGACAATACGGAGCCATCAAAACGTGTGACATAAATAAACTCAGACTCAAACTCGTGACGTCTCTTGATATTACGTAATAAGAACCGAGTCTGCTCTTCACTCCCATTTAATACCACTCGCCTAATGCAGTTTACGTCAGAAGACAGAGTGACAGAGTATATCGCTTGTGTGAATTTATCAATGTAAGGTATGAATTTTCATTTCTTGTACGTGAGTATTTTGCCGTCTGGGAAGGATCGTATTGAGAGGGATGTTCGATCCGTTGTTCGCAAGATGGATGTGCCTATTAACATGCGTCGCCGGTCTCACAGAACAACGATTACTCCCGTGATGTGCGCAACTTGTATTCCGCCCATTTCCCGGTAAAAAGGTGTTTCAAACATTGATTCGCCATTCAGACCGGTCTAACAAAGCTCTTGAGTTATTGACGGCTGTTCAAGTGGAGAGAAATCCTTTCTCATGTCTTTTTGTCATTGACAGCATGCAGCTATTACGACCAACATCGCTTTGTTGGTCTCCCTTTAAGGAACATCAAAAAGGTAAAAGATGAATGGTATGAATAGACGTTCTTTTATGTCCACATTCAAGACAGGGGGCGCTCCCTAAGATCTGTGATGGAGAGTGAGGAACGGCTACCATTCTCCCCCCCGATTCAACGACACCCGTTTGTAGTGACCTGAAACCCGCCTCAGTGTTTCAGTGTATGGTTGATCCTCCTTGTTTTAATATGGGTAAAGCCAGACTGATTATGCTTTTAACATGGTTACAGATGCTCGTTAGACATAGGCATGGTTCGGTTCAGGTGTGAATATGGGAGTGATTCTCCACACGCATACGCAATGATAGTATATGATTTAAACTACATTACATGTTAATAGATAGTGCCCATGTAGATATCACTTACTTTATAATAGGAAGTCAATATAACCCCTGTTATCATCACTACTTGTAAGAGGGGACCCCCACCTACCACGATAGGCCACGACATGCTTCCCGATCGCTACGATTTGAAATGGCGAAATCGTGACCTATCGGGAGGTCCCCGAATCGTAGACCTCTGTCGTGATCCAATCGGTGAATCATACGCGCTGACCACGATATCTTCCCGATAGGCTACGATACCCAACGACAGGCTACGAAATTTCCAACATGTTGGAAATTACCGGGACCTCTACGATTGGCGTTTTCATCGCAGCCTATCGTGAGCTGTCGTGGACGGAATCGCAGAAACCTGTCCCACCTACCACGATTTTGGCTGACCTCACGCTAGAATCGGAATGGTATTGGGAAGGCCGTCGTAAGGCCAATCGGGACCAGAATCGTGGTAGGTGGGGGCAGGCTTTAAGGAGGAGTATTAGGAGCAAAACACATTCCTTCGGCAGATGGTTAATTCAAAATTCTATCACAACATAGAAGATAGCTTTGCTTTGCTATCTCTGCACTTATAGAGTGACAGTCTCTGCTATCTTACTAGTCAGAGATTCAGTATGAATATATTTTGATATCTGTTCCATGCCAATGTGGCACAGCTTTAGGTGACCTTATATGTTGACTATATCAATTTTTTTAAATCAGGGATACATATTGTGGGTATATCAGTCTAACGAATCAATTCTTGTCTGATTTAATCAGGGTAACAGATTAATATTCACAGCCATGGACAGGCAACCTGCCAGGGCAATAGACATAATCAGAGGTCCCTGAAGGACAGAACATCGGTCTGAGTCGTTACATGACATAAATGCTTGTAAGCCATTGACGTTATCGATCAACACCGAGCAGATTATGCCTGATCTTTACGTTGGATCTGCTTATTCTTAGTCACTGGAAATAAACAAACTTCGTTTAACGCTAACCACAATTGGTCTTTTTCTGCTTGTCAAATACAGTAAAACCCCTCTCCCGGGACACCCCGCTTAAGGGGACACCCCGCTTAAGGGGACAATTTGCTCGGAACGGAAATTTTTCCCTCTATTAAGAGTTTATTTCAACCCCGCTTTAGGGGGCACCCCGCTTAAGGGGACGCCCCGCTTTAGGGGACAGATTTTCGGTACAGAAATGCTTAAAAACCTCGCTTAAGGGGACAGTTTTGGAGGGACATCATATCAAAAATACTGAAAATCCAGTTCATGTAGTGTCTCCTGGCCGGAGAGTGTCCCCTTAAGAGGGGTTTTACTGTATAACCAATTCAATCTTTTCGCTTAACGGTAGTGCACTACAGACTCCCATCCTACTTCTGCTAACAGCAATAGTAAAAATCACCAGGTATAGGCTGTAGTTCCAGAGTTCTACCATTGATACTCTTGTTGCCCGATTTCAGTCGGTCCGCTAGGGGGAAAAAACCCACGGTGACAAGTGGATCTCCGACCCATTCAGATTTCTCGAAATGTGCGAATCGGGGAGAAGTGGTCAGTGTTCAGACTGCACCAGGCTGTGGAGTAATCTGAGAAGTCTATTGATAATAGATGACGCCGGTTTTGATAGTGGGAAACGTCACCAGCTTCCGAGTCAGGGTGACCTTTGACCTGATGACGTCATAGCATGACGTTGTGTGGCATGGTGCTGCATTGAAAGTAGATTGATCTTGATGAGTCTCGTCCATTTGTGAAGGTCAGAGTTAGCTCCGCTGGTGATGACAGTACTGTATTTCTATGCGATATGCTAGCTTCGTTCTGAACTTGTATGGACATATACATATATGCATACATGCGTAATGTTACCCCTTCACGCTACCACTGCCAGGATACGTTTACATTTTTATCTATTCTTGCAATATAAACCTAATATTTACTGAGTGGGGAATATCTATTCCTTTATATGCATGTGTATGTTTTTGTTGATGTACTGTCATCTTGTTCATGGAAGACCTGCCTATGGCAGAATGAATAAAAGTTTATAAAAAAAAAAAGATATATGGTACTACAGAGACTTCTATCGCGGTCATTATGAATGTAGCAAATGATGGTACCTATGGTACATATGGCCATAAAGAAAGGTATGTAAGTCCAGTAAGGTAGACTCTCCTAATCCGGTTTACTGCGGAATACCCTTTCCTAGCCGAGAGAAAGCTGAAGCGTATCCCAAGTTCTACCAGTACGGTTAAACAAACAGAGAATGTCTCCCTTTACTGTACTGCAATTGATAGATGTCGGATCAATTTCAGTCGCCGTTGAGAAATCGTATGAGGTTCAGGTTACCGTAGATATAAAGGATCTACATCTTCCCGTGCTGGCCGGCTTCTATTGAGGCTTTACAGCGGAGTGATGTGTTTTAGAGACAGGCGGATAAACGATAGCTGGTTTCTCATTCTCTCACGGCCAGTAGGGAATTATTAGCAGCCGTTTTGTGGGAAAGAAGGTTAATGGATTCGCATCTTGCATCAAAAGGGAGGGTTTTGTTTTGATTTCCAGCACGGTCGACAGAACGTGTCCCGAAACGATTTAATTATCCCAACAATAATGGCACCCCTGGAAAAAAGGGAATTGGAAAGGGAAGTTTGCTCAAACACTGGTCGCCATCTTGAATAATTGTGACAATAGGAAATATGACTCTGCCCTTTAAAATGTTGTGTGCTGGCTCGACCATGTCTACTCTATTTCAGGTCGGTATTTTATTGAATATATATTATTTATTTATAGTTTGCAGAAAGCTATCAAATACGATCTCCTCATTACGTAACTACAAAGCTATAAATATTTTTCGAATCATTTTGATAAAGAAAGCCAGTCATATTTCCGTGAGCATCAGACCCTCAGAAGGTTTTGACAATAATAAAAGAAATACCTTGCTTGGCCGAAGCTGATATTTTTCCAAGGAAAAAACTTTAATCTTCCGTTAAATTGGTAATATTTTTTGGGCAAATTTGAAAAACTCAATTAGTTATTTCGTCATTTATGTCAGATATATTGCAATTATGCGACACAATGGGAAAGGGATTCGTATTGCGCAGTAGGGCAGTGTACTCAAACATATTATATCTATCTAGATGTATTAAATTTTTGATTCCACTATTGTTGAGCCATTTCCTATGACTAGCCTGTTCCATTGAATATTGTAACTGAAAAACTCGCTCTGCGAGAGTTTGCAATTGTTAAATTAAAAATAAATATTAAAAAACAGCACAACAATATGTATACGCATATACCTGATATATGCAGTTAATAGATAGGATTACATTCCATGTCATCCATGACCTCCCGTATTACTAATAGTAGGGGGTGGGGAGTTAGCTCAGTGGTTAGAGCACCGGACTTGTAACCCCAAGTTTGTAAGACTTTGTGGGTTCGAGTCCCACCCCCAGCAGTGGTAGATTTACTGCTTTAACAAAAGGCCATCCTTCTCTTACCATGTCTATGTGGTGTGGGAAGTAAAAGAACTCTCACCTCGGTAAATGTGTAGGGGTGAGATTTCTACCTGAATTCATCACATAGATTCGATCATCACCCTAGTGGTGTAAAAGAACCTTGAGAAATTTGGGAAAGGACCTTTAATGGCTGACTGGACATAAAATCAAACCAAACAAACAAACAAGTATTACTAATAGACTGTTGCTGCTCAATCTCTCATTCATATTCAATTCTACAGCTTGGACAGCTGTATAAAGACACATGACAACATACCTCCACTAACAGAGGCCTACAGACGCTACAGAAGTTAATATCCGCCATACCCAGCATACTGCTCAGATGCCCGCTTGCCATGATGTGTATCATGTGTTATCCTACCCTTCATATAAATCTCCATAGACTTAACATGGTGTGACTGTATGCCACGGTTATGCCATATAAGATTTATATGCCACGGATGACATATGCAATTAAAAACATGTGACAGGGTAGGATAAAATCTAAACGTCACTCAATTTCATATTATTGTTTACATGGCGTTCATTGTCTTCTGCTACAGATATCACTCAGCTTCGCTTCGTGATATCATTCCGCAAAGACAACTCACGCCATATAAACAATCATATGAAATTTCGTGACGTTTCTTGATAATATTTTTCTCACTGGTTAGATTATGTTATTCCCTGTCCGCTCTGCATATCAGTAATCCGCTTCAAGTACCAGAGCCCAAGACACCACAGCTGTGGCTTCTTTATATTTTCTATGATCTACTTTCTTTGGGACTTTGTAGTTAGACCTGAGGTTAGTTAAACTAAGGTCTGGGCATGAGGTAGGAAGATGGGAAAGTGCTAGGCAATATTGACCACTGACAGATATGTGGCTTTAAATAAGGATTTGTTTTAGAAAGAGAATAACCTTCACCCCAGCCATATTCTCCTATTTCTAACCGAATACTGAAGTTTGATAATATTGATTCAATTTTAATAAAAGAAGAGAACCCTGAATTAGATAGTGCGATGGTTTCTAGAATTTAAAGGATACCAGAGGCGTGGCATTGTCAGTAATCCTATCCTGATATTTATTATTTTAACCACTTGTTTTGAGTCGAAAACTAAATTATTTCTGCACATTCTCAGCTTTATATTCGTTGATTAGTTTAAATACAACAGAGGCGCCGTGTAATGTCTTAAGTCGAGTGTCTTTTTCGTTGAAGGTATTTATTGCCACAAAATAGATAGTTCTTGTGAATCGGCAAATATTCTCTTTGCCTTCAATCGCTGATGACTGTAGTTCCTACAAGCTGTTAATACAATATGTGTCTATTAAGTTAAACAAGTGATTCCATTGCACGCTAATCAAAAACTCGATTTATGCGTCAGAATTAACATAATTGGCTATTGGTTTAGACAGAATAGGACTTTAACAAATTACTGGTAAGGTCCAAGGGAATTATACGAATGTCCAACTACGGCGCCCACCATGGGAAATTGTAGTTAAAAACTCCTTAATAATCAACTGGACATTTTAACTCAAATCATATCAAATATTTTTTTATTGGGTTCCAAATCTATCCAGAAGGTCAGTGTGAGGAGTCGTTAGAACGCAATATAAATACAGTTACAACTACCTTCCCCTTCCCCACTCCCGACCCCCGGTCTGTCTCTGCGTCCGGCCACATTCTGTTTTCTGATCGAGTGACTGAGCCCCGGTCACGTGACAGGCCCGCCAACTACTCCAGTCGAAATAACATTTATCAGGAACTCTGCTCACATCGCTCGGGGCCTCCACAAAAATCTTCTGTCGGGGTTTTTGGCCAATTTCCCCGCGTCTGCTGCAAGAGATTGTAGGCTCACTGGCCTTTCTAATGACGGCTTCTCGTGGTCTGCTCAATCTCGCGTGATCCGTGCTGTCAACTTATGAATGTCGTCTGCTTCTCAGGTTTTGGGGGGAAACTTGGGTCTTCTAGCCTTAAACTTTCCCGGGAGTCGTCGAGCTGTCAAGTGCAAGAAATACAAGTTGATGGGATTTGTGGTCAATAATCATGGAAGAATTTGGAAGTCTAATGATGCGAATGTTTGACTACATAGTGAGATAAAAAGTTAGGTTGCACAGCTGAGCATTATTCCAGGGGTGATAGCAACCAAGTGAGCGATTGGGCACGGCCAACACGAACTAATAAGAATGTGTCATAAATTATATCTATCGGTTTTCCAATTATAGGATCTAAACCTACTTCCGTCCCTGGCCCAAATTTGCCAAGGTATAGAAAACATTCCGAACACTAAATGAAATTCTCAATTCGTGCTGGCACCTCCAGTTGATGGCCAATATCGGTAAAATTCTGCTTCTACAAACATCACAATGCAATGCGAATTTGCTCTGGATCATAGAGAATGCAGGTCGTGAATTAGAAATGGAGCACAGAAAACAGAAGTGTCTATAGAGTAGTCGTCTGCCTACCTCAGTGTCTATACACTTTGTTGAGTTCTAAATTGTATATTCATAATCGACATGAATGTTACATCCCTTTCCTGACTGTAATCATCGGGAACATGATACAATTACCTGTCTCTAAATTGGAGCAGGATGGAGAATGACAATTAGGGGTACGCATAAGCTTCTCCATCGAAAAGCACATTTACTATAAGACCGACTACCCTGTGGGAGTGGTGTTGCAATTAGGAGAGGCTCTGCCATACAGATAATTCGATTTTGAGATTGTGACATGAGGATTCGCTTAGAGACGAATTCGATCAAACCTTCAAGCCACGTGTGCATGCATTGTATTAGCTTTCCCGTTCGATATTCTCTCCAGTTCTTGTTAATATTTATCATTCTTGCCTGGTGACCAAAGGCAAAGCGTTAATGCGAACGTTGCATTTCGACCTCTCCTAATCTATATCTCAGTAATTCCTTTGACAGTTCTCACAATCAATTTTGAACAAATTAGATTGGGGTAAATTAGTTCGTACCGTATGCGTTCATATTTGATGGCTTTTGCAAAAGTATGAAATATGAATAACGTCCTTGTTACCCATGGACTCACAAAACCTGGATATCTTAAAGGGTGAACTTAATGGCATGGTACGCTTAGGATATATTTGAACACAACTACAATTTCGGATGCCTCTGGTGCATATCTGTGTAGTCTGTCTTTTAACCATATTTTGTCTGTTTCATAGCTGTGTCGCAACAGGCGTGAGTGTCAGGTCTTATTTTTAAACTGTTCATCTATGCTCAAAGGTATTCCCTGCCCTGCAGCTACTATTGGCCAACAACCTGCTCTCCTGGAAAGGGTTCATCTTCACCTTGTAACTTGACTAAAGTAGAACTACTGAAAATGGTCCACATGTTCGAGGGTACAGAATCTACCATTCAACAGTCTGACTCAAAAACCAGGGAACTGACAGATGATGATTTATTGACCATATAGTGCGCTTCAAGAACAGGTTTAGAACTGACGATACAGCATTTTGAACGAGGGGCTGAGGCCATTCTGTTATCGGTTGAAGCTTCAGGTGCGGGGTACTTTGATGGGCTAGTTGACTTATGCGACCAGCTAGCCACTACCAGTTCACGACTACGACATCCTAGGCTTCCAATATATTCCTTGCTACTCTAACATCAAAGGAGTCAAAGGAGAAGGCAGGCTTTGTTGTTTCCTATGTCACCATTGGTTGAGATGTATTCATTTTGCAGGTTTTTTTAGTTATCATACAATATTTACCTGGGAATGCCTGGAGGGGTTATAATAGAATTGATTGAGCACCTGCCTTGTATTATTCAACATGGGATTCTCGTCCCTGACCTAAATACACTCTCTGTGCCGTTTACAGGCCCTAGGGATGAATACAAACTAGGTACCGCCAAATACCACCCCATTGTCAACGCTGTAGGTTAAACTAAGGAAAACACCCAGTAGCGGCAATAATGCATTTCGCGGTGGTCACGCTATGGGTACCAGGATGATGAGGTAGAATAAAGTGGATCAACACGTATGACTCTATGAGGCTCTATATCTCACCGCATGCACCACTTACACCAGATTGATTTTACATAACTCTCTTATACTAGTCAAGGCCTCTATACCTCACTAGACCGAGTGCTTACACCAGATCAGGCCTCTATACCTCACTTCATGAAGCACCGACACCAGAGTGCCTTTCTTTATCCTACCCCTAATATAAAATCCCATAGGCTTAACATTGGGTTTCCGTATGCCACGCTGACTGGCATACAGAGTTTTATATGCCACTAGTGGCATACAGCATTGTTATCACGTAATATTCCAAAATAGAGGAGAAAGGGTAGGATAAAATCAAAACCTGATTCGTTTTAATCTTGGCCACCGCATTCCACTCCTGAAGTTTTGGCTCCGGACTTCACTCGGCTTCGCCTCATGAAGTCCTTTTGCCAAACTCCAGTCGTGGAATACGGTGGCCAAGATTAAACCTCATCCAGTTTTACGATAATACCTCACTGCAAGGAGTGATTTACATGGGCAGGCTTTTATACCTCACTGCATGAAGCATCTACACCAAAAGGCATTTCTATACCTCACTTCATGGAGGGCTTCATAAGAGCAGATCTCTGTACCTTACTACATCGGGTGCTTACACCAGAGAAGGTCTCAATACTTCACTGCATGAAGCACGTACACCAGAGTGGGTTTTTCCTCCTCACTCAGTGTGGTGCACTGGCGTGCAGGGCCTCAGGTTGGGGCCGAGTAGGAAGGTATAGGGGTTCCCCGCGCAGTATGCAGATTTCATGCTCTCTTTCTCATATTGTTAAGCTCCATCAATGCATGGGATAATCTGCGGAAGCACGTAGATGGTTGGGGGGTACAAAGATACAGGCGATTCCGATGTGCTTTATCTTCCATTCTGCTCATTGTAAGGTTGTTAATGTGGGCGCTAGTCGGCACAAAGTGCCTGTGATAGGTATGAGAGGCGGATAGAGATAGGGCAGCAGGGTGACTGGTCAACTCGTCCCTTAGTCAACTGGTCCCTTAGTCAACTCGTGTTTTTTGGTCAACTCGTCCTTTTTGTTTTCCAATTGTCTTACACCTATATATAAGTAAATTATATAATAGATAACAACTATATGATGTTAGATCGCAATTGTTTACCTAAATTTGATATTAGTATGAGTACATTCCATTTTCATTTCATAAACATATGAGTCAATATCCATGGTTTCTTCTTCACGGTCAGGTAACTCAGTTGAGATGTCAGTGGACTCAGCTTCAGGCACTAGGCTGTGGAAACTGGAGCTGCTTAGGGAACTGACGAAGGACATAGTACTGGTGTGTGAGATTACAGACTGTAGACTACAGGGACTGCAGAACCACTGGAAGTACTCTTGGTCCATCAGTTGAAGATAGGCTTCTTTTGTGAATTCAGTGTCACATTTTCGTGAATTTAATTTTAATGAAAAAGGACGAGTTTTTCGTGAATTTAATTTTAATGAAAAAGGACGAGTTGACCAGAAAAAGGACGAAAAACCCGAATTGACTAAGGTACGAGTTGACTAAGGCACGAGTTGACTAGCATTCGGCAGCAGTGGTAAGTATGAGAGGCGGGTAAAGACAGGGCAGCAGTGGTGAATAGAGGTAGTGGGTAGAGACAGGGCAGCAGTGGTGGTTGTGATGAATGGTAGATGCCAGGTTTTGATGGATAAAGGCTAGGTCATGAACGGATGGTGGTACGGAGGCCTCTGCTTCACAATCAAGTCTCCGTGTTCACCGCACAAAGGTCTACTCCGCTATAACACAGTCCAGCTAACAGTGCAGGGCTCGATCTCCGGGGAGTTCTACGTCCCCGTCACGCCATGCCACACCCTGGTATATTATCACACACCCCATTCACCCTAACACCTTACTACCCCCCATGCTGTCTAACCCGGCTCTATTCTACCTTATCCCCTTCCCGCATTCTCCTACTCGTCCCACTCTAGTTTGCTCCATACCGCATTAGTCCTATTTAGCAGATTGCTTCTGTATCATGCTCTAGCATGCCATGTCTGACGATGCCGCATTATTCTTCCTGACCATGCCGTGTCTGCATTGTAATACCCTCCTCTATACATGTTTCACATAACACGAACGTATCGAGAACGTACCTGGCCGATAGAATCACTCTCACTCTCTTAGTGTTCACGTCCCGCCAACCAGCGTCGTGCCATGACATGCCACGAAATGTCCCGCTGAAACCATCTGAAATGTACCGTAGAAACGCAATACATACATGCAGCAGATTAATGCGATTTGCAACCTAATGAAATATGAATCAGCTATATATCCACCACCCATTGCCTTCTTAGTGTGGTCAGATTGCCGTGACCAGAAAAGCTGGATCACTTAGTTTAGTGCTGGTGGTGGTTCAGGCAGAAGTTGGGTGCAGGGACCAGGGCATAGGGAGACAGAGGGACGAGGCCAGGGTGTGGCTGAGGTGGAGGGTAGATAGGGGTTTTTCCTTTTACATAAAACAGTCTCATCCATTAGATCTAAAATGGGTCGACTTTGCAGGACGAGTTCTCCAAAGTATGTCGAATATGGGTCGAGTTGGGTCGAGTTCTCCAGTAACCAGTAGTTCGGCTGCGACATAGGCACGGTGACAGAGGATAGGTAGGTCCAGGTTTATCATGAAACGTCACGAAATTTCATATGATTGTTTATATGTCATGAGTTGTCTTCGCGGAATGATATCACGAAGCAGAGCTGAGTGATATCTGTAGCGGAAGACAACGAATGGCATGTAAACAATTATATGAAATTGAGTGATGTTTAGATTTTATCCTACCCCATCACATGTTTTTAACTTCATATGTCACCGATGGCATATTAATGTTTTATGGCATAACCGTGGCATACAGGCCCACCATGTTAAGTCTATGGATATTTATATGAGGGGTAGGATAATAGGCTGTGGCGGGAGTGGGTAGGCTGTCATCTAGGGTAGATAAGGGGTCAGTTTAGGCTGGATGGGGAGTGTGTCGGCTGTTATGTAGGATAGATGCGGTAGTTGGAATGGGTAAGCCATGATCTAAGGTAGATAGGGCCCTGGTATAGGATTGGGTATAAGCAGGTAGGCTGTGATGGCAGGTGATAGGTAGGCTAGACTGTAGTACAGCCCGTTGTCACCAGGGCCAGGGCGCACAGGCTCTCATACTGGGACTGTTTTGCGCATTTTAAGGTGGGAATTCCTACCTTTTTCCCAACATGCACCTGGAAAATGGTTCTAACCCCGTGTGTATTGCGATCCAGTAACCAGCAATATGATACGGTATCCCTCTTGTCAAACCGATGCTATAAATAGAACAGCCAACCCTGCAGTGCTTCTTACCACATGGGACTGGCCAATGAGACCCATGCTCTGTTAGACCTTCACGTACCGTAACCCGAAGGCGGCGCGGTGCGTGGACGGACTATAGGTAGGCAGGTTTAGGCGGTTACTGTAGACGGACGGGGTCCGGGGTTAGGCAGGGATGGGAGCTCAGTAGGACCATGTCCGCACGTACGATGTGTGTCCAGCCTACAGGCAAATTTGAACATTGCATGTTGCGATGCATCAGTCGCCTATCGTAACTGGGATCCGCGTGGATATATTTACAGAGACCTTTAAGAGCCGTCCCCTCACATCCACACGGGCACATGGCGGGTAGGGTTGATTAGCACTCAGTGCCAAGCGGCTGCCACAGTTCAAAAACGTGCCCCATGCAAAATCCCGCTTTGTCTCTGGTCCCTATCGCTGTTCTGGGCCAGGCGTTTTTGCTCATATACCCCATTAATGTACATGTTCCTGTTCTGCAGTTCTAACTGTCCCCCGCCGTCCAGTACATAATGTAAATATTAAAATAAGTGGGTTTAATTTATTCGAAAAGATGGATAATAAATGCAATAAACGATGGTTTTTATGGAGAGGCGGCTCTGTAAACCACTCGAGGTTGACGTCGTAATACACTCGGTAGTGCTCGTGTATTACCACGCGTCAACCTCTCGTGGTTTACGTCCGCCTCTCCACAAAACCATCGTTTATTGCATTTATTATCCATCTTTTCGAATAAATTAAACCCACTTATTTTCATATTAAAGGGTAACACACCAGGGACTATTTCTTTGCTCTATAGCAAAAGGGACTATTTTTTCCGTATACCATGGTTTTTATGCCGTATACCACAGGTTTGAATCTGTTTACCACTGTTATGGTATCTGACAGGTTCTATACAATGGGTCGTGGTTTACTGAGTCCCCATACATTCTCAAAGGGGGCTTTGTATACGATGGATAATAAATAGCTAGCTGTTATATTTACTTACTCATTATATCCATATCTCTCTTTTTTCAGTGTGGTACGAGCTCATGAAAACCCAGGGAGCAATCAGTTAACTTCAGGGGATAGTGAAGTAATTATAGAATGTTCTCGGACAATTAGCCTGTCTGTGTATAGTGCGCATTCTGTAACGGACTAGGTAATAGGTAAAACTTTTGCCTCATATATCAGAGTTTACTTGCGTCTGTAAGGTGAGATGATAAAATAAACACTAGAGTTTCTAGTTGGGTATCGGTAGTTAGACAGCCTCCATATGGCGTCTTACCGCTGGGAAATGAGGGAATGGGTGGCGGAGGGTGGACAGGGTGATGGATTCTGACAACCACAGTTCCCAGTTTGACCGATGGGCAGTGTCCAGAGGTCCTACCCAGCACCCTTCTTCAACTCCGAGCTTCCCCCTCACTGAACGCCTGACTGACTGCAGCACACCCTCTACTCTCACATCCATACTGTAGAGGGTTTGATCCCAACCCCGGTGGGGGTGGGGAGTTAGCTTAGTGGTTAGAGCACCGGACTTGTAACCCCAAGGTTGTAAGCCTGTGTGGGTTCGAGTCCCACCCCCACCAGCGGTAGATTTACCGCTATACCAAAGGTTCCCGGATATCTCGGCCCCTTTGGCATCTCGGACCCCCTCTGGCACCTCGGCTCCCGCTTTCACAACTTTCACGCCTTCATGCGCGAAAACGGTGAATGTCTTCCCATGTGATTACTTACCCAAGATACGGATTCTCAGCTTTGCTGTTTTATATTATTTGTCAATTATCCACAATAAAGAATCTTACAGAACAAAAATATATCTTACAAAACATGTGTGATAACCCTATCCCAAACCTAAACCCTATTAGACCGTTTCCCTAACCCTAACCCAATCCCTAACCCTATCCCAAACCTTAACCCTATCCCTATCCCTATCCCTAACCCTAACGCTATCCCTAACCCTATCCCAAACCTTAACGCTAACCCTAACCCTATCCCTAACCCTATCTCTAACCCTAACCCTTTCCCTAACATTAACCCTATCCTTAACCCGCAAAAGCGGGAGTGTGAAACGCGGACGCGAGTGGGCCGAGATGACCGCACCAAAAGGGGTCCGAGATGCCGATGGGGCCGAGATGACCGTGTACCATACCAAAGGCCATCCTTCTCATACCATGTCTATGTGGTGTGGGAAGTAAAAGAACTCTCACCTCGGTAAATGTGTAGTGGTGGGATCTCTACCTGAATTCATCACATAGATTCGATCACCACCCATGTGGTGTAAAAGAACCTTGAGTAAGTCTGGTGAGAACCTCTAATGGTTAACTGGACGTTAAATCAAACCAACAAACCAACAAAAACAAAACCACCCCCGGTATTCCAGTCCCATAGGTTTAACATTTGGAACTCATATTCCATGTCCCTACGAGTATTGCAGTCCGTTCTCTATCGTCTATATAATCTATGCATCGTCCATTCTTTTAGTGTGTACAGGGGGGTGGGGGATAAATACAGACAGCAATTTGTTTTTAGTAAATGTGGTTGTTCTCTAACTCGTTTGAACGCAAGGCGATATTCACTTGCCGGTCGCCTTTTTCATATCACTCGCATCACACTTGTGGAGAACGACGACTTTGGCCAAAACTTGTTGGTTTCTTCTTTAGTAATCAGTAAAGTAGCTCTGTGTCAGTCTCTGACTCTCAGAAATGTCAGACTTTTGAAGAGATCAAATGTTAAGGTAAAATGTAAAAGCATACCTAAAGCCGGAGACACACTAAGCGAGAAAGGCAGCGATTTCTGGAATTGACGTGTATGTGAGCTGTTATTTCATATTTCGCTTGATTATTGCTTCTGATACGGTGGGAGATATTACTATGAAAAAATATCTCAATGTATGCTATTTTGTATTGGCGATTCCAGAGATCGCCACCTTGACTCGCTTGGTGTGTCTCCGGCTTTACCATATACTGTTATAATACAGACTAAGGTAGAGACGTATAACGTGCTGCAGCCTTTTACAATATAGAATGTAGAGCCATATATATTATATACTGGTGCACGAATGTCTCATGTATACGCCCTAGTAGTAATGATATCATTCGTCCACACTATGGCGTAATATGTATCATACTACCCTCCGTACCACGTGACCACCCATTCTACTATTTAGTGAGTTGTAGAATGGCATTCATAGTGATTTCTAGGTATATCTAATAAAAAGACATAGTGAGCGTGTCTGAATTACATCTGTTCCTCGATATTTTGGTCAGAAATACTCACCTCATTCTTCGAATTCGACGAGTATTTTTGATCAAAATATCTCTGAACAGATTCCATTCAGACACACTAACCATGTCTTTCTATATTACCTCAGTGTACCTCAATACACAATTTCATTGAATAGAATGGACATCGGTGTTCATTAAGAGGTCTGAATTCTGCGTCGGCGTTGGTGGGTTCCAGACCTTACAACATAGACGACAGTGTGTTACAATGTAGAGGGTAGTTACATACATACATATACATATATATATATATATATATATATATATATATATATATATATATATATATATATATATATATATATATATATATATATACCGTGCTGCAGTTTGATATAGTATAGAAGGTAGAGTTATATAGATGTTACCACAGTGTGTGACAATATATATGGCAGATTTTAATGCAGTGCCAGTCTTTTAAAATATAGAACGTATAGACATATTTCTCAACACAGTCTGATATGATGTAAAAGGTGCATACTTATATGGTCTGTTACAAAGTAGAAGGTAGATACTTATACATTATAGCCGTCTGTTACAATATAAAAGGTAGAGGCATGTACATTACTACAGTCTGTTACAATATAAAAGGTAGAGGCATGTGGATTTCCACAGTCGGTTACAATATAACAGGTAGAGACATGTGCCTTTCCAGACTCAGTTGTAATATAAATGGTAGAGACGTATACCTTACCAGAGTCTGACCTGAAGCGACGATCCAGACAATTCCCCTTTGGACACGCCGGACAGATGGGACCTGTCCGGGGTTGATACGGGTGATAAGGCTTATCACAGCCGTCCAGGGCCGGGGGCGCGTGCATGTAAGGGGGGGGGGGGGCATCAGACCCCATCCCCCGTCCACCTCTCAGAATCGCCAGACATCGTCTGCGGCTCTAAAACACAGATTTACCAGTCCCGTGGAAATGGGATTCCCTTGTTGGGATGTTACCAAAACGCTTTATGACAGTTGTGGCGAGATTGTACATGTATGTACATGTACCTGTCAGGTTGCGAAATGGCGGCAGTGGAGGAAAAAGTTACGGTACACGCTATTAACGGAGAAGCTTCTTGTTAAATTCCTAACATATAAGAAATGGCTGTGCCTAAAATACCAGCATTTGCTGCTATGATGATTATGAATAGTTTTTGTCCTTCTTTTCTGACTTTGTAATTAGATCGGCCACATTTAACATCCTGGCAGGCCGATGTGGGATGGAGGTCTGGGAGAGAATCACTGTCTTAGTGTTTATTCGTGGTTGTCTGCAGTCTATAGCTGGTTGACTAGACTACATCACGGGGATACGCGGTCTTCAGAAGCAGACAACTGCACATACAGTGACACCAGTCGCCCAGCAGAGCCAGACTTATAATGTTATTTAACGGGCAGACAAAAAGCAAACAGACAAGCAGGGTGAAGCACAGTGAACGGGCTCTCTATTCCTGTGTCGCCACAGCTCTGATTTCCCCAGAGATCAATGATATCGATGTTACAGAGGCAATTGAGAAGGCACTGTGTGTACAGTTCCCCGGTTACACACAGCTAGATTAACTGTTGGACACGAATTGAGCGTTCTTTCTATTTGGATACATCCCACCGAGCCTAGACCCAGAAATACACAGCAAGTTACATCGGCTAATGCTGCTCGGTAGTATAAAAACTCTGAGGCATAGATTTCTATGGTAGGTAGGCGTATTACAGTTTCTCTCACATGTTATGAGCTACATTCAGAGTATTCCTGACATGCTACTCTCTCCTTTGTGTTCATGATGTTATGCCAAAGTTTACAAAGTCCACTCTAATTACTTAACCCCAGAAGAAGACATGCATTCTAAACACAAAAGAAACAACGAGTTTCAGCTGAGAGTCTATCGGATCTATTCTGTTGATGACAAGTCTCTACTTCCATGTACGGAGGATGCTTTATTTTGGGTGGCTGCAGCTTTAACCTTTTCCACAGGGTAAAAATAATCCGGCTCACAATTAGTCATCCTTTGTCCTTTGAACCTTTGTAGTTACTCTCTACCTGTTTGTAACCCTTGAATAACAAATTCATCACATACCACTTAACTTGAGTGCCCAATGTTTCCTACCCGACCCCAAAGTGCCATCAATAGCTCTGACAGTGGAGACATTCAGAAAATGTTTATAGCAAATTATGCCTACGTTAATAACTTAAAAAGAAAAGAAAGCTGATAAAAAGTGGCCATTTCCTTTTACTGTAAGAGGAGGAAACGAGATAAGAGACCGGGAAGAGGGCCTGATATCATTGGCCAAATCTGTGTGTGGCACATTCGGCGGCTTATTAGCCAGACTAGGACTTGTGCAATTAGATCCGCAATGCACTACGCCTATGTGTACAGTGCTGGTGCTACAGCGGCAGTTAGTCTGTGCTCATTTAGCACAGCCACATCTCTGAGCACATGGTACCTGGAGGATTTAGAGGTTTAAATAAACTCGGAGCTACTCAGCAGGCCCCGATTTTAAACCTGATTTAGCGGTAGTTAGTAATTGCAGTTAATATCGTTGACGTTCCAGGAAGTGTGCTAAATTACTTGTGGTATGATTTATCAATCTGTTGTACAGTCGGTGGTGCGCAGAGCATTCCAGTATTCCCCATACATGCTGAATGACAGATGAGCTGGCGAGCACTGGCAGGCCGTGGTGTACAGTGTTTATCTGCTGAATATACAATAAGCAATGGCAACTGTCGCTGCCTGACCTCCATCCAAACAAAAAGTGTCAATGTCTAGAGAGGGATGT
The DNA here is from genome assembly GCA_950022655.1 of Alentia gelatinosa. NCBI lineage: Eukaryota > Metazoa > Annelida > Polychaeta > Phyllodocida > Polynoidae > Alentia > Alentia gelatinosa. Next base: position 11,503,287 of record OX465582.1, read on the forward strand.
CCCTGCCCCTGGGAAATTAGTATATAAATATATTACACTGTATGAGGGTGTTAGAAGGAAGGGGGGATGAGGTCACACATATCTTAATGGTTGAGGAAAGTTGCATCTACCCTCCCGAGCAATGCCAAGTGAACTTGTGGGAGCATTTTGCAGTACATATGGGGTTTTCATTCATTGTTTATGCATCACCCTTTAAATTGAGGGTTATTTCATGAATGGGATTTCCCTATGCATTGGAAGTGTCCAGTAACCTTATTGATGTAGGAATTGGAATGGATGCAGTTAAAATGATTGCAGTTAAAATAATTGAAATCATTGATAAAATATAGTGGATTTGGCAAAATGCTCAAACTTCTTTCCTCAGTCATTTTCTTGACTAATTGACATAAGACGTTACGCTGGGCAAAAAATGCAAAATCTCTGATAACTGCAATAGAATGTACATCCACGACGATATTGGTATGGTAATGGCCGATGTTTTACTGTAATTTTTGCGTGGATCAAATATAATGAATTTATTAAACTAGTGGTTGCCATGTCCTGAATTTAGACATTTAATCAAAAGGCTGTGAGGATGTGACCTGGTTGTTAATATACCATAAGAAAAAACTATCACACATCCCCTTAACGAGCATAAGCCTACAGGCCACCGGTCCTTCGCTCCCACCTTCCCAACCAAGCAGCTTACAGACATAAAACCCAGTTCTCCATATATGAATACCCAATTAGCGGCCTCTTAAGGCCGTCTACATGCTGGCCCCGGTTCGAAGGATAGTGCGGGGCAACTGGCCAGTCTGAGACGCAGAAAAACCTGGCGCCTGCCCAGAGATAAAATTAACTGTGAGAAGATCATGGTATTTATACACCCTCTTGAAGCGAAGGAGACCACCGGAGTAGTCAGAGAGACTAATTAAGTCGGCGTGGTGTGATATTTAACACCGTTGAAGATAATTTGTCTAGAGGATATTTTACCGTTGTGGTCTTCGACTTTGTTTCCTTTGAAGATAAACGCAGTCTGCAGGCGAATTCTGATGTGTTCATGAGAGAAATGTCATGAGGGATTGGTTGTTGGAATTCAATGATACAATCCCCGGGAATTAGACCTAGTCTGGTTAGAAAGTTAGAAAGAGAAACAAATGTACTTACGCGTCGCTAAATAGGTTTCAATGGTGTTTTCTAGTTCTGAGTGTCAAGAGACTTTAGAGATATATGTCTAAATTGTCACTACAGTAAGTGAAGGGGCAACAAAAATGTTTTTGTCAGATCTCCACATACAGTTAGATTTGTCATTAGCAGACTCTATTCCAATCATGACTCTGCATGTTCTTAATGCTCCGTTAACTAAATTCGTATTATCAGAAAGTTAAATATCCTTTTTTGTCATAGGTGTGTTCTTTGTATGAACAAAATATAGATATAATAGATGTGATATATATATTTATCCTACCCCTCATATAAATCTCCATAGACTTAACATGGTGTTACTGTATGCCACGGTTATGCCATATAAGATTTATATGCCACGGATGACATATGCAATTAAAAACATGTGACAGGGTAGGATAAAATCTAAACGTCACTCAATTTCATATAATTGTTTACATGACGTTCATTGTCTTCTGCTACAGATATCACTCAGCTTCCCTTCGTGATATCATTCCGCGAAGACAACTCACGCCATATAAACAATCATATGAAATTTCGTGACGTTTCTTTATTATATATATATATATATATATATATATATATATATATATATATATATATATATATATATATATATATATTCTTTGAACTTCTCCAAGGTACGTGTTTGTCTGACACTGCAGAACTCTCCGGTTACTTTGCTACTGCACCTGTTGATTTATCTTATAACGTGTATCTTGTAACGAGATCTGCATTGTCCAGCTGTCTTCATGCTTCAGGAAGACTAACGTTACTCGTTAGCAGCATGTCTGTTTTCTTTGTGGAGTCCCTTCTGGTTTCGAATGTCATTCTGTTTTTCCGCCCTCTTTTGGTGAAGTTATTTGTGTCCAAACCAGCCAAAAACGCAGTGGACAATGTCAAGCTGACAAGGCTGCCTCTCATCCTCATAGTATTATATAAAGTTGTGTGTAATATCTGCCAAGGTCACGTTTCATGGTGTTTTTCTTGTACTTTTCAGGAAGAAATCATTCCTACAAAGCCCAACCAAGGCAACACAGAGGAAAAGGTAGGCATCAATTCATTCAGTCTGATCTCACGTCATGGCGCTTATATATGAGAATGTTCACGGTATCATTGTGGTAATTATGATCAATACATAGTATCATAGTGTATCCTTCCCACCCATTCTCCTGAAGAGTTTTATACCGAGCGAAGGAGGTATGCTAGCCCTGGCCGAGAAGCCTCTGCCCACGCTGCGTCGGAGATCAAACATCAATAGAAAAAGCTTAGAAAAGTGGCGAGGTGGTTTACCTGTGACATTCTTCTCTGCTGACCTATTCACTTGCATGTGTATCTCCGTGAACGGGGCCTTTGTAGGGAAACTAGAGTTAACCACGCTCTGGTATCTGTGCAATTAGATATTTTGTTTCCTCCAGAATTCCTCACGGTATAGAGTTAGGATCGACTGAAGATATGTTACGGACAATATCCTAAGGTTTGAAATATCAGAAGTGATTACAATGAATGATCTAATCAAAGGAAAGTTTTAGATCATGTGAACTATCACCAAGTCTTATTCAACGATATTACCGTAACCAATATGTATATAAAAAAAACTAATAAACGTTTTGTAAAGGAAGATACCAGGAAGAGACTATTCAACCAATCCTGTATTTTATGATTACTAGATATGATTCTCCTATAGCATACCTTTTGAGTGGAAAAACTTCATATGAAAGATGGTGGGCTGATCATGAACACGGAAAAAAATGAATTTCTCATTTTGAAACATTCATTGATATATCGCATGAATAACTTGTTTTTAAAATATGTGATGGTAGCACCTTTTGAGATCAAGACTTTTGAAATCCGTGTACTGATTTTTCATTAGAAAATCTGTCAGGTTTACATGTAATAGTTAGTGTGCATTCACACATTATCATTACAGGGGTGTTAGTGGGAGGACAATGATAAGGATAAGGGAGTGATCGCGTTAGATAAGTGTTGTCTGTATTTCATTTATAGCCTCTGTTTTTTGTTATTTAAATTCATTTTACGACTAATACATTCAACTACTGAGTGGACGATCCTCTCATTTCCCTGACCTTAATACTTCAGAGGGACATTTCATGATGAAAGCCATCCTGTGATTGGTTGTTCTTTGTCTCTGTCTGTGGTGCTGGTGGGGATATTTGGTTAGAAATCCTGTTAGTCAGAATGTCCTGTTCCAAACCCCAGACAAGCTCAAGTTCGGTTTTCCTCGTTATAAAAGTAATCTCTATATTTATTAATCTGTGGAGAATAAATATATGATTTACAAATGTTTATTTTTAAAAACCCGAAGGATATTATTGTTAGAACTTTGTCCAGGATACTACTATACCAGCGTTTAAATTGATGATATAGGCGTTAGTTAGCCCACCTGAATACTCCAGAAAGGATACCTATTGAGATATCCTTCAAAGATGATACTTATACCAAGCTCGGTGGCCAAGTGGTAGGGGTGTTCGCCTCGAGCATGGGAGGTCGTGGGTTTAAACCCTGGTCGGGTCATACCAAAGACTTACACAAAAATGGTACCCACTGCCCATTCGGCTAACACCCGCCATTAGAATGAGGAGTAGGGGTCTAGGGCCCGAGTGGAAGAACGGCTATATAGCCGAATTCGGTGATTGTGTTGTAACACAATATCCCCTTAAAAATTGCTAAAAAAAAAATATAAAAAAATTCAGGATCGATGTGACGACAAGGAGATATTCATTAAACGGCATGGAAGGACATTTAAAGTATCCCTCCTTCTTGGTCTCTTTTGAAAGGACAATCCATATGTATTAAAAGGGGACCATCCCAAGACTTGTCTAGGACTATCCTATTGAGTATAAGGAGAGATCCTTTAGATATCAAACTAGGATATCCATATTCTTTCCCCATGCAGTACAAACTGCTATGTATTCGTATCGTGAAGTATAGGCGATGTACATCATATCGAATCTAATACCAGTGAAGCATAGACTATGGGCGCAATTTCCTGTCTGGACCATTGGGAATAAAAGAGAGAATATTGTAGCGTATGTATATAGTATACAAACTAAAGGAGCGGGGCTGCTGCCCTGGAAAGTCGGACGAAAGTTTCCTTGTCTGCATTTTTATCAGTATACTGTATGTGCCCTACAGATCATCCCGACTGGCAAGCCAAGGGCAGCTCATGTGGACACGATACAGTCTGAAACAAACCACCAAGTCCTGAATACCAAATAAAGGTCCAGTAGTGATGGGTGGGAGTGCCGACTTAATGAGATGTAAATGCACTGAGGCGGGAGGGGATGTATATTCAGCGGGGTACCTATCGGTGGTCTGGTGAGTCTGCGAGGCCTCTACCCCGGATCCCTACCAACACATGTCCCCGTCGGAGTTCGGTAACTTAATCGCTCATCCTTCGTTGCGCTTTAAGGACACAAAGCGCATGCACAGTCATCCATCAGAGCTGTGGCTATGACCCTTGCTTTCTGGTGGCTGTCGTGAGTGCTGGTGGCTGGTGTATGCACCACGCTTACAGGGGAAAATATAAAGGGCCACCTAGAGCTCAATGTTAGGTCATTTTACATATGCACGGTCTACGGATTCGGTCTTTTCTGCTGATAGGTCTACGTCCAACTCTCATCTAGTATAAAATGTTGGACTGTAGATGGAGCGGGCCGAGATGCTGCTTTCTGCGATATTGTGCCCGGAATAGAAAACAGGGTTCGTACAGAGCCTGGAAAACCTGGAAAAGCCTGGAATTATGCTTATCGGTTTTCCAGGCCTTGAAAAGCCTGGAATTCTCACAGAGAGCCTGGAAAAACCTGGAAGGGCCTGGAAAATTTAGTTTTGCATAAAATCAATTCTTTTATTCTATGAAATTCTGGACATAATTAGCTTTCTTTGGGTACGGTACCTGAGTGTCTATGAAATTTCAGTGACTTGGATTAAATGATTCCAAAAATCTTTTTTGGGTAAAAAATATAGCATGGTTTTGATTATTTGTCTTCATATTTCATTCACTAGCAAGATGGTTTTGATTCACATTTTTATGTACCTGGAAAAGAAATATTAGATCCTGGAAAAACCTGGAAAAAGCCTGGATTTTTATTGGGCTGTCTATGTACGAACCCTGGAAAAGCCTCTCTCTCTCAGTATTCCGACGTCTGTCTGACTCGTCTCTGAAGTCTCGAATCCCTAAAACTATACTCTGGAATGTCTGTCCCTCAATATAGCCATGTTTCTATATCACTAGACGTCCTGTTCCCCCAGTAAAGCTGCATCTATCCACAGGTGACATGAAACTAAAAGCTGTCCCCTTGTCTAGCTACAAACTATCCAAGAATCCGAATCTTCTGGATAACCGTGTAATGCCTACCAGAGCTGCACAAAAAGTACGGTTTGTTAATCGTAAGCACCGCACTTCCTCTTACGAGCGATCGCCAATGTATAGAGGCATCAAGAAGTGGGATACTCTATCCATTGAAACCCAGACGGCCGAAACAGTATCCTCTTTCAAACGCATGATTAAGATAGATTCGTAACTTAGCCATAAGGGCAATTTTGTAAGGTAATCTCACCCTTCCTCCCTTTACCCCATTCATTATAGTTAACTTTCATCACATCCTCTCCCACTTTGCACCAGACGTATACTACAAACCACTATAATGTTTATATATTGTTCGTGTTTACTCCTCCGCACACTCCAAATGGAAGATCTGTATCACAGAATTTGGTTTGAAATAAAAAATTTTAAAAACCCAAAAAAAACATCAGTCTGTAGGGCACATGGCCCAGCAGTCTCTGTCCCTCATCTATGTGTAGGGGGCTCATCTCTGAAGTATGTATACCTCAGTATGACTCTGTCTAGCTGTAGCTTTCTGAAATCCCTGATCTATATGTCTTTATAACTATCTCCAGATCTATTTAGGTCTCTGTAAGTCACAGTTACATTCATGTCTCTTTATATGCAAATTTATCTTTGAAATCTCCGTCCCTCGGTACAGCTCTGTCTATCTGAAAGGGAGTCAGGAATCAGATATGACTGATTCTGTCAGTAGGTGTCTCTGTCCCTCAGTAAAATTATGTCTGTCTGAAGGCCACCCGTCTGTGAAGTCTCTGTCTCTCAGTGAAACTGTCTGCCTCGCGGCCTCCCGTTTCTGTCTGCCTTGTAGACGGCCGTCTTTGTGCTGCTACTGGGGCTTAAACCACTCAGCACATTGCTGGTTATTCACCTCACAGTAATTAGATCAGTCCCGCCTCCTCTGGGTCCGCCTCGCCTTTGGAGGACCTGCGGGGGCTGTTTTTAGAAAAAGAGGAGGCAGGAATGTTCTGACCTAAGGTCTTGTGTGAGTGACGACAGCTTTGAGGCTCTGTGTGTGGGCTGTGTCAGGTGGTATTGTGAGCATTGAATGCCTGTTCAACATCCTTATTTCAGCATACAGAGGGCACACCGTCCTTATTGGATACGAAACATGGCAGATTCTGGAGATAACATAGTACATTCCTTCGCCTATCTTCCTTCACGTAATAAATCCCATTGCAAGTTGAATCCTGCTTTCTCGATAATGATCTGCTGGCATGAAATCATGCATTGTAAACTCCACGTCCAGCTGGTAATGTCACGTGACTTGTGAATTAGCTGTCGCTTGTAATTAGCTGAAAGGCCGACAGTGGCAATTCCCTCGGCTCAACCAGAAAGGCCTGGAGGACGGAGGAAAGAAATCCCCGCGCCGAGACGCAGATAACGCAGACGACTTCCGGCACGGCTCACCGCGCATGCTCAAAGCGTGACGCCAGCGGGAACCGATTGGATTTATCGCCAAGAGAAAGACAGCTATGGAATTGAACCTGTCTATGGGGTGGGCTGGGGTGGGGAAAGCATAGTAACTGTTTCACCCGGTTTAAAGTGGAACTCTTACAATCAATTGCCTGCAGGTTAGATTTCTCTATTGACATCATGAGGTATGATGTCAATCATGGGTAACAGACCCGATAGATAAGAATGAACGATGTACTAATACCGTTAAATCTTGGTGGTTTTATATGCATTTCATAAAGGAAAATGGTTCTGTGATTCCACAGACTATTTAATCATTTCGTACTACAATCAGCCAGGTTCATTCTGAATTTATATCCAATTTCCTTCGATATGAACAGTGTTTTAGGCCTCGTTTTCATCCACACGTTGTTTCATATTCTCAACTTAATAAGATGGCAAGGAAGGCAAGGCCTGGAGACACATGGCAAGACTGCTGACGTGTCTGTCATGGCGCCCAGTGTCCGCCTCCGCTCTCACCGCCTGGTTTAAGACAGAAACTAAATGAGACGGAAAGACGAGGCTAAAAGGAAACACCTGCCTTATGCTGCTCCCAATACTTCAGAAGTCACAGACACCAGTTCCCTGTTTACAGTCATCTATATAATGGAAACAGAATGTGTTATGATATCATTTGCTCCATGCTATCATCTCAAAGACACAGCTTCGCTATTAGTGTTGTCACCTTATTAAAAGAGAGACACCTGCGCTTATCATATCCCTAATCATAAAAGACGCCTTAGGCTTAACATTGAGTGACTATATTCGATGGAGCGTGGGATAAAATGTTTTTATGCTACTATTCATTCGGTCTGAATTTCATGGAGACAGGGTAGGATAAATGAATGACTCTTGGTGAGAATCAATTTGGATTTAACCAACTCGGCCCGTACGCGGCTCGTTCACTACGCACACAGGCCATAATATGGAGAAACCAAACAAGAGTTAGTCATGTTGTTGTTTATCGCACGACGGCAAGATCGCGTGTTACTGCGTGAGGCGAAGCCGAGAGCAGTAATACACCATCTTGCCAGACTGCGATGAACAATAACACAACTAACTCGAGTTTGGTTTAGAATTTATCCAACCCCGCCTGTCTAAATTACTTCTATATTAACAAATGACGTCATTTGTCAAGTGTATCCCACTAGAGCAATATTTTTCATTTTTCTGAACTCCAGACCGAGTACAGTGACCCAATGTTAAGCCTATGGAGTTTTTTATTAGGGGTAGGATAAAGCATAAATCCAAATAAACTCTCCCCGAGGGCCATTTCTGTTAAATATTGCATGAATGTAATATGATGTCCATTTATAACTAGGGATTATTGTGAAATTGATGGTAAAGATGTATTTGTTTGGCTAAACATACAACATTAGGTAGTTTTACGTATAAGCAAAGTTGATCATAGAAACATTTATTCTAAATCACCGTGCGCCTTTACAACTATATATCATCTAAAATGAGATTCCTGTTTATATTTCAATATGTGTAATGTTTGAAGCAACGATTATTCCTTTCAATAAGTAAGCGGATAGGATTGTGGGGAAAGACATCATTTACAGCAGAAACGTCAGTTGAAAACTTCAAGATGGCTCAAGGGGTATATTAGATTTTTATCGGAATCACGCAAAGCTAATAGTTGCGGGACAGTAGTACTCAAAATAGATCGTAAACTAGCCGTAAACCAGTTTAACGAGGGATTCAGGCCGTTAGGTGGCAGTCTGGGACATGAGGTCAGGGCACACAACCCAACACCTGTGACCGAAAAACAGAACACAGGGGACGTTGTGTAACTTGGAATGAGATCGGAAATGGCAGGATGACATGTCTGACGCCATCTGGCGGCAACCTGTAAACGCGGGGATGTTGGGGGTCACACTTCACTGGAGTGTTGGTGTTTGATACCACATCCCCAACTTAGTCTGTTAGTCGTGTTACCAGTGGCTCGTTGCTACATTCAAGAATGTACTTGGAATATCCCCTGGTGTTTAGACCACATTTTTTTTTTTTTTTTTTTTGAGAATTTTTATTAGGGTACTTGCATTTGTTACAAATCAACAAATTCGGCAACATTGCCGTTCTTCCATTTGGGCCCTTTACAATAGCGGGACTTCCGTAATAACATTACGTTCATACTTGGATCTTAGTTCAACAGTTCATTTTCTTCCTTAGTTTAGTATCGTTTATGATAGGAGAATAATGTAATGGTATGCAATGAACAACATCAATAGGTTACAAACAAATTCTTGTAACGGTGAATAAAGTCAATGTATATCAAGGATCGAAGGTCCATGGTATATGGTCCATACTCAATCAATTAGTTTCATATGGCACCATTATCTTGAGACGTCAATAGGCAACCTTTATTTACACCATCAATGGAATGGCTTCGGAAGACTTATTACGATTGTAAACCAATGAGATTTGAAAGAAATCAACATGCTTCCATGTATTGATATAAAGTAATTGTAATCAAATTGGAGCTGAACGTGTCTTTTGGCCTCACCACAGAGTGAAGCATTAAATATTTAAACATGAAGCAGACTTGTAGATTATTTATCACCCACAAACCCTTTTCTACGTCTTCAGTCGTCACATGGAGAGGTATGAATAACCTATTCTAGGTTGGTTGAAATAGAGGTTGTTGGAATAGAGGTAATCCATAGTTCAAAGTTAACTATATTGACATGAGAAACTTAATTGACTGCTGTGTGACACCGCTAGGTAAGAAACTTAGACTTTTGTCAAATATTTGTTAATGTCAAATAATGACTGTTAAGAAACCGATATTTTTGCCCCAATCGGGTCCTCAATGATAATCGGGAAGCCCTTATTCCGAGCCGTTCCAAGACATGGTTTCACCATTGTAGCTTAGATGCCCTTATTCCAAGCCTGACCAGGACATAGCTTCAATGCTGTAGCCCAAAAACTCTTATTCCCTTCTTTCCTGGGGCATTTTCTTTTTTTTTTAAATTTATTTGTGTATTTATCCTGCAGAGGCTTCAGCTTGCGCCGGTATGATCGCCCCTACATGGCTTAACCTATAATATCAGAAAGCCTTTACAACTCTAGTCTGAAATCCTTTATTCCCTGCCCTGCCAGGATACGGTTTCAGTATTTCAGTTTGAAAGCTCTAATTCCCTTCCCTACTAGCACATGGTTTTACTTTAACTCTAGAAGCTCTTATATTCCCTACCTATATGAATTCGCAGTTATAGTGTCCCTTGGTTGACCATACACAGTAGGTAGGTGCAGGGTGATACAGACAGCCTCTTTCTAGTAGATGAGGGCCTATTTTCTCTTGTGACCTGTCACATCCGCTGATGGATGGTCGCTATGACCCCAATGACCTTCGGCAGTTGATCTTTGAGGCTAATGACATGTGCCCTTTTTAAGTGAGCTCAGTGGAAAAACAAGAAGGCTCTTTCCATCACGGTCATCTTATGATATCAGTCCCCTTGCCATGCCTCCTATTGAGCCACCTCTTGGAACATCTCTAGACCACCTCCTGAGTCATCTACCTCCCTCTGAGTCACCTACTAGACTCTATAACAGCTTATCCTACCCCTAATAAAAAACCGCCATAGACTTAACATAGGCAAATTTTATGTGGCAGGCCATGACATAAAGTGTTTTTTATGCCACTAGAGTAATAACATTATTGACCAATCAGAGAGCAGGATGTCAGCTACTATGAAAAAAGTTCTGTTGGTCGTTGAGTCAATATTTATCTTTTAGTAATACAAAAGCAGAGACGGGGTAGGATAAATACGAAACGGAACTCGAGTTAGACTTGTCAGTGTCTATGCCACTCTGGTCAGGTCTGTTCCTCACTACACTCGGCTACGATTCGTGTAGTAATACACGACCTGCCCATCGTGGCATAAACATTGTCAAGTCTAACTCTCGTTCGGTTTCTACTAATTAGTAGGTATTATAATAGGTTATATCATGGCTGACAGTCTATTGCGTGTTATATCCGCAAGGAATAATAGTATCCTTTATGTGTCATCCAGACATTTCTGTTCCATCAAATGTAGTTTTTCTTCTATGTCATCAAGAGTTCCCTGGATGACGTCATGCTGACCTTCACGTCAGATATATGAGGGTGATGTCAGCTTATGGCATTTTGTTTTTCGTTTCAAAGAACCTTTCCCTGGGCTGCAGTGAATCTATCGTGATATCAAATAGAGTGGTTTCGGCTGCAAACATCGATATCATTGAACGCAAAACCTGGTTGCCTGCTGCAAAGTGTCTTCCCTAGTGTTTTATGGATATCAAAACGATTTGTGTGTCGTAATGACTACAAAGTACCTTTAATATGAATGGGTATGCCAAGTCTATATTAAAGTTTAAAGTCAGAAAGGTCAAAGGCTGTGATAAATTCCATTACTTTGTTTTAAACAACCTCACACAACGTTCCTACTCTGAATAATGAAATCCTGAATTAAATGTCGTTAGGTTAGTTGAATTATAGTCATGCCGTTAATGGTAGCAAGTACTGCGAGGAACACTACATTAAAGTTGCATTCCTACGAAGTTTTAAATAGCGAGAAAGTTAATCTGCAGATGTTGTTTTTGACGGGTGCTTTACCCATCAATGTGCAGAGATTCGTGATTCAGCTGGTTTTAACTTACAAAGTCCCCCATATCTAATTAAATCCAGATATAACAAAACGATACTTGATAGATTCCTGGCAAAAAAGACCCACGTCCAATATCCTTTAAGCGGTAATTGAATTCCTTATCGGCTTCCACTGGCTTCTCCACCCTCGTTAACAATACTAGGAGAGAATGTTTCTATTTCTGTAACTAATTACAGATTATTCTGCGTGTTCTTCACTATGACCCCGTTCTGTCTCAAAATAGCCAACTCTGAACAGTGATATTCTTTGTGGAATATCAGAAACTGATAGAGAACGATGCGATTGGATGCCCTCCCACTTCGTTCAGAGAAATGGCAAGGTGATTTTTTTTTTTTTTTTACATATTTGGAACAGCTACTTTGGGTTTAGGAGCTGCCCGAAGCTTTCCTCTTCCATGCAGAGAACCTACAGGAGGAATAAAAACCACCCACCTATTCTCCTCCAAATGGCGGGTTGAGAATGATGGCCCTTATTTGTCTCCGTCTCACTGGCTTCACCATGCTCACCCTGCGATAGGCTCTACCAGTCCTGACTGCCAGAGATAATAAACGCAATGATTGCACTCACCGAAAATTCTAATTGTTTTCTTTTGCAATAACATTTCCATTTGTCCCGAGTGCCCTCCATGGACCTGTGCATTACGAGGAATTCCAAAGTTTCCGTCTCTATTTTTTCACCCGGGAGGAAGAGTTAACGTTGGAATGGGAACTAGCTGGATGGATGAAGTGTCTTGTGCTGGAAGTTGAACCAGGATGGGTATTTCGGTAAGGGCGGGACAACATATGAAGAGGGACCGTAATTAGTGGATAGATATAGACAAACATTAACAGTTTTGTAGACAGGCGGCCGTAAACCACGAGTGGTTGATGCGTAGTAATACACGAGCGTGTATTACAACGTCAACCTCAATGACTTTTATAAATACTAGGTAATGGTTTGCTGAGTCTTCATACATTCTCAATGGATACTTGATCCCATGGATAATAAGAATGATTAATTCAAATTAAAAACGTTTATTGATGATAAGATGAGTTAAAGCTAGATCAATGTGATGAGTGGTTAGATGATTCATGTAAAAGACTCAACGTTTAAACTAATTTAATTAATCTTCGTCAGGTGTTATAGGATTATGAAAGAGGTGGATTTGGATAGAATGTCGATACGGACGGCTGAGAAAGGCGATGACTGTAGTCAGAGGATAGAAAGAAAAGTTTTAAAAAATCGGTAATGGTCTCCAGAGAATAATGACATTAAATGTCAGCAGTATATGATACGACCATCGAAATTGTATTAAGAACACGGACAATGTATTGAGAAGTATCTAACCGATTTCATTAAAGGGGTATAATTCAATGTGATTGGTACTTTAAAGTGGAAATCCAATCAAAAGTGTAGAGATATGTGTGAAGATGAATGGATAATATTAGGAAACGTCCTTACTGTAGGCGAAACTTTTATTGTTCTCGGTCATTTTTGGTTTTTCGTACGGCCTGACGCCATTTTTGTTTTTTCGTACGGCCTGACGCCTACGTAGCCGTAGGCGTCAGGCCGTACGAAAAAACAAAAATGACCGAGAACAATAAAAGTTTCGCCCACAGTCAGGATGTTTGCTTATTATTATATACCTTAAGATAATTAAAAGCTCCATTTTAATGACTTAAAAAGTCACAGTCACAGCGGGCACGAACATTATTATTACTGCACCCCTAGCAGCGGGCAGTATTTAATAGACATTCGGACACGGGTATATAATAATATGGAAAAACCAAACAAGAGTTAGTCATGTTGTTCTTTATTGCACGACAGCAAGATCGCGCATTACTGCGCGAGGCGAAGCCGAGAGCAGTAATGCGCGATCTTGCCGGAGTGCGATGAACAATAACACGACTAACTCGACTTTGGTTTAGAATTTATCCTACCCCGCCCCTCTAAATTACTTCTACATTAACAAATAACGTCATTTGTCAAGTGTATCCCACTAGAGCGATATTTTTCATTTTTCTGAACTCCAGACCGAATACAGTGACCCAATGTTAAGCCTATGGAGTTTTTTATTAGGGGTAGGATAATATATAAAAAGTCATGTTTAATAGTTCGTGTGGCGTGCTGTAACATGTATCCAGTCAGACAGGGTTGGCATGGAGAGATTATGCACGATTTTGGTCTGAGTTATGCTGAACGGGAACAGATAAGGATTGAATGGCTCCGGCTTGTAACATTTACTCTAAGAATCATTGTAAGCATTGAAGAGATACAATCCAACCAATAATTCAATTACCGTTGCATCACATGACAGGGCAAATAGCGGTTGCACACATGGTATGTAGGCTCTGCTTAGCCTTTTGTGGTCATAAACACACAGAGTAAAAGACCACGGGTTCAGAATGCCCGGATTGAATAGAAGAAATGTATTCCGCCTGAATTAAGACTAAGAACACAATTTCCTGCGGGAATCTGGAAAGGCCACCAGTGCTGCCCCCTAGGGAGGAGTTGGGCCTGCTGTTCGCTGCTGATAAGACGAGAGCGGTGATCTTCACATATCTAAGTCCCTGTGGTAAAAGGAAACCTCCACTCTGTTGCACTATACGTATATACAGGACCGGAGGGGGTACCAAGGCAGCCGGCAGATTCAGAAAACCCCGCTGGGTCTCCGAGGAGAGGGACCTTGGTGGTTGGCGACGTGTAGCTGTGGGGTTTGAATGGTGTGCAGGGGTCAAGGTGGGGTCACAGAGATGCTTCCTTTGGGCACTTCTGACTGGGGTCAAATCTGTGTGTCCATACACAGCAAGGCGTCATCTGCAAACAGTGAATGGCTTTAAGGGAATATCGGAAGTAGGTCTTTGGATTATCTATAATCCGGTAAGATCCGCTGGCCTTAGGCAGGGTTTGTAGATAAAGACTATATACTATATGTATATATAGGTGAAGGACCAGGTCCGAGCTGAGATCAATACCATAAACCGCATTAGTGTGACGTCATTTGACTGGGGTTTCCCTACGTTCTGGTGCCAAACATTGGGATATCCCAGGGGATATCCCTTCATAAGTGCAGCAGTCGGCATCTAGTCATCTCAATTTTTTTAATACTACAGTATATGTAATTCTACTATGCCATGATGCTACGTCTATGCAGTGCTTCTCGGAGTTTGGATTTGTTTGGCACCAAAATGACGTCAGGACTAATTAGAGGTAAATCACTGACCATGATCTCGGAACACGGTGTATCCATCGAGTCAGCCCAGACTGTTCCGGTAAGTGAGTTCACTATCTACCTGTTAATTAAAGGATATTCACGTAATGTTATCACCAGTGGGACCACTCAATTTACTGTTGTGACAATAAATTTTAAAAATATAAAAATAAGAAGTTTATTGCACTGAAGGTTTATAGGCCTCTATACAAGTGGTATGTGACAGATGTATAAGCCTCTTCAAATGGATTCTCTACTGGGTTTGTATAGGCCTCTGTGCTTGTAGTCTGTAGAGTTCCCTACATGTCGTTTATATTGGATGTGTATAAGCCTCTCTAAAAGTAGCCTGGACTGGAGGCTTCTCTATAGGTAGTTGGGACTGTATATGTATAAGCCCCCGTACAAGTAGCCTGTACTGGAAGTGCATAGGCTGAGCTACAAAGGGCCTGTACTGAAAGTGCATATATAGGCTTCCCTACAGAGAAGTCTGTAATGAGGATATATTTAGGCGTCTCTACAAATAGCTCGAGCCGAGGCTCCTCGTAGTAGGCTGTCAGAGGAATATGGTCCTCGCATATCAGCTTTAGGGGATCGTAACTTACTTTAGGTAGAGCCTTAAGCCGGTTAAGAACAGCTAGCAGTCCTATTTTGTGACTAGACCGCAATAGGCCAAATCGATGAAGACGGAAGGCAATCATATGTAATCGTTTCTCATCGGAAATGCATGGAAGAAAGTGATGTAACGCAGGAGTCATGAATACTTCATATCTGAATTCCAGAAGGGCATTTTTGTGACGTCGACTGTCAGACTGCATGACGTCACTAATATAAAATGTTACCGGCATTTTATTTGCAATAAACTTCTACATTCTGTATCCTCGTGCAATGCCTGGGAAATTAAAGTTATGCATTGGATGCTTTGGATATTGTCATTGGCAAATAGCAAAGAAATATCATGCAAATACCTCAGATTAGATAAGAATACCCGACAAAGTACAGACACAGTATGAATACTATTGATGGCAGCGGTAGGAGGCTCTACTCTCTGTAAAGCAGAAAGGGTTCAGCCATAAGTCACCAGGACGCGTTCCTATTTAATGCAGATGACTAGATAGCTACTTCCTGTGTAATATAGCAATGACGATAAGGCTATTAAAAAAGATAAAGGCTTTTAAATACTATGAGGTCCCAGATTGAGACTTATTCCGCATAATGAGTCCAGTGCATGTTTGTCGATGGTGGGAGGTGGGGCACAGATGGGGGTCAGCTCTTCAGCTATACTTCTCATTAACAACCACTCAGCTCCCCCAACCTCCCCCTCTGCACCAGCGCCTTGTCCCCAGACCGGAAGTCATCCACCGGAAGTCGTTGTTCAGGTGACGGCAGCGGCGCCTGGTGGATGGTGGCGCAACAAGGGAGAGCACTTTAGGCATGAGACAGAGCGGTGAATGGGTGGGGAAGGATACTGGCATTGGGAGGATGACTGGGAGGCAGGGAGGGGGAACAGAGGAGATCTGACCCGATTAGACGTCGGAGCCGGTAGCGCTGAAGGAGATGCACTTCCACTGTGGTGAACGTCTCCCCCTCTACATGTCTACTCAGCGGTGGACTTCCAAGAACGTAGACTTAAACCACAGAGGCTTACGTCTCACATACCCCCACGGCGTGCCCGAGAACGTCATCCTATATCGAACCACAGGTGGTGGTTAAGACACTAGATACACCACTCAAATTGTAACGTCCATGATTCGAGTTTCTCTCTCTCTCTCCCCATCTCTCTCTCTTTCTCTCTCTCTCTCTCTCTCTCTCTCTCTCTCTCTCTCTCTCTCTCTCTCTCTCTCTCCCCATCTCTCTCTCTCTTTCTCTCTCTCTCTCTCTCTCTTCTCTCTCTCTCCCCATCTCTCTCTCTTTCTTTCTCTCTCTCTCTTTCTTTCTCTCTCTCTATCTCTATCTCTCTCTATCTCTCTCTCTCCCCATCTCTCTCTATCTATCTCTCTCTCTTTCTCTCTCTCTTTCTCTCTCTCTCTCTTTCTCTCGCTCTCTTCCCATCTCTCTCTCTCTTTCTTTCTCTCTCTCTCTATCTATCTCTTTCTCTCTTTTTTTCTCTCTCTATCTCTCTCTTCCCTTATAGGTATTATTAAATGTCTTTTGTTATTTCCTTTCTTCACCCTCCTGTCATTCCAACTCAATAATGCGGCCTTACTGTGAGCTGACACTGGATGTTGATAAATGGGACAAATCAAAAGCATTACACTATTAAGAGCCTCAGTGAATTTCCAAAATTCTCTTTCTATTTTTGTATTACTATAGTTGTACCTTGATCTGAATTCGGATTTTGGTCGGTAATTGGTTACTATATCTGAGATACAGTAGATAGTAAGAGTAACAGACTCACAATAGAAATTAACTCTCACTTGTCCGTTTTTGTAATCGTTGCCTTATCTGAGAATCGGAAGGCTAATCTCAGCGATTTTCACAGAACCTTACCTTCACATCAGATAAATCTATTTATTATCCATCGTATACAAAGCCCCCATTGAAAATGCATAGGGACTCAGTAAACCACTACCCATTGTATAAAACCTATCAGATACCATAACTGTGGTATACGGATTCAAACCTGTGGTATACGGCCTCGAAACCATGGTATACGGGAAAAATAGTCCCTTTTGCTATAGAGCAAAGAAATAGTTCATATTGTTATACCTATTAATATGGCAATTACTGGGTTTAATTTATTTGAAAAGATGGATAATAAATGCAACAAACGATGATTTTGTGGACAGGCGGCTCTGTAAACCATTCGCGGTTGACCTCGTAATACACTCGCTAGCGCTCGTGTATTACTAAGCGTCAACCTCTCGTGGTTTACGGCCGCCTGTCCACAAAACCATCGATTATTGTCTATATCCAACTGGCCTTCAAGGCGTTACATGGTAGTGAACTACCTAAGTGTATCGTTGAGCTTCTCGGTGAATTATTTATGTTTGAGCTTGTGGAGCAGCTCAGTTTGTCGTCATGTTTTTTAGGTATAGAGAATCCATATCCGAACTAAGCGGGGAAATCTATGTGCACGGAAGGCCGTCGTTACTGGAGCTGAGTAAATGCCTTACGGCAGTCTATTCATGTAGATCATTGAAAAAACCAAGTGGTCTAGTAGGTAGGTTACTCGCCTGCGTATCAAGGAAATGTGCTCGTATCTTGCTGTGTTTGCTTACTGGTATCTTAAAGATCAGACATCACCTTGATGCTTTGTGTAGCTACAGCATAAAAACTCCACCAATCAGCTGATAAATCCCTCAAGAATATCGGCATTATATAGAACTGCATCGAGAATCGTATAAATGGACAATACTCCACGAGTTTGGATGTACCGGAATCGTCATCGAGGCGAAGCCGAGTGACGATTAAGGCAAATTCAAACGAGTGGAATATTGTTTATTTTACGATTCGAGTGCGGTTCTAGATTTATCTCACCCCTTCCTATGATATTAGATAGCATCAGAATATCAGAATAGCAAACACATATATGACAATATCTCACATTCAATACGCCACGGCAGTGGCGTAGTATTATCACTTTACGGGGGTGATTGTTGAGTATATTTTCCTAATGCTATTGCTATGGCTAAGCTTGTACCAGGGGTGAGATAAATCACCAAAACATTATCTGCAAATTGAGAATAGGGAACAGTTTAAAATGAGTGTAACAGAGCGGGGTCAATTGCTAAATATAGCCAACTGCACACCAATGCGAACATTCTCATAAATAAATAGGTTCCTATCTTGGCGGTTTATGCAGAAGTTTCATTGGAATTCTGGATTTAGGAATCTATCTGTGATTATCGATACCTGTGTGATATCAGAATGTTTGATGTCGGAGGGTGGATCTGGATATCAACTGAAGAACCCACACAGACCCCATCTCCTTCCTCCCGACGGTAACCCCACGCCAGCGCCCACCTGTGTATCTCGTTTGAGCTCGCTGCACGGTATAATGACGGAAAGAGGCACAAGTTAGGTCCACCACCACACCCTGAAACATGTGTATTGAGGGGAGAGGGGGGTGTTGTATACCCTCTAGACCAACCCCACCTGGCGTGGAATATAAAGCTAGGAGTACGTATAGTGTGGGTTCTCTATGCATATAAAGGCTTGGTTTTCTGATTATCACACTCCAGGTATAGGAAGACTCTCAAAGACATCAAAGAACATTATTTTTGGTACGGTCCTCCCTATAGGTTTGCCAGAGTTGGCGTGTGGAGATATTCAAACCAGGCCGGATTTATTGTGAAGACTCTAGTTGTCATCGATTGGAAGGGGGCTGGATTAGGGTGTCCATACAGTGAATAGTGTGAATACTCCTTTGTCCCACATAACGGGAAAATCAATGAGGGACCTTCGTGTACAAAGCTCCACTCCACTCTGATAATTACGGAATGCGCGTAGGACAGTGGCGCCACCTGTGTCGTCTGTGTACAGAGTGCGCATGTACCTGGTCGCGTGGAGCTCCTATTATCGACTGCTGCGTCTGTACGCATGACGAGCAGCGCACCGGAAGTGCATCCCGCCAAATCGTGAGGAATTCGCCGTTTCCATTTCCGTTCTGCAAGATGAGGAACGTACCACATAAATGGCGTCAAGGTATAGAACTACTGTAGACTTCTTCATGATATTCGCATTTCATTTTTACAGTGATATACCCCATTTATAACTTGTGTTCTAGGTCCTTTCTAATCAAACTATAGTGCGTTTCTTATTACAACGATTCAAACTATATCATTTAAGCGTATATGTATGTAGCTTTGGTTGTTGGGCCCACGTAATATTATATTATTTAGATCCAGTATATATATATATATATATATATATATATATATATATATATATATATATATATATATATATATATATAGTACGAGGCATTATTGTATACATAAGTTGGTGTCTAATTTATTAACCCGCTATGGTATCGGTAATCTCATAACATCATACACATACTCAGAAGCTGCATACACAGCAGGGTGCACAGTGACTGCCCTTTCACAATACACTCTTGTTAGCAGCTAGCATGTTAGAATAATCATTGATATTTGAGATATATAATAATTGTATAACGTTACATTTGAGTAAAGTATACATGAAACCTGTGCCGAGACTCAGGCGGGTGGTTTCATAGTACATGTATATATTATTCTGATGTTTACTATACCAGGGACTTGTATACTTACTTCTAAGTCCGTGACGATACCTATAAAATCATACGAAAATACATTGGAAAAGAGCCCCACCCACATTTTTCACCTTCCGCAAAATTAAAACGAAAAACCGCGATCCTTTCCGACCATGGCACGGCCTGCCTTTCTTCCTCCGTCTTTTACGGCTGCCGTATTTGCACGTACCAGTTAGGGCTCGTAACGCAGCGCCCCGTCCGCTAAGTGCGTTGCGGTGGTAAGATTTGGCAGGAAATCGGAGCAGACGACATTTGTGTCTGATGGATAGGGGGACTTGACATGCAGCGGCGGCCGTGGGTGTATGCATAATCCACCTCCAGCTCTTATGGTCCAAACCCCACATTCTCCAGGCGCAGTTCTAGCTCCAGTACGCCGTATGGTAACAGGCGGAGTTTGCGTTTGAAGAGTGTCTCGATATGATGGGCGTCTGATATATTTTGGCTTTCACACCAGCTGCGCATGTACAAGTCGCCCGAGGCCGATTAAAGCACCACAGGGAATAAAATAGCAAAATGCCTAACAAAGATTGATTAGAATTGAAGGTTCCCCAGTCATAGACCGCTGGCCTTGTAATATAATGATATATGTACCTTTTGCTGTATGTGATATTTCGTCTAGATTATGGTAATCACTCTTTGGAAATGTAGAAACCGTTAATTATATTTTACGGACTGTTGGTACCAATATCATGATAAGTATTTGATGCTGACTCATAGTTTGTAGTCGTTATCCAGATATATTCCAGTTTCATGTAATTACTGTCCACTTTGCCTATTGAAAGACTATGGAACATTACTTATCTCATAATCTCCGATAGTATAGGAATTATTTCTATGCATTCAATGCTGTCGGATATAGCCTGTGCTCAAATGGTAATGCTTGTAGTTATCAACGGAGGGACATTGCAATGCTGGAAGCTGTTTCTCTGTTTATCCTCAGAATTGGAAGGGTTTCCGAGGACTTTAAAGTTTAGACGTTGCCTCCGGGGGACCTCGTGGAGGGCGGGTTTCCTGCCCTTGTCAGTCCGCACACCACGCTTCCGGGGACCAGTCTGATCCGAATGTGACTTGCCTGTTAAGGAGCCTAGTTCTGTAGACATTCGCTAGGTGGTGCCGCCCTATTTCTACGTGGTCAGCCCGGCTGTGAACATGTTAAGAACGTTAGTTTTGGACACATTCAATAGAATGAGCAAGACTGTCAGCTGGCGTTGAGACAAAGGGGTAATATCCAGATCACTGGATACTCATGGACCTAGGTTTAACCGGTTCATTACGCTGTGATGCTTATAGGCATTCTCGGATATAGTACACTATGATGCCTTGAAGCATCCCCGCGCCTAGTACGGTATGATGCCTTGAGGTTTCATTTTTCGATATTTCAGTAATTGCTTCTTTTTTAAATAGAATAATGGGAAACCTTATATTACATAGCCCATTCTTATATAAAACAATATAATATTTCATATCATTAAGGAATTATAGTAAAATTGCACAATGGTAACGTCGAGATATAAGACTTTTAATAGCTATGGAATCACGTCACATGGGCTAGCTCCAAAAGCCCCAGCGTACTGCAGCAGGTGAAATGATATTGGGGTGGTGTATTTCAGGGTGTGTTTTGGTCACCAGGCAGCTATGGATATGGAGCCAGTGCGATAGTTTTTAATCAGTGCGCTCGATAAAATTCCGCCTATCTTCTGTGTAAGTGTGATATGAGCCATCAGAGTATTTACTATTCGTGAAACACTGTAGTTATTTACATCTTAGACATATTCATAAAGATATCACATATCTGCAGGGCTATCATATAAAATGACATATTACTCTAACAGCAGCCGTAAATAGCGATATTGTCTGTGTAACGCAAAATAACAATCGGCGGTTTTATTTCTATCCATAATATAGAACTGGAAAACTACGTACATCCCTACACGTTCAGCAAGGCAAAACTAATATTGCGTTGGTCCGGCATAGTTTATGGTAAAGTCAGGAGGAGTCTATATGTGTCTGTGGTAATATTAATGGCACAGACACATTACTGTGGATATTTACCAGAGTCAGGTCAGTACGGTGACATTAATAGCAAGGCGTTGCGAGCAGTCCTTATGACATTATTGCGTGATGGCTGCTCATTAGGAACAGGGCTAAATCAACAGTTACCTCGACGGATATTCCTACAGGCACGTATGGCGAGGTCCCCGAAGACCAGCTCAGAAAATGGATATCTTTAGAACATTAATACAGGAAGAATGATGGTGTATGCAAGGTCTCACTCTACAGTTTTTATCTGTGCTCTGTGCTCCATTAGTCTTCCCACTGGTCCCACTGCGGATTTGGTTACATGTACGCTGTCATTACAGTACTTACCGTCGTGAGACCTGAGGGTCGACTGAGTGCTTCCGGTTTTAACCCCTTATCGCTCACTTTGCGGAGGTGGACATGATGGACACAGTTTTGACCTGTTTCTGGAACAAGAACTCTGGTCACCGGAAGTGGTCTAATGCGTGGAGGTCCGTTCATCTGGAAACAGGTGCTCAATGGATGGTAACGTTGCGTGTGTGACGTCAATTAAGAGGCTTAACCCCATGACCTCGTGGGAACCATTTTTTCAAATTTATCTATTTAACCAATAAGATCTGGCTATAGTAGTTCTTCCTGTTCTGTTGAACAGTTACATGCAGTAATCATATAAATTGAGGAAATAATAATGAATGAATTGAGAATGATATATATGAGTGAGGTATGTTTGACCTGGAACCAAACGAGAATGCAAGGACCAAATAGGTTAAGGCATTGCATTCCTGATGGCTCCCTTAAGACAACCCATGCTCCCTATCATCTGCAACTCAGGTGGGATAGAATTTTATAATCTACAGCCTCTAAGGTACGGTGACCCTTCGTACTTCCTCGTCTTACAGACCCTCCAGACGTTACCAACCTGCCTAATATCGCTCCGGGTACGTAAACGACACGGTCCCGAGTCGCTGGCCACACCACCAGCCCTTTCCCTCGAGGAATGGCCGTTTTCTGATTTCTAACTGGATAAACCGAATATAATTTGAAATATATACATAGAAATAACTGGAATTTCCATTTCTGCCATCGGATTTCCAATCTGAAGAATTGTAAAAACCGTTAAACTGCAATATTTGTGGCAATTGGGTCAGGGATCCATCACCATACAATGATGGAAACCACCTAACACCGGATCCTGTAAACAGGCTGATTTATTGGATACCCCAATAGGGTCTATGCTGTTTGGTTATCAGATGCACAAGGCTGTCTGCGTGTGTTCTACAGGGGTGGGTATTTATAAACTGGGCATCTCTGGACTTTTTATACATAAGCTACAACAACTGCAAGTCGTTTTCTGGCTTTAAGAGTTTCCATATTACAGTTCACATGCAATAAGCCAACGGACATATGGTAGTAGAGACCTCTCTACCTAAAAAAAGACAGACTTTGATATTCGACAATCGCTAACACACGAAGGAGACCATACTATTCATCACACAATTTTCTCAGGGCTTAAGCACACGGGATATATGTTATACATACAGACCACCTTTCTTCCGGACACAATATATAACCGGACAGAAACATGCTTTCCCTTACAGCGCATTACACATGTTAACCCATATGAAAACAGAAAACATGGTTCATATCACACCGGAAAAACAATATGTAGCCAGTCAGGAAAAGAAAACATGGTTCACCTTACACAGGGGATGCAATATGTAACTACATTGGCGTAAAAAGCGGCGTTTTCCCGTGTTCGCACGTCTACGTTCTTCTATGCATTTTGAAATATACAAATGCGCGGCGATGCGCGGAAAAACGCTGGGTTGCGTGCGTAAGTGGGAATGCGTAAACGAACGTAAACAGAACGAGGAAAATACGTAGTGTCAGAATCAGTTTAAAAATACGTTGATGAATGTTGAGAAACGGAATAGAACGTAAAGCAAAGTCAACAGATACGTTCCCGATCCGTAGCCGATACGTGGTCCCCACTATTTCAAATACGTAGTAAAAATGCCAGAATTTACGTCAGTGTGACTGGATTGCGTAGTAAAATATGATCGCGTTGGATTTGCGTAGCACATACGCGGAACTTGCATCCTTTTAAATATGTAACAGGAACGCCCTTTTTACGCCAGTGTGACTGGGGTATCAAGGACAGAAAATATAGTTTACCTTACACAGTGGACACAATATGTTTCCAGCCAAGAACAGAAAACATGGCTTACCCTACACAGTAAACTCAATATTTAACCAATCAGGACCAGAAAATATGGTTAACCTTACACTGGGGATACAGTATGCAATCAGTCAAGAACAGAAGACACAATTCAACTTACACTGGGGATACGATATGTATCAAGTCAAGAACAGTTCTAAAACATGGTTTCATATACACTGGGGGCACAATTTGTAACCAGTCAAGAACACAAAATATGAAAACATAAAAACAGTTCACTTTACACTGGCGATGAAATATAAAACAAATTTCACCTTACCCCAGTGATAAAATATATATATTACTATATACCTGTGTGCGAATGTCTATGAAATACTGCCCGCTGCTAGGAGTGTAGTATAAATAATGTTCGCGCCCGCTGTAAGAGCGGGCCGTAGTGAATCGCAGTGGCTTTTCCTAGAGCAGAAAAGTTAATAAAACGGGTTTTTAAACGAGTAAGAAGTATATAGTAATACGAAAACGTAGTGACTGAGCTCGTACGGTGTCCGTTCTTGGTCATTTGTTGAAAAATACGGCCCTCACGCCTGCGGCATGGGGCCGTATTTTTTTCATCAAATGACCTGGAACGGCCACCCGTACGGGCTCAGTAACTACGTTTTCTCACATTACTAGACGGGAACGCAAAGCGCGGTCCACGATAGAGCAGGGAGGGTTGAGCGGGAGCCGGCGCTCGGAGTGGCGTGCCGCTGGTGCACAGGTGCGTGCTAGAGGCGCCCTGTCCCCAAACCGCCAACCAACGAGTCTCGTGTTGTTTGATGCTGTTGCCTGGAAACGGAATATGTGACCTGCTGTGTCAAGTTCAGTGGTTTCGGTCCCAGAACACATTGCCAGCTGTAGCGTAAAGCTTATTTTACTTATTTAGAGGGATTCAGTCAGCCACAGATCAAAACTTTATAGTCGCTATTTATAGTTTCTTTTATTCACACTGAGGCTTTTGAGTCAGGACTAAAAACGACAGGCCGTGTGCAAAAAAAACCACGCCAACTAAATGTCAGTCTGGTTGAAGGTTTTCTATAGCTCACTTGGGGGAAAAAAATGTGTTGACCAAAGCAGAACTCTTCTAAATGTACCAACTAATATTGTTGATAAAAATCATAGGCTGTTTATTTATGGAGTAATGGTACAAGGCTTTAGAGAATTCTAATTGTGAATACATTTTACTTGGAATAGATCGTAATATATTGTATACCTGATTCGTTGTAATCGGTCACCACTAGGTGGCATCATGACTGGGGCGTGCACACTTCATAATAGCGTCTGACTGGCAGTGACGTTTCGGGAGCTGGGGGCATATGCTGTGGCCAATGGCAGATCCTTAAATGGATGTGCATATACACCAGGCTGCATTTGACCAATCGCTTATTACAGATAATAGCCAATTTCTGAATAGGTGGCTGGCATAAATATTAATCATCGATCGGTTCTTCGTTGAGCTGAATATGGTTTTACTACTGCCCTGTGTCAAGAATATATATTTCAATATTTTGAAATGAGATGAAATGTCCACTTGCCCGGACCGGAAACGGACCCCTTTACCCACCCAGGTGGCCAGGAGTAGGACCAGAGGTTGACAGGGAGGGGACACGATGGCAGGGTGGGTTAGGAAGTAGCTGCTCGGTTACAATGTCATTACACCGGCGAGCATGGTTTACTAGCCCTATGTGAGGCCGGTAATAGGCCCGGCGAGGTATCGAGCTTATTTTCGGCTATATGGAACCAGGACTTCACTGATGCAACACGATTTATCCTACCCCTAATAAAAAACGCCATAGGGTTAACATTGACTCAATGTATTTGACATAGCGTTGGATAAAGTGTTATTTATGCACCGAGGTGAATAAAAAAACGGACCAGCATCGATAACTACTAACAGCAGCATTGATAACTACTAACATGGATAATTACAAATATTCTCTGTATATCGGTCAGATGGGGTAGGATAAATACAAAACCGAACTCAAGTTAGCCTTGTCAATGTTTATACCACTCTGGTCAGGTCTGCTTCTCACTAAACTCGGCTAACGCCTCGTGTAGTAATACACAACCTGCCCATCGTGGCATAAACATTAACAAGGCTGACTCTCGTTTGGTTTCTCCTAAGTGTGTGTTATATCTACTCCCAGCTTGTGTGAGTAGTATACACCCACGGTAGTCTTCCCCGGGCTCGTTTGTTGAACTGTGGCTAAACTGAAAAGGTTGTTCACTTTAATGGTAATTAACCGTGCCGCTGCTTGATTAGAGACGGAATGAAAGCCTTAGATCTGTATCAGAGAGTGGACACCATTGATCGGCACTCCCATCACGCGCTCACAAGGTGACACTAAAAGTCGAGTTAAAATATCTTAAAATGGAATCCAGGAAGTTCGATGAATTCCTATCCCAAATTTGAACATCAGTCATTTCCTTCATACTGCCCGGAGGAACTTCTTTGTAGGAGAAAGGGTAATAAACTAATTTTTTTAAAAGCTGAATTCATTGGTTTGTAGAAGACAATCCAGGTTTCGATTCAGAATTGTGTCCAATCTGAGGAACAGTGGAGCTGTTATACAGGATGCCCGGAAATAGGCTTAGGGTATCTATAGAGCCAAGAGAGAATATTTAGATCTCTTCAGAGCGCCACCTCATATGATTACATACACCACGAGGCAGTGGGGAAAAAGCCCGTGACCTCTGTGACCTTGTCTAGCGGAGGAACCAGTGTGTATATGGTGACTGACGTGTAGTGAGCTCTGAGTGGTCGGTAATCAGTGAAGCCGGATGTTGGGGACACGTCGTCCGCCATGCTACTCGTCACCACAAACCTCTCCTGCCACACAGTTTACATGATCGCAACTGGACTACTCTGCACTCCAATCAAGTTGCCAGCTTAAGCCGAAACCCAATTTCCGTAAGTCCAGATTGTGTTACCGACCCAGGAATCTAGCCACACCTTGCAGATTCCCAGAGTCAGCCTTCCTGACCACCGCATCGCACCTCATTTCAACTGCTCTTACCACATTTCACTACAATTCACCTCGTCTTTCCTCGCCGATCTTCTCCCGCCCGATCTCCACTCCTAAGTTACCATTTAGAACTGTTTGGATCAGTAAAAAAATACTACTAATACTATTACTCCTCTCTTTCTCTTTCACTTTTTCTAGCTCTTTCTCTTTCTCTTTCTCTATCTCCCTTTCGCTTTTCACTTAGAATACATCATTGCACAACACGTGCAGCAACTTGATCTAGTCGGGGCCTGTCTGTAGGTTGCAGATCCTTACGTTTGAACAGTTTTTCTACATCACCACCATGTGAACATCTCTAACCTTCACTGTTTGTCACCACCTACCATCTAAGAACCCTTCTCCTGACATGCCCTCATTAGCCCTTCCCGACCCAACCCTTCTTGTCTAATTACCTAGTCCATCCTTTATACCCTTGCACTTTGTACTCGATCTTGTCCACCCTTCAAATCCCTTCAAATCTCTGTAGTATGTCAGCCTTCCTTCTCTTCCTCCACCTTTGTCTAGTATCCTGGATGCCTTTCATATCCCCCTCCTTTTCTAATACCTGACCTGAGCTTCATATCCCTGCTCCTTGTTTAATACCTTATCCAATCTACATATCCCTGCTCCTTGTTTATTACCCTACCCAATCAACATATCCCTGCTCCTTGTTTAATACCCTACCCAATCAACATATCCCTGCTCCTTGTTTAATACCCTACCCAATCAACATATCCCTGCTCCTTGTTTAATACCTTACCCAATCAACATATCCCTGCTCATTATGAAATGCATTATATTATAGTTCGGTGTTCTGAAGACAGGACTTGTAGCAGTACGCGGGTAACCAATTTGATAACGTACAAACAACGCAATGCATGGGAATGTGTAATTGAACTTGACAACGCGGATCAGACAAAACATGTCTGTTGTACAATAATCTACATGAAACATGCCCATGGTGCTCTATCCTAGGACGAATGTTACACCCCGAATACTTGGAAGCTCTCTGATGAATGCATCAAACGCTGATTGGACAAGCAATATAATACTCCCCAATTATCGCGCACCCGGGTTTACATAACCCGATAGGCTGCGCTGACAAAGGGATCAGAGGGCACCGCCTAGTGGGATCAATGTGTGTGTATACGGGCTGGAGTGACTGATCCCCGCGAACGTAAAGAGGCGGGAAAAGGGCCCGGGGGCTGGCCCCGCACCGGTAATCCGCACTAGCCGTTAATCCACCCACTCCGCTCCGGGCCGGGAGTGGGGATCCGGTGAGGCGGACGGGCGGCATTTGCGGACATTTGTTCTGCAGTGGAACTCTGAGCGCCTAACGAGTTCCAGTCGGCGAAATCAATTCAGACCGGCTGCTCTTTGTCGTCCACGCCTGGTCGGGTCGCTCGTGGACGTTTGTCTTAAATTCATCAATGCCTCGGGGAATCTTCACACGGTGCTGTGTCGAAATCTAGCACTAGAAATATTCAGCCTTGTTTCTGTATATATTTCTATCCTTGAGGACGTTTTTTGTAAGTTTCCGCTCGGAAATCCCAAACTGGACCATTGATTTGTACCGGACGGGGGAAGTTCTGATATCAGAAAAGCAATAAACCACGTCCTATCAATTCTAACCAGAAGAAGTTATTTAATTGTGATCCTATTAAACATCGCAGACTATGGTAATTAAGAAATAGAAATAGAAACTAATGGTTGAACGGAGGTCAACAAATATGCTGTTGGAGGTAAGGGGAACACTGAAATACAAAAGGCATTTAGCACAGTGACTGATAAATATCCCTGGACATGCTTAATTATCTGATTACGATCGCTTCAACATGGCCAGGAATGATACTGTCCATTTTCTATTACCTCAGTGAATCAGGATTGTGGGTCGGGGAAGGATGGTATGGAAAACTGTGCCCAATCTCCCGTTGTTCATATGTTCATAGAAAAGCTTTAATTCACGACACGCGCTGACACAGCTGCAAATTCTCCCCTGTGAATGCGGAGGTCTTTATGAGTCATTCAAATGGATAACACAGGGTGCAGGGTAGAGCGGCCGGTATATCGCGTGACAGGAAGGTAAAATCCAAATGTCACGCATTGAGCAACTGTTTTCTTACCGTTATATGTTGATGGCAGGGTTATCAGGTAACAATGGAATATTATGTAGGTGAATAAGTCTTATGCACCGTGATTAATTAAGGTATGCATGTTTTATCGGGGATCTATCGTTTTCTAGATATGTGTCAGAAGTTGACCTGATCCATATCTCTGTACTCTACTTTATAGAACATGGAGGATAAAGTGTTTCCTGAATTTGTCGATAAAGGTGGTGTAAATAGACAATAATCAATGGTTCTATGTACAGGCGGTTGTAAACCACGAGGGGTTGATGTGTAGTAACACAAGAGCATTAGCAAGAGCATTATGACGTCAACCATCGTTTGTTGTGTATATTACTCGTCTACACATAAATTGAAATCAAGAAATGCCGTATCATATGGTCTACCAGTAGGGACTATTTCTTGTTCCCGGTGCACAGAGGAGCTACAACGTTAACTCTATTTTAAAGTCTACTTCGCCTCGATCAATGGCTTTGGGGCCCATAATAGATGGATTTCAAATCAATAATCAATGGTTATGGGTTCTTACAGCTTAGAAACAAGCGCTAGTGCTTTACTTTGGTCCCATACATTTTCTGAAGGGACTACGTAATAGATAGATCATAAATACATCGATCTATTAGCTGAATGTAAACATCTCTGTGCTATATTTTATGGAACGTGGAGCATATAGTGGTTCCCGAATTCGTGTATGAATGTGGTGTACATACATTAATCCATTAGCTGACAGTAAACATGTGTACCTGTTCTATATTTCACAGAACACGGAAGTGCGGTCTACAGACGGTCACGTGACTAGCAACACCAAGGGACCTCGAAAAGAAGAGGATGAGGACTTCTTCGCCAAACAGGCCAAACTGCAGGACGAGGCACGGATGGCGCTTGCCCAGGTGAGTCCCAGACTGATGTCCAGCTGATATTCACAGGTGTTTTTTTTTTTTGTTCTTCTTTTTAGATCAAGCGTTTATTCACTTCTTTTTTTAAAACAGCTCTTCCAGTGAATTCTGGGAGAGTGTACATCAGGATTCGATACAATCCGATGAGTTATAGATGGTGAAAAAATACATATCAAGATGTTAGTAGTTTATAGCTAGTTTTGCTCGACAGAGCTAGTCAAATGAACTATTCTTCTTCATATAAGATCGTTTGAAAACTTTTTTATCCTTAGCGTTTTGTACCGATTCTGGCAGGCTGTTCAGCAGGGCAGTCTCCGTGGAAGATTAAGATATGTCCACAACCCTTTCCTTAGCAAAGGATATGTATTCATCCTAATGTTGTCTCCGCAATACTCTTATTCGTGGCCTTTGAAGTATAAGAATTAAAGCATCATTGTTTAGGGATATATATGATGTTTAAGTGGGGACACTTCTAGTGCAACTCCCCTATAGGTGTGTTTTTCATTGTGACATTTACCTTTCTGTAAGCTTCAGGTTATTCTGATGTAACTGTTCTATAGAAACAATATGCCCGATTGCTCTCTATCATTCCACTGTACGACCACGAATCGAGAGAAACGGGTCAGGATGAGCGCGTTTTCGCTTGCCCGCTTTTTCTAGTAGGATGCTTTCCATTGGTAAGACTGTCTTCGCTGGGTGTAAGCCGCCCTCTGATTGGTCAAGACGCCAACCATGTAGTGGGGTACACTTTGGATTACTGGAAATTATTATTACGCTGAATGCAGAATATGCCACACATTTTCCAACGTGTTTTAATTCTAGGTGCGACCGATGGCCCATATGCAGCTCGAAGTCGAGAAGCAAATGCGAAAGAAATCTCCAATAGCAGAGATGGTACGTGGATGATGTCTCCATATTTTTTTTCTAGACTTCCTACAAACTGTGATATCAATATTGACTTCCATCAGCCCACTAGTAGGCACCGCTATCTTCATATCAGTTGGCAGCGCCTATAAGGAATATTTTCCCACATTTAACTATGTTTGATGTCAAAATATTCGCATAACTTACACAATTTTCTATTATCGCTATATCGTTGCACATCTTTAACAGTAGGTAGACAGGTATTGATAAAATGTCGTATGAATTAAATTCAAAACAAATCTCTTCGTAGGTAATGAATACCAGTGATATGCTCCTTCCCTTATCTTAAGATGCATGGATACAGACACATGTCTAGTCGCCTGTAGACGCATGCTGATTAGCACCATCCCCTTGTTACAGAATTGAGAATGTATGGTTCTCGCTGATGTATTTCAGGTGGGCATCCCTGCGTTAGGGGCTAAGAAGAAGTTGGGACGATATCTGCTCTCAGAGATGAACGTCGCCCAACTTCAAGTAGTGGTCAACGACTTACACTCACAAATAGAAAGTAAGTATCTATGACTTATACTCATTCATAGAAAGTGGCTGTAACATATACAAAAAGAACGGAAAATGAATGCCTATGGATTACACTAACAAATAAGAAGTTGGTACCTCCAAGTTAGACGCACAAACAAAAAGTGTTCATAACTTACACTCACAAATAGAAAGTAAGTATCTATGACTTATACTCATTAAGAGAAAGTGGCTGTAACATATACAAAAAGAACAGAAAGTGAATGCTTATGGATTACACTAACAAATAAAAAGTTGGTACAAACATAAAGTGTCCATAACTTACATTCACAAATGGAAAGTAGATACCTATGGTTTATGTTCATATATATAACGTATAGCTAAAGGTTAGGTGCAGGGTTCATTTAGCATAATTAGATCTAAATGATGCTTGGTAGATAATCCCAGTCCATTATTATAAATTAATAGATTTGTCCAACGTTCATTTAGATTTATTAATAGATTATAAATGCCTAGAACCCCACCTCTCTCCCGGCCTGTCACAATATCCCACATAGAATAACAAGAACTAAATGTAATATCCATTTGGATCTGCAGACTTTATACAAAACCGAATATATACCTTCTAGAACGGAGACACAGCGGACAGGCCCTGGTTCTCGTGCCTGTCTTCTCGTTTTTCTCGTGCTCAACTTGTGAAAGGTGACAACTGACCAGATTAATCACCTCCGTAGTCAGCTTTTCTGGTGGGTTTTAAAAAGAAATGTCGGCTATAATAGGTCGTTATTTCATCCAGGTCTCATATTTTCTGGTTTATTTGAGGAAATGTAGTAGTATTAGTCTCCGGGATGTTTTACAATACAAGAGATATTTTTACCAGGTTTCTTTTCACAGTTCAAAAATGAAATCCTTATGGATTAGAATGGACAACTGTTAATTGATGCATTAAGTAAGTCTACAACATTATAATTGAAGATCCTATTATGCCATGAGGTTGATTGATAAATGTGTCTGATTTAGGATTTATATCTTTATCAAATCAAAGAGATTATTCAGGATTTATATATTTATTGAATTAACGTGATTATTGGAGTATGTTCAGAGTAAAGACGATGTAATTTTGGTGTGGCTGAATGTGTATTACTCACAGATATCAAACAAACACATCTTGTTAATGGATACTTTATACACACTTATTACCCTATAATGACCTTCAAAGCTGGACAACAAATGTGAACATTCGTTCTCCTTTTCTTAAAAATCCAACATATTAGCTTGACTACCTGCTACAAGGTGTCCCTTTAAAATGAAGTTATACCCTTTAATTGCGTATAGTTCCCTGTATAGATTTCTGCAGGACAGGTATCTGACCAAATCGGACATATACCAATGGCTTGAGTTCACCATTTTGGAATGGAATGATTAATGCATTTAGTAACCTGATTTGTTGTCCCCCGTAGCCATGGATGTCGTGGGTTGCTGGGCGTCCTATCATTGTCCAGTAATGACGAAGCCGGCTGAGGGTATATATACTCCCTGGCGGTAGGAGTAATGGGGTTTTAAGCTCGGCTCGTATGTCAGCCATCATATCATCTCTGAATACAGAGTGCCCTGCGGACAGCCTGGCCGCTTACACAGTATCCCCTCACCACCATACAGCAGTGTCTAGAGTGACCTCCGTGCACACCCTGCGATACGACTCCGCACGACAGCCTGCGATCCCACACGACGCGATTTTTCTTATGACCAGTCTGGTACTACATAAAAGAAAGCTGTCTCACCTACAGGCTATAAGCATATTAATTATATACCCATGCAATATATTTGATAATTACGTACCACTGGTCCTTGTGCAGTATAAGTTGTATACTGAACCCTGTGCAGTACACTGTTATACAGAACACGTTGAAACATAAGCAGTGAGTTGGCTTTCAATAGACATGTCTTCTATGCCAATATATGGTCAATTTTGGGTATATGATGAATATATAACGACCTACCATGCTTGTACATGCTACAAAACTCGATGAGAATTGATGTTTTTACAGAACTCAGCCTAGGGCCTCATTCAGTAAAAAGCAACAATTCCCCATCTCGTTTTTTATCCTACCCCTAATAAAAAAACACCATAGGCTTAACATTGGGTCACTGTATTCGGTCTGGAGTTCAGAAAAATGAAAAATATCGCCCTAGTGGGATACACTTGACAAATGACGTCATTTGTTAATGTAGAAGTAATTTAGACGGGCGGGGTAGGATAAATTCTAAACCAAACTCGAGTTAGTCATGTTATTGTTCATTGCACTCCGGCAAGATCGCGTATTACTGCTCTCGGCTTCGCCTCGCGCAGTAATATCGCGATCTTGCCGTCGTGCGATAAACAATAACATGACTAACTCTTGTTTGGTTTCTCCATAGTATCATGTACAGCATGGTCAGGTCGTTCTATATAATTATTTGCACTGCTGTGTTGTATTAAATGGGGTCACGTACACAGTATTTACTGTAGTGTAAGATTGTTCAGTTCCCTGCTCATTCGGTCCTCAAGTATAGTTCTGCATCCATCCTATACAAAACTCGTATTTTCTGGTGTTTTATCGGTGTAATGTCACTCTTGGGATGTGAAAGCATAGCAGGACACATATTAATTCAGGTCTATACGCCCTTTACTGTAGTTTCTGTGATGATGTTGTTCTGCACACATTGTAACCCCTTTACCTATGTTTTCTTGACACAGCTCTGAATGAGGAGTTGGTGATGATGCTGGTGGGGCGTGATGATCTGCATATGGAGCAGGACTCGATGCTGGTTGATATAGAGGACCACCACAGGTGAGGAAATAACCTGAGAATTATAAAACTCACAGATTATCGTAAAACTGGATGAGTTTTAATCTTGGCCACTGTATGCCACGACTGGAGTTTGGCAGAGTGACTTCATGAGGCGAAGCCGAGTGAAGTCCGGAGTCAAAACTCCAGGAGTGGCATGCAGTGGCCAAGATTAAAATGAATCAGGTTTTGATTTTATCCCACCCCATGTCCTCGATTTTGGAATATTACATGATAACAATTCCGTATGCCACTAGTGGCATATAAAACTTTGTATGCCAGTCAGCGTGGCATACGGAAACTCAATGTTAAGCCTATGGGATTTTATATTAGGGGTAGGATAAACCTTGCTCCTATTCTGCATATATTCCTATGATGTGTTTATCAGGGACTGTCTTAAGTACCCTGTGAGTATTTTGTGTATCATTGAAGAGACCCTAGAAACCTTTGAATTTACTTTATATGTACCAGTAAGCAGAAAGCATTTAACCTTGAGATGATCCCAAAACAAGAGGACAGTTCCGACTCTATTGGATTGCTCATGTTGAATATCTCAACTCATTGGGTTACAAAATTACTCTTCAGAAATATACATTAGTATATTAGTTTAGAAAAACTATTAAAAATCAATTTGCCTCATTTTATTTCATCTCTCCATTCGGCATACCCTTCTGAGCAAAAGATATATATATTATGTGAATATTTGACGATGCATTGGCCATGTAGAAGGACGTTGCAAGTGCTGAAAGATTCGTCGCTAAAACCTGCGATTCAGAAAATGTATGTCTTCCTACTTATGTGTGCAATTTAAAACAGAGGTACCAGTGCACTGGACAGATCAAACCAACCTGGCTACAATGATATTACTAATCATAAGATGAGTAAACAGTTGTTCATTCGATTCCTGGTGCTGGAATTAATCATCTCAATTTTGATTCTCTCCTGCAGACGAGCACTTGAAGTGGCAGCAAGAATGAACAAACCAAAGCGAACCAACAAGAAGAAGTGAGGTGCTCGCGTCTCTGCGGAAAGCCGGGTTTCTTTTGGTCTCGGGCCTGTTAGACTGATACAACACGAGGTCGTAGAAGATGCCCTTTCTGGATATCCAACAAACTCAGCAGTTACAACCAGTAGTTCCCACATCAAATCCGCTTCACCTAGTGGCTGTGCGCAGCGTTGCCCCCTTGTGGCATTACTAGAAACTACAGGCAGGTGGCGCCCCCTCCCGCAATCTGCACGAGCCATTCGGGATGGGGCTTCACCTTGTGACCGGAAAGTGACCTGATCTTTATCAGT
Source organism: Alentia gelatinosa (assembly GCA_950022655.1). Taxonomy (NCBI): domain Eukaryota; kingdom Metazoa; phylum Annelida; class Polychaeta; order Phyllodocida; family Polynoidae; genus Alentia; species Alentia gelatinosa. The sequence goes on from OX465582.1 coordinate 11,539,127, forward strand.
GTCGTGGAGGTGGCTGGCCGCGCCACCTCGTAGTGTGTACAGGAACCGCTGACGATTGTGCTGGCTCCTGGTGTCAAAAAAAAGCAAAACCAACGTTGGATTTCTCACAAGTTTATCTCTTAGCAGACGAAAAGCGCGCCTCGAGAGAGACCTGTGTGGAGTTACGATAACAGACAAACTGCAGTGTACAAATAAATGCATCCTAGTGGTTTCTATGTGCAGACTGTTCAGAGGACTGAGAGCCAGAGCATTCACCATAGACTAAGAAGCCGAAGATGAAGTGCTTTCCAATCCTTAATTGCTCATGCTGTGTCACAATTACTTGTATCACCCGTCTCAGCGTTTTCCTCCCCACTAGAGCAAAATGTTCCATAGACATGTCCCGTTGAGGACCGCAATGGTCAGTGGGTCAATAGAGAGTGAGGCAGACTATAGTCTGTATGTGAGACAGAGAGGCGTTGTGACCGAGGCTAGCCCCTAACGCTGTACGTTTTGTGTGTGTGGGTGTAACTTACATAATGGCAGAAGATAAAAGTCAACTTTAACCACACATGATGACCAAAATCCGTTATATATATACATATATATTACTCAGCCCCTATACTTTAGGCAAAGTTAATTATGATATGATAATTATTACTGTTATTACCAATGATATATTGATATAAGTATATTACGTGTTTTGTAAAAGAAAAGTTGATAATACGGAAACGGAATATTACATGTGTATATGTATGTGCATTCGACATCACCAAATCATCAGAGTTCTAATTATAAAACCATACAAATTAACACTTATATGACGTAAGTGATCAACTGTGCTACATGACCAAACTAACCAATTTGACTTGTATTGGTAGCATATAACCATTTAGTGTTCCGGAAGTGAGGGGTCCCCACATCCCACTGAGACTAACCTACCCTTTACAAAAATACAACATTCATTTGAAACCAAGACACGTATTGTATGTGGCTATGATAAAGATGGGTGTCTAGTGTATTTAACCTAACTTCTTCTATTAAAATTGTTTTTGCGCTAAGGGCTTTGGGTTATTGGATATGTCTTCTAAAAGGAATATTGAAATTTGAGACAATATACTGGGGGATGTTTTATTTGTGAGTTTCAGTGGTAAGAAACTCTGGGGACCCCTACTCACCTGTCGACAACTGAAGTACATACATGCATATGGCTCACCCACACTTACCTGTGTGTGCCAGTCCCTACAGCAGATATCTCTGTGTATGTGCTGACCTGTGTACTGTAAATACACCCTAATAACCAGGGGACGTTTTCTTTACGACAATGATCGGTGAATATGACAGGATGATATTGAGATTGGCATTTTGGTGCTGCGGTCTGTACAAGTCGGAGAGGAGAGAATGAGGGTGTTGCCAGATAAAGAAGGCAATGATATGATGAAGCGCTGTGCAGATGACTAGTGTGTCTTTATTAATGTACAATATACGCGTGAGACACTCAAAACGAGGCCTGTATGTATGTCTATGGACTCATTTTTTGCTGCTCATACCTCCTCTATCATTCACAGTGTACCTATCATCACTATACTGATAATATTCATCTAAAACTGTATATCATATAGAAATATCTATACATATATATCTATACATATATAAATATCTATATATGTATAATGTAGACATTTGCTGGTTCAACTGAATGTATCATACAATGTAGAGTCTATTTATGTGGTGTTCATGCAATTCCCAGGCTTATAAATAACACAAAATGGAATTATGTCTGATTAATCCATGATTGATTGATACCAGAGGGGTCTCTGATATCTGGGCCTGATGAAAATCCAGTATCACTCATCCCAAAAAGCATGGCCAAATGAATGTTGTCAACTGCCGAATTGTCCTGTAACTTCAGTGTAAATATGCCCTAAACAATAGAAGCGCACCCCGTTAAAGGTGTTTCAAACCATCTAAATATCGACAATTAACCAGCAGTTGTTCATCCTACTAGTCATAGACTCATCCTGTCCTTTCCCATTAACAGCTGCACCCAGCAACTCCAAATCCCAACTCCCCACATAATCACATGCATGGAATTATTCCATTTCTGATCATGTTCTATACAATAAATCCCATAGTAAAACGTCCCCCCAAAAGCAAAGATTATATCGACATATTATTCATTGATATCAGAATGATTACGCTAAACATTCTTTATGGATGACATTTTGTTTGTTCTTTCACATATTAACGCGACCTTGATGATTATGTTAGATTTTAGTTCATGTTTAAAATGGACTGGTGACATTTCTGAAATACATGTACATTGGGCAATACGGTGAAGTAACTTGAGCAAACTTACAATATGGATTTTGGCAGTTGTGTAAGAAATAATGGACTTGCTAGTCTACCTATAGGAACAGGAGACTAGATGAGGAATCTCGAGTTGCTGATTACAATTCCTCAAATGGAGACGCCATGACATGTTACTGAGATCGATTCATTATCATCCAGCTTGTAGTAGGCGCCATTCTGTTATCACCTCCACCCCAGAAACGGTAAATATGCACCCATACATTATATATACACATATATGAACCGTATATAGGCACCACTGTATGACAAGGAGAACTACGGAGGTCAACACACACATCTTTCCCTATTCCATGTCCTTCTGAATTTAGCCGCTTTTCCCTGGTGGCTCTTCTTGTCAGTCTCGTCTAGGTCCCGCCAGGAGTCGCTTCAAAAGCATCTGCTCCAGTTTTATCTTCATGCGGTGCAGGAACCTGGACTAGGTGCACCCACCTTTCTGTGTTGTCCTATAAAGCCATACACCAATCCTATGTTATGAAGAGGATGAGAATGATGATGATGATGATAATAATAAAGATAAAGATGATGATGGTAACGATACCAATGATGTGTGTAGGTGAGACGTGGCCCAGGCATGGCCTACAGTCCCCACACAGTGTACATGATTGTAACTACAGAGTAGCCTCAGTAGATGTTTTATACTTGTGTTATTATTAACGAGCATGGCAGAACCTCTAGTGGGCACCATGCCCGCAAACTGCCAACTGGCTGCTATCAAGTGGTGGCGACATCTAGTGACCAGTGGTTTAAACTAGACCAACGCTGTTTTCCTTATTGCTGTCCAGTCAGCCCAGAATGTGGAAATAAAAGAGTTAACATTTTTGCAGTATAATGCTTTGTCTCTATCTTTGTGAACTTATCCTTGGATTATTATGTTGGCTACCCTTTAACAAATATACTGAAATACCAGACATCGCGGCTATTTTATATCTCTAAGAGGGTGATAAATCGATGGGGAATACATAATAGAAATTTACAATAAAATCGAAATATAAAGTGTCAAAAGTGTGTATTATGAAGACGATGCAGCAGGATCGGTGATCTATAAAGGGAAATATACGTGCTGCACGCTCTGATGGTATGACATCTTCGGTCTGGTACCTAGGTCCATTTACATTGCTTTATATGACATTGGTGGGAGTAGAAACTCCTGGTGTGAAAGTGATGGATGGGGTTTGGCTGATTCTTGCAGTCTGAGTAGCAAATGTACGCAAATTACGTCGTGATGTCGTTGTATGTGTGATGTGTGAATGTTGTGGCCAAGAAATATCTTATACTAGACCATAACGATTTATAAAACAGCACAGGAGATTTTTAGATGTAAAGGACTAAAATTTATGGCAGCAAATATGAGGAGTATGTATGCTAAACTAGATGACCTGAAATACAACTTTGGGCAAGCTGATTTTATAGCCCTAAGTGAAACATGGTTAACTGATAGATATACAAATAATATGTTAGACTTGCCAGAAATGACACTTTATAGAAATGACAGAAATTATACAAAGACTAATATAGGGGGTGGGGGTGGGTTATATGTAGCAAATCATATGATAGAATATTTACAAATAGATAGAAAATACTGTTGTTCTATTGAGGACATAGAATGTTTAACTGTAGATGTACGAATACCAGATAGGAAAAAAATGCTTGTGACATCTTTTTATAGACCGCCGGGGGAAAATCCCACTCCATGTTATGATCATTTAGATAGTATTATCAAAGACGACAACTATAAAAGACACGAGATATAGATTACATTTACACCAATAGTAAATTTGTTGCCGACTCTGGCAATGTAAATTATTATATATCGGATCATGTAATGATTTTCGCAATTAGGAAGAAGATAAAAGAAGTAACTATTAATAAATTAATTAAATATTGTGATCTAAAATTATCAACTAAAAATAAATCAAAAAGTTTAATGAATGAATACGATCTTGAGGATGGAATGGAACAAGAGGATCCTTGTAAAACAAATTTAGATTATTTAAAAGATAAATTAGATAAAGACTGCCCTATAAAAACCAGGGGAGTTAGGATGAATAATAACATGGCATTACCTAGGGAGGTAAATGTAAATATAGAGCGAAGAAGGTATTTACTGATGAATTTAATCAATGTTGAAAAGGGTAGTTTAAGGTATAAGCAAATACTGGATGAAATACGGAGCTTACGAAGAAAGATCACTCGTGGGATCAGAAGATTTCATGGGGAAAAAATTCAAAAGAGTCTACAAGAAAACAAAAAAAATCCCAAAATGTTTTGGAGGTTGTTAAACGGACTCTGGAAAGGTGATGATAAAAATAATGTGAAATATCCATTAACAGGAACAGAGGATAAATTAGAAATATGTAGGCTAATAAGTTAAATATACATTTCAGAAAAATAGGAATAATGGAAAGTGATGATAATGATGAAGGAAGTAGAAATACCATGCAGGTGAATAAAGGACTAGATAGGAACCATGATTTATATGAATATGAAACAACAAATGAGGAAATAATTAGAATCTTATAGAATATGGAAAATGGAAAATCTACTGGATTTGATTACATTCAATCAGGTTATTTGAAGAAGATTTTATTATGTAGACCTAATTTTATTAGGGAATTGATCAACTTTAGTCTAAGGAACTCGATTTTTTCGAATAATTTGAAGAATGGATGTATTACACCCTTACCGAAAGGCGGAAACCTGCGAAACTTTAGTAACTGGAGAGTTAATTTTGAAAACAGTGCGTAGCAACCTTTATTGAATTAGCAAGTGAAAAACATCATATCCAAAATATGCAGCAAAGATCATAAAAAAATGGTATATCATTTGTCAATTATTAAATGTGTAGTAGATCATATTTCATTTACCTAGGGCAAGATAGGGAAGGGTAATGGACAATCGCTCTTCTTGTGTGATGGATGACCTGTAGTGTGTGTCCTGTTTTTGAATCATCGGCTTAATCATTTCTAGCAGCTCACGGTAGGAATTGCCCAACATCCGCATCGTCACACGAAATTCTTCATGATACCCACACTGAAATAGACCCAATATACACATTAAGAACGACAATTAGAATATTAGTATTGTAAAAAAGTTCATACAATGATTATTTAAGAAGACAATTTTGGCGCCAAAAAGTACCGTAACTGTGTTGTCACTATAGTGCCAATTCACTAATTATCGCCCAATTGCCTACCAGTACATAACAGGGGTTGAAACTAAAAAACTAGTGCACGGATCGTGACAAATAGTGTACCAAGTTTTTATATTAATGCATGTGTGCTTTTAAGGTTATATGTAACAGGGGTAAAGCAAATAATTATATTAATATTTGTATTTTGCTATACTGAGACTAGAAATGTTTATTATTTCGGTTAGACCTGTAGGTCAAGACCGAAATATATTAGGGGAGACGGGGAACGGTTTTTGCGGCTTACATTATAATACATTACAGTAATATATTCTGAATAATTATAGCCTCGATACCTTCGATACCGTTGCGGTTCAATGAATACCTACTAGCGGGTGGGTCTCGCTCTGGTCAGATGTGGTCCGCACCCGGCGACAGTAGTGTATTTTTATATATTGCAACAGGTTTACACCTCCCTCCCTCCCTCCCTCCCTCCCTCCCTCACTGCCTGCTATATGTGGGGTGCGTTCGATCCTTATATTTATGTTATGTTGAGCCTCTGACTATGTCTTGTTTGCTGGTGACCTATTTGACCTGATTCCCTCGAACACGTCTGGTATCGGCACCTGTTGCGGTTCAATGAATACCTACTAGCGGGTGGGGCCCCAGGGGTCAGATGTGGTCCGCACCCGGCGACAGTAATTTAGTTATATAATATTGATACGGGGGTATTGAGTAGATATAATAAATGAGTAGATGAATATCATAATATAGACACAACGACGTATTTGGAGGCATCAACAATAAATACAGGCCAAATACCCTCCAAATACAAGTAATTACTTCAAACCTAGAAGGTGAGAGGAGGGGACTGAATCAAAAATAGGTGAAAATTGTTGATTATGAATATATTTGTCCACCACCGAAGAGGACCAATTACCCCGTTTTTTAATATCAAGCAAGTCCACTCCTAACGACTTCAAGAAAGTGGCACCCCCATGGCGCAATGAGTGACATGAAACATTGTCGTTACCAACAACCGCATTTTTAGCCAAAACTTTTAGTTTTGAATTTAAATCTGAATAAGTCAGAGGAAACAAAATTCTGCCCTTCTGTAACCTCAGAATGTAATCATCATCTGAATAACTTTGAATTGAAAATAACCTTTTGAATCCGCTCACCAAGCAAAAAGGTGAACCCGGAATCGAGTTTAGGTAAATAATCTGTGGAGATGAACCAATTTGATCCGTTCTTGAAGTTTTGATATATAAAACTAAGTGATCATGAAAATTGTTTATATCCTTAACTCGCAAACAATGCGGAGAAAAGGTAAAAAACCCTTCCTTAACAAAGACCTGAAACCTAGAACAATGGCTAACCATATCACCAAGTCATTGTAGTCCAGTAGATTCATGAGTTTTAAGATTTTTAGCAGGTCTGAAGGTGATAAAGGATATCGTATGACTGGAGTAAAGGTTGAACAACGCAAAACCCCCTTTAACACCACTTTAAGGTTAAAATCTGACGACATGCCAGGATAACCTAGAGATTTATTTTTGTAATTTACAGCGGAAATATAATTCCTTATCGAATTTGGTGACAAAAAGTCTGACAAATAAGTAATATACAGTGTCAAAACATCACTGGTAGTGGGGAATTGAATTAATTTATATAGATCACAGAACTTTGAATAACAATCCCACTGTTTTAACCTAGTTTTTGTTGAATTAACAGACAATGAAGAACCCCTGAAGTGATCTCTTCTTTCTTTTAGATCCATTAATTTCTTGTCTGAAAATTGGAGCAACACATGTTGTTATCCTCAAGTACTCGTAGTGTTTTACTAGGGTAACCATCATACATTATCCTAGACAATAAGTCAGCTAAGACATTGTCCTCCGATTTTATATAGGATGCTTTTAGGTCAAGATTAAAAATTGCGCAAGTCCAAAATATTTCCCTAAGCCAACTCATACAGGTTTTGTTTTATGACCTCCCTGTATTTATCATGGCTAGCACCTGCATGTTATCTGTTATCATGTGAAAGGTACAATTTCTGTATTTACTCCCCCAACGATAAATACCAATAACAATCGGCCACAATTCATAAACATTTATATTTTTCCCAAAAATATCGAATGCTGGGGCTTTCTCTTTATGGTGACTTTCAATTTGATTACATTCTGTATTACACCAGGTTCCATAAAAATAGTCTTTATCGAACCATGCCCCGAAACCCAAATTTGAGGAATCAGATACTATCGGATACTCGATTAAATCCTGCTGAATTAAACATTTACCGTTGAAGATTTGACAAAAATTCTTCCACCATTTTAGATCCTCTTTAATCTCTTCATTAGAAATATCAAACCTTTTTCTGGAGCCTGGGCGCATAAGTCAAAAATTTGGCGACTAAATGTTCTGCCCCCTCTAACCACCTGGGAGCAGAATGATACCAGACCCCCTATAGACTCCAAGTCTTTTTTTGATACTTTTTCTTTGACTAATACTGTGTTAATTTTTTCCTTTAATTTCCCAACCTTATCAAGAGGTAATGACAAACTCATATCACGGGAATCAATTTTAATACCCCAAAAAACACACTCGTTATTAGGTTCAGTTACTTTAGATGTAGAGACTTGGAACCCCATAGTCTCCAAAAGGACTATAAACCTATCCCTTTTGTTTCTGCATTCTATTTCCGTACTCCCTGTTATGAGGAAATCATCCAGATAATTTGTAACTCCAAAAATACCATTATTTTCCTCTATATCAACCACAAAATTTGAAATATGAGTAAAAATATTCGGGGCACATTTGAGCCCGAAACACAAACGATTGTCAATATAAATTTCATCTTCCCAACGAAAACCCTGAAATTTAACGTGATCACTATGTATATTTACCGCACGATAAGCGGATTTAATATCAACCACACAAAGGAAATCATTTATCTCCAATTTCTCAACCGCATCATGAACGCAGTTATATTTAAATTTCTCGTAAGTATCGTTCATGAAATTATTTATGCTTTTACCTTCTGGACGAGAACAGTCTGTAATAGGCCTTAAGCCCCCACCGCTTTTTTCTACAGCGCCTATAGCATGTATACATTTGGGGTTGTATTTACTCTTTGTAACTTTATCCGATAAAAGTTCCTCTTCTATGATAATATCCATTTTCTGTTTGAATTTATCTTCAAGCATAGAATTGTAATTCGCACAATCATAACTTGATGTACAATTATCGTCAACAATTTTAAAACCAGTGGTTAAACCCTCCCAGATGAAATTTTCCTCACTTAGGCCTAATTTCGAAGCCTTAAATTCACCAAAAATGTTTGTCGCTGACCTACAGGGTTTTAATTGAGCGATTGCATCACCAATGAAGTATTTACATTCACAGATACCCGATAAACACTCTTCATATATCGGTATATTACCACCAATACTATCACAAATGTAAACTGGGTCCCTAGGCTCTAAGTTGTAAATCGGCCTAAAATTCCCCAAATAATCAGAACTTCCAAATGCCTGACTAACATTATCGCCTACATTATTTTCCAATAATTTAGCGTTATCGAAATTATCAGAGTTTAAGAATTTATCGTTATCAGTGTTAGGCTCATTTGAAATTTGCGCACTAACACTCACAGACAGCCTACCCGTTAGGCCAATACTCGACTCATTTGAATCGTAACGGTTTTTTACCAAATTTGAATTTTCAGAAAAATTAATTTCCGACAGTAAATCTTGAGACTTACAACAAATATCATCAGCAGTAATACTGCATTTTTCAACAGTACCGTAACTATTTACAATCTGAGCATTAATAACATTTGCCCTACTGACCCCATTTCCAATATCCATGTAGTCAATCGAAACAGTATCACTACCGGCCCCATTTCCTTTTCCGCTAACAGTACCAACAGTTTTGGGGCAGGAATGTTTACCATGGGCCGAAGAAAAACAGTTTGAGCAGGCATGTCTATATTTACAATTAGTAAACTTGCATTCGCCCTTGTTGTAATTGAAACAATTTCCCACCGAGTTTACACTTTTTACATTTTTCAATTTCTGAGTCTTTGCCAACAAAGAACCATCGTAACTCAAGTATTTAACTATATCTGAAGGGTTTATGGCGATAATACTATCAATACCTTCTTTATCGGCTTTTGTTTTTACTGATTTTTCATAGTTCACTAAGGCCTCCTTAGCAAAAACTTTGGTATAAGCCTTCTCTGATACCAGTATCATGTGGTCAACTAAACCATTCACAGGCCTATCTTCCTCCATAAGTTCTTTCAGTAGGCGAAGGTTAACTAAGATCAGTTTTTCAAAAGTTGATACTTTCTCACCTTCTTGAAGATAGTGGATATGGTCGTATTTCCCATGTTTTTTCTTCTTTTTCCGGGATTCCCTCTCAGGGGAACGACTCTCGGCGGATTCAGAACTCTCAGGCGTGTCTTGTCTGCTAGGCCTATCAGATGATATCTTCTTAGATCCAGTATCTTTGTTAGTCTTCTTCTTCACAGATGACTTGTTCGTCGACGATAACATCTCTACTATCGTTGACAGGTTATCTTCAACCCCCGACATCCTCTTCTCGATCGTCCTCATATCTTCTCTGAAATCGTCACTTGAAGAACCGCATGCTCCCTCGGATATCGCCGCCCGTCCATCTTCTTTTGGAAGAGTGCTAACCGTAGCAGTGTTAGCAGGGGAGAAATCATTTTCTCCCCCCGTCTTCTCCAACGCATTCCAGTAGTCAGCTTTAACCACTCCTTCGCTATCGTTATCCAACGATAACGGGACCTTTTTTCCTCTTCTCCCCATCTTTACGAACGATAAACACCATGTACTAGTCCAAAGACTAAAATACGTGCTTGTGGTTTAGATATGATAAGCCGACTGACCGTTAATGTGAAGGTCGGTTACGTCACTGGTCCCGTAACCACGGTACCCCGCGACAACAAGTAACCATAACTCCCAGTAACCAGAAACCACGGATACCGAGGGTAACAAATTGTAACCATGAGTAGGAGAGAGGTGAGGCCCCCTACAATTTATATTCATATAATACTTATATTTAGACATATATTGCAACAGGCTTCCGCCTCCCTCCCTCCCTCCCTCCCTCCCTCCCTCGTAGGTATTCATTGAACCACAACGGGTGCCTGCCATATGTGGAGTGCATTCAATCCTTATATTTATGTTTCATTTAGTCTGGTAAGTAAGCAAGTGTACATAAGGCAAGCAATAGCAGACTTCGATATTATAGGTATCTCAGAAAGTTTGTTGAAGAACTACATTCCAACGTCCTTAGTTGACATAAAAGGCTATGTTCTGAAAAGGAACGATAGGGAATTAGGTAAAGGTGGTGGGGTAGCAGTGTATATAAAAAACAAATGGGCTCCATATATAACAGTTCATGAAAATGATTCGGTAATGGGAAAAAAATTAGAGAGTATAGTAATAACTATTTCAAAGCCGGGTCATAAGAAAGTAACAATAGTGAATATTTATAGACCGCCGGGATACAATATACAAGCTCTGCTAGAATACATAAATGATATAAGTGTGAACAAAAATTACAAGGGCTCAGAGATGTGGTTTATCGGTGATATCAACCTTGATGCAAGAAAGAGGAAAGAGGCCAGAAATAAAGAACTTATGGAAGTATTAAGGGAACATAATCTTAAACGATTAATAACTACAATAACTCATCCAGGTATAGGATCAAGCACAAGTATAGATGCCATAATGAAGAATGCAAAATTTGTAAGGGAATCAGGTACATTAGACGTTTACAACAGCGATCATCTAATTGTCTTCGCAGTTAAAAAGAAGGGTAGGGAGACACATGAGACCAAAGGAACAAAGGGAAGAAGTTATAAAAATTTCTCAGAACAAGTTTTAGATAAAAAAATTCAAAAAGAATGTACAGATATGTTTGAAAAAAAGTATAGCGGTAATGAAATTTGGGAGAAAATAATGGAGACTCAGTTTATTTAGATAATATTGTGCCTATTAAAGAGATAAAATTAAAATTTGATGATATACCTTGGATGACTGAGTTACTGCGTAAGAAAATGATGTTGCACAAAACTTTAACTAGGAGACTAATAAGAAAAAAGGGAAATATGGAGGTTATGTATAGGAAGGAGCTAATGGGAGAAATAAAAGAGTTAAGGAACACGATACACAAGGAAATGACCTACGCTTGAAAAATGTTTTTAGAACAAAAACTGAGTTTATACAAGGACGATCCGAAATCATACTGGAAAGAAGTAAATAGTGTGTTAAAACCACCTGGAGTAAATCAGGCAACGTGTTTTAAGTATGAGGATGGGACGGATATAGAAATAGCTAAATGTGCAAACTTTGCAAAGTAATACTTCTGTACTATTGGTAAGAGACTAAATGATAATCTAGACTCGTCTTTGATGTTAAATTTCTGCACGAATTTGAATTCTAATGGTTTTGAAATAGATACGGAATGTATTACTAATGATAATGTAGAAAAAATTATAAAAAAGGTTGACCAGGACAAATCTTCTGGAATAATGAATATAAAATGCAGTATATTGAAACAAATGTTATTAAACAATATCACTCTGTTTAAGAATCTCCTGCTTCTGTTAATAAGTTCATCAATATGTCCGCAAAAATGGAAAGAGGGAAGAATATGTCCATTGCCCAAACAGGGAGATTTATCTGCCCTTAACAACTGGAGACCCATATGTGTCCTCCCGATTCCAGGTAAAATTCTTGAGAGAATTATCCACACACAACTATACGAATATTTAGAAAAGGAAGAGTTTTTCTCGAAAGATCAGTTTGGTTTTAGAAAAAGAAGGGGTACGGGTAGCACAGTATTCAGACTAACTCAGGCTCTATGTGAGGCAGATAATAAAGGGGAATTTTCGATTGCACTTTATTTGGACATTCGTAAAGCTTTCGATTGCGTTGACCACAAAATATTGTTGTACAAATTATCAGAGGCAGGGGTGGGTTGCAAACTACTGGGTTGGATCGAAAACTATCTTAGTAATAGGATGTGTTTTACGAACTACGGTGAACATAACTCAACTACGAGAAATGTATCTTATGGTGTGCCCCAAGGATCTATCTTGGGGCCACTACTGTTTATAATATATGTTAATGACCTCCCTAGCATCGTGAAAAATCATCTGGCCATAATGTATGCCGATGATTTAGTGGTGATAGTAAATGACCGAGTTTTAAGGTCAGCGGAAAATAAGACACAGAGGGTTTTGGAAGATCTGTACGAATGGTACACAGCACATAGACTAAGCATCAATGTCAGTAAGACAAAAATGGTATATCATGGTGACAAACGAAAAATAAATAGAGTAGGTAAGGGGAGGATACAATTACAGGGTAAAGAAATTGCAACGTGTAGTGATATGGTCTATCTTGGTGCTGTAATCGACGCAGATCTGAACTTTAAAAAACATGGGGAACTTTTAATGAGCAAAATAAATTGCAAGACACAAATTTTCAGAAGATGTTTCATGAGTAGAGAAACGGCAATAAAGGTCTACAAAACATGTTTAACTACACTAGCTGATCACTGTTCGTTTTTAGTTATAGGTAGTACAATGGATATTAAAAGGCAGTTAAACCAATGTATTTCTAGAGGATGTAGAATTGCTTTAGGTAGGGACTCATATGTACAACATCGTATGATCAGTAATGAAGAACTATGGAGAAAATGTGGAGTTGTTGATCCAAATGAAAGAAGATTTTCACTAATTGTAGGTGTTATTCGAGGGTTGAAACGCATAAAAATGCTTGCTTCATATGACATAAACAGGCCAAATATAACAAGGATGACAAGGTCACAAGTGAAGGAAGATATAACCTTAAGTAGAGTAAAGAAAGAAAAATACCGAAAGTCTGCGGTATATAATGGGTTATGGTTATGGAACAAACTTTCACGTAATATTCAAATTACAGAAAGCAAAAAACTTTTTAAAGATGCAGTTCTAAAGGTTTATAGAGATGATAGAGAGTACTAATTAATATATAGAAGTTGATAAATTTGACAAGCTGTAGATGAACCCAATACATATGAATGTTCTGTATAAGGTAGTGAGAATGTATTACGTTCGAAGGTGAAATGTCCTGTAATTATTGTATTGTAATTATTGTATATATATAGACTGACATTTCAAAATTTTCTAAGATAAGAAACCATTGTATATATATCAATGTTATGTTATGTTCAAAGATTGTATTGCATGGAAGAGCAATTACTCATGAATTGAATGCAATAAACGCTATAAAAATTTTTTAAAAAAGCCTCTGACTATGTCTTGTTTGCTGGTGACCTATTTGACCTGATTCCCTCGAACACGTCTGGTATCTGCACACATTGCGGTTCAATGAATACCTACTAGCGGGTGGGGCCCCACAGGTCAGATGTGGTCTGCACCCGGCGACAGTAGTGTATTTATATATATTGCAACAGGCTTCCACCTCCCTCCCTCCCTCCCTCCCTTTTATTTATTATCAGAAGGAAACCCACGAGATGAGAATAACTTGATCCGTACTCCACCGAGTTTTACTGCGGAGTAATCCACGAAGCGAAGCTGAGTGAATTATATAGCGGTCAAACGAGGTGGAGTACAGACCAAGTTATTCTCATCGAGTGGGTTTCTGATTTTATCTCACCCCGTATGACATCATTTATTGCTGGAATAACTCGGCAAATTAGCCATAGAGTATTAGGTACGATACTTTCATGGCCGTGGAGTAAGAGTTCCTAACATTAAGCCTATGGACAAAAATACCGGGGTGAGATAAAAACATGTACATACATTACTTGTTGAAACCGAAATCATGGCAATGCCATGCCTACTTTTAATCCTTGTATTACCTGTAGTAGTTTAGCATCAAGTTTTGCTAGGGTGTTTCGCTGCTTCTTTTCTGTCCTATCAAGAAGATAAGGTGACACCCAGTACTTGTGTTTCCTGCGAACATACTGAGGCCTTCCACAGGGGCATCGTCAAAAAATACTCCAATAAAGCGATACATCCTAATGCCCCGAGACAAACAGCAACCTCCACGTTCTCCATGTTGTTTACCGCTCCGTGTGCGTTTGGCGCCAAAAACCCAAGCTGGTTGCTGTGAGTAGATATCTAGAGCATGGGTACCAGCGACACGGCGACATAGCGATGGTGCGATGGGCAACTTGCTGGCAGGTAGGGTCCGGCCGGCCGGCCGGCCTGCCAGCCGGGTAGGAAAAAAAATTGGTGTAATAGCGGGACAGGCTGCCTTGTGTCGCCCGTGAGTTACCCATCTGTAGTCGGCCGGCAAGAAATAGGCCATTCGGTGGAACAGCATAGACAACAAGCTCATTCACGTGCGGCCGGCCAGCCAACCGGGCGGCAAACATCGGCTAGAGGCTCCCAAAACAGGCACAGGCCGCCTGCCGCGCCCTGTTACGCTACCATTTTGGTGGAATAGGCCCATAAGGGGATCGGAAAACTATAGTTTTAATTCATGTTTTCAATATGGGTAAAAATATATCATAAGAGAAGAATCTAGCACTACAAAAAGGAATAGCAGGATTTATTTTGTCATGATACAAGAATCTCACTCTTGTGACCCTTCAGTCTCCAACTCTAGATCTGGGGCCTGTTTCAATAAAAGGCTGTCACTATCCAGTTAGTGACATGTTTAGTGACACCAATAGTGACAGGAATAAGGAAAAATTTAAGTTTTGTTTTATAAGGCATGTCACTGTTGGGGTGGTGTGTCAATTCACTTTTGTGGATGTGTCCCTAGTTTGGGACAGCATAGCGGAAAAACATGTGGGGTACCCTCTCGCTTACTCATGTGCTATCGGGAACAAGTGGTGTCAAGGTAAAGGTCGCTGCATAAATTATCGACCTCGCTTGAGTAATCCTACACTGGCCCCCAGAGCAGCGTTTGCTATGACAAAATTCAAACGTGAATATCGTTGGATTGGATGGGGCGATCTCCTTCATATTTGGCGTGGTTATAAGTTATATGTTTCCCTAACATATGTTTCATAGCTTAATTTTTCTACAGGATGTAAAGTTACGCGTCTGTGACCACAGATAGAGAGAGGGTATACCCTCTCTCTATTTTGGACACAACAGTGACACCAACAGTGACCGGACATCGGTCTTATGAAATGGTCCATGCCACTATTACCGCCCGCCTGTAACCCAGGGTCGCGGAATTGGTTGTCACTAAACTACTGCAACGCAACCTGCCACTATTGTGTCGCAGTACCCAATAACGGACGTCCTACAGACTATTGAAACGGCCCCGAGGTTTACTCTGTCTATATGTGCGGGAAAAACTCCTAGCGGATCCTACCAGAATCGTAGTTTTTTAGATATGGTAGGTAATGAATAATCAAATGATGACCTTAAAATAAATCATGGTAAATCTGCAGCAGGTAAGCTCGTGCAAGTATTTTGGAACCACACTGGACCAGAATCTAACTATAAAATTCAGGTTATCTCATAAAATTGATATCTCACTGTTTAAAGCCTGTCAGATAATATAATCATTGCATATGGATTCAAATCCATTGTATACAGCCTCAGACCATGGTATATGAGAAAATAGTCCAAAGCATTGTGCTATACTGCAGAAATGTAGTCCTACGGATATAATAGTTAATATGGCTTTGCTTTATTTGAGAAGATGGATAATAGATACAACAAACAATGGTTTTAGGGTTGGCGGCTCTGTAAACCACTCAGTGTTGACGTTCTAATGCACCCAATGCTCGTGTGTTATTACATGCGTGGTTTACGGCCGCCTGTCCATTGATTATTGTCTATTTATCATACCCCTGTGTATAACTGTCATAAGGTTATTGGCCTCTGCTCAGTGTATTACAAATAAATCATAATTCACAGTGGCGAAAATGTGTGATGTATGGCCTAGTTTGACATGTACCACCCATGCACAACCCGCTTTTGTGACTCACCATATGTAATATGAAAGTGAGGCTGCCTTTAAGGTATAACTGTTAAATTTTCCACTACATTCGTATAACAATGTTTGATTTTATCCCGTTCCTGAAAATGGTCCATTGCTGTACATCATCGTAACCCTTTAACACTGTCCAGATATTGACTTGTATAATTGAATAAAGCCCTAGGAGATAGTCATGTGCATACCTCTCTTTGCATCCATTTGCATCTGCAATTTCCTGTGACGTCTTTGGTTCTTCGAACTTTGCCATCGAATCAAATTTAACAGCCCTGTTTTCATTCCTGTCGCAATGCCCATTGATACATATGCATCCACAACTGATTTACAAATCTTGTGAGTAAATCTGTCTCCATTTTGGGCCTCTCTTCATCAACAGTTTCCTCTTCACTGCTGATTGCATAAGAAGGAATTTCAACAAGAGGATTATGAAATGGCGTAATTTAGATACGCCGGCAAAATCCAAAAACTCGCCCAGAATCAAAGTTAAAAATTGGGTATTCTAAGGTATAATAATACAAAAACAGGCTGACTGTGTCCGTACGTCATAAATACTTGGTAAAATTGACGATGAGATGAACCTCTGTCTTCGGCATCGGTTCATCTGATCATTAATGTTACCAAGTATTTATGACGTACAGCCACAGTAAGCCTGTTTCCACATAATACTATTGATAGATACCCAGGAATATTGCCCATTTCAAAATACAAATAATGATAAACACTGTGAAATGATATGTCATGAGGGTACAAGTGTATATTGGTTCAGTTGTCCCTTCCACTCAAACCTGAGGAATTTTCTTTCCGCTTCAAAGACAGGGATTGAATAGTATGCGATCGACACAGACAGGCATAGATACATAGACATTTGCACACATAAATAGATATACACACACAAAGATATTTTACATATATTCAGAAATACCATTATAAAATGAGCATACACCTTCTATCAGCATGAACGAGAGATTAGTTATACTATTTTGATTCTTACCGGTGTTTGTCCATACCTGGGTGAATGCTGGAAATTAGATGTTTGCGGATTATGGCTACCCTATGTGACATTTTCAAAGTCTCACAAAGTCTCCCTACTTGTCAGAAAGAATCTGTATGATATATAGACTTCTAATCGAAGGGGAATTAAAGGCGTCACGCATCGCACTACACGGTAAGCCGCCAATGTAAGTTATCGTCAAACTCTACTGAAGCTTCAACGCAGCGCGAGCTTTGGTAAATACATATGTAATTGTGAAGATGCAATTTATCTACATTGTTGTAATAAAACTGTCACGTACGGCCATTCCAATGTCACGTACGGCCATGTCAGCCAATGTCATGTACGAGATCAAGCTGTAAAGTTCGTCTATATTAGTAATATACGAGCGTATCTTAGGTAAGGATATTCACCGAGGAACTCGGAGAGAACTTGTGGGTAGATTGAAGATAGGCTGGCAATAGACATGCCACGTATGGCCACCTTCAGTGATTCGCTCAACATCATTGCCATTGAGCGTTACACTTTTATTAGAACTTCTTTCCTTCTGAGAAACTTGTTTAAAGACCACGCGTAACTGGTCGCACCACAAAGTTCTTATGCCGCTCGCATTATATCTTCATGAGCATATTGCCGAGTGTTATATTATATATACATATTTGATTTCCTCTTACATACACGACTCCTAAACATGGTCAAACGGGGATATATATATTATATTTAAAAGGAGAGACGAAAGTCGCTGGTGAGAAAGATATGTGTTTTCTGGAAGTTTACTGTCTCCGCGTGATTGTGCCTACGTGCACATCTGTATTGTATTCATCTCCAGTCTCAACAAGTCGTTACTCATGTCAACTTGTTTGTGAGAACCTTGCTCGCATGTCCGGCTTTCTCACGCTCCTCAGATGAACGTATACGCATGCATCTATATGTGAAAGAAAACCGTAATTATACTAAATCCTTCTTGTGTAGGAAATAAGGTTTTAAGTTGCGGTAAATGGAAGGGAGAAATACCTATAGTGCATAAAAAGGGAGAAATACTAAGCTATTATTTTCCCTAAAACTATTATCTTCCCTTCAACTATTATCTTCCCTTCAATTATTATCTTTTCTAAGCTAATATATTTCCTTTCTGTGCATGCTATGTATGTGGAGGTTTTACCTCAAGAAGGTTGCACGTGACGGGACATGTCAGAATCCTCTTGGAGGAACGCGCAAACATCTTTGCGGTTTCTTTTTAAAATGGGATAGAGGCCCCTAGACGGAAAAGACGTATCCATATTTGGGGGAGCGTCTTGTCCCTACATGTGACCACTGGTGACCAATTGGGAAAAATGTAACCATGTTTGGAAACAGTTACCGCGTCTGTAATTGTCTGTATAAGGAATGGTATGTGAGTATGTGACGTACTCGTCCGCTGTGACGTCTAAATGTACTCTTGTTATAAAATAAAGCGCCTGCCGGCATAAGGCAGATCCTCAGGGAGATCCTCTCTCCTCTCAGCTTCAACCACACGTTGTCACTAGAGTTGTTTTGTTACGGAGCCTCACCCCACTGTGTGACCAGAGCGGTTTCAGTGGGGGAAGCAACTCAGCACGCATGAGGTGCGGACGAGCCTACCGGCCCCCTGACAAATGGTGACCCCGACGTGATTACATAGTATGAAGTGACGAACGTGATGGACATGTGAGGAGGCAGCAACCGCGGGGATCTCTGGTATATACCCATTTTACCACGCATCCAGAGCTGACTGCTATATCCTCGTATTCTGGTTCTGCTCGGGAGAGTAGAACTGACAAATGGCGCTCTATCTCAGTTGTATGTAAAGAAAGGTGGACTCGGGACGATGGAACGGGACAACTCTTCACGGCTCTGCCCACGGGAGAGTGTCGACATCGACAAATGGATCAACTGTCTGCCTAGAATATGGAAACCTCGGAACCTCGAGCGGCTGGCTGCGACAACCCTGTGTCTGGTTTGGTGAGTAGAGGTACATCTGTTTGCATGGTAGTAACGGGTTCGGGCATTGTACTTAGAATGTGGCATGAAAATTTAAGTTAGTACCTTTAAAACCCTCTTTAAATAGAACGGGGAGACCCTATACCTAAATGGTTGATACACCAAGGCATAAATATGACACTAGACAGAATACCCCCCTGCCCCGCTCCGCCCCTTCCAGAATCTCTTCTACCACTTCCATCTCCGCTACCACTACCACCACATCCCCATGTAGTAAGGTTTTACGGAATGTAGGTTTGCAGACAGACACCCAACAACGAGGTAAGCGATGATTGGGAATGACGGATAAGGAGGAAACCTCCGCTTCTCGGTCCGAAGCTAGGGGGAAAAGTAAAGAAAGCACAACAGAGTCCGCTAAAGCCAAGCCTAGTGGTATCTTTGATTTTTCTGACGCTGCAGAGAGTAGTGCAGAAAAAGCAAAAATGAGTAAAAAGGGATCCGGCAGAGATAGAGAAGAGGTGAGAACGAAGTATACGTATCTCACTGAGGTAGATGGGGATACGGAGGATGAGGATGAGAATGAAGATGAGGAGGAAAATGGTAGTAGAACAACACAGGATGAAGAGCAGATGACTAAGTTGTTGGCGGCCGTGGCTGATAACCATTCTTTGGGTCGTTATTCTCGTGATACTGGTAGATGTGAGGGAACCAACCCGGCAAAAACCCTAGCGTGGCTGAGAGAGTTAGACAAAGTGCCGGAAGGCATACGCCTAAAAGTAGCGACTCTTACCGCGTCCGATCCTTTGGGGGTTAGCCTGAGGCGTCTAATAGCCAACCCTGAGAACACCTGGCCTATAATAAAAAACACCCTGGCCCATGCATATGTGTCTGCAGATTTTCAGCAGGCCCAGAGAGATAAGTTAAGGAATTTGGCTCAGAGATCAGGGGCCTGTTTTTCAGACAGCGACGTCTTTATTTGTAGTAATCACAAAAGAGTGACCAGTTGGGCGACCAAACCAGTGATCATGACCAAAAAGTGTTCCTCAGACCCGGTCACTATTCAGCTGTTATGATCACTGTTGGTCCAAGGCCCATTCAAAAACAAAAGCATGTCTCACATGTATATTACTCAACAGAAAACTGTGAAATTTGGGAATTAGATAAAAATAGATATAGATAATTCATTGCAGTAAATATTGTTTCATTTGATAAAGTGGAAGTGTATAAAATAAAATATGCCACCATTTGGGCTAAATGGTCACAACTCTGGAACCCAAAACTGTCACCACGACACTTTACCCCTGAAAGTGGTCGCACATGTTATGACATCGCATCTCTGGAACCCAAAGGTCTCCAAACAGTCACTAACTGGTCACTATAGGAAAGAGTCCCGACTAAAAAACAGGCCCCAGGGGAGTCTATCCGTGCATATGTCTCCGCTTTTGAAACTCTTTTTAATGAGGGATATGCAAGCCTGCCACAAGATCAATCTGAACTTATAAGGGATCTCCTTAGCGGGATGGAGGACAGGGCCGTGGCATGTAGGATTGCGGCGCGCCGACCTATCTCCCTCCGGGTAGCCATAAAACAGGTTATCTCATATAGCCAAAGAGAAGATTATCTTAAACCAAGAGACAGCGGGAAAGTCCATTCACTTGAGCAGGAAGTTAGTGAGACCGCCCTCTTGCGGGGTGTAGAAGAACTGAGGCAGGAGGTGGCTTCTGCCAATAGGTCCCAACAAGAAATGAGAGACAAAATGAAACAAGTGTTAGCGGTGCAAGGCACTCAAAAGAAATCCGAACCCAATATGAATCTCAGAAAAAAAAAACCACGCACAGCCACCCCACAGGATAAATGTTTCCGGTGTAATAGGCTAGGTCATTTTGCGAAGGATTGTAAGAATGGTCCGGGACCTAAAGACTCTTCTAACGGGTCTAGACCGCAAGAAGTGGCGGAGGATGTCTGCCTGCGGTGCCGCCAGAGCGGGCATGTCGTAGAAGGGTGTCGGGCTCGACCCCCGACTCGTCCTTGCTTTTGTGGAGGACAACACTGGAGGTACGATTGCAAAGATAAGGGTAGTTTTCCTACGCCTGTGACTACTCCAGCCAACCAGGGAAACTAGTTAAGCCCTCAGTCCTCACCCCTTGGCCAGGGGATGGGCGCTGTTGTGGCGCAGAGGGAGCCGTACGACCTAGGGTACGACTCGATGTAGAAGGAATACAGGTGACAGCCCTGATAGACACTGGTAGTACACATACTCTTATAACCGCTCAACTGTATACTCACTTACCAAAGTTTATTCCCTTAGAAGAACCGCCAATGGTGCGGAGTATAACCGGACACACCCTGACTGTAAAGGGTACCTGTACCGTCAATATAGGGGGATTCCCCACAGAAGTTTTAGTGTGCGATAACGCAGGGGGAGTCGATTTGTTGATCGGGTCCAATCTGTGCCGCCGGGCATGTGTAATCGATTTTGTACAAAATATAATGAAATTAGGAGAGAAAGTATATCCACTTGTAACTAATCCATCACAGTATTGTGGTCCTGTGATGTCAGTATCCCAAGTCCCAATGTCGAGCAGTTCCCTCGTTAATGACGTCTTAACGAGGTATCGGGATGTGTTTAGTGAAAAAGAGAAGCTGGTCCGAGTTGCTCGATCACTGCCGCCAGCAGTGATTGACACGGGTGACAGCGGCCCTATTCATCAGAACCCCTATAGAATGCCATTGGACAAAAGAGAAAAGGTAGAACAATGCGTACAAGAAATGCTAGCTGACGGGGTGATAAGACCGAGCACGTCCCCCTGGGCGTCTCCCATCACCCTGGTCCCGAAAAAGGACGGCGGTACTCGGTTTTGCGTAGACTACCGTAAAATAAATGCAATGACAAAAGGTGATGCTTATCCGCTGCCTTACATTCAAGATATCTTTGACACACTAGAGGGGGCCACGGTTTTCTCCACCCTAGACCTTAAGTCCGGGTACTGGCAGATGCCTATGGACCCTGCCTCTATTGAGAAGACGGCTTTTACCTGTCATCTCGGACTTTTTGAGTTCACCAGAATGGCGTTTGGTTTAAAGAACGCCCTGGCTCAGTTCCAACGAGCCATGACTAAAGTGTTGACCGGGCTCATCGGGCGCTGCTGCATGGTATTCATAGATGACATTGTTATCTATAGCAAGAACGAGAAAGAGCATGTAGAACATCTGGGAAAGGTCCTTGACAGGTTGAGAGAGGCAGGTCTGCAGGTAAAACCCTCGAAGTGTAGCTTCTACAAGACCCAAATAGAATTGCTCGGGTATGTGGTCGATGCTGAGGGCATACGCCCCCATGAATCGAAAATAGAGGCCATACGGGATATGGAACCGCCAAAAGATAGAACGGCAGTACGAAGTTTCCTTGGTATGGCCGGATACTATCGTCAGTGCATTCCGGGATTCGCGACCCTGGCGGTGCCACTGACGGAGTTGACGAAACCAAAGAACGAGTTCATATGGGGTGAAGAACATCAAAAATCCTTCGACCAGCTGAAGGCTGCTTTGACCAAAGCACCAGTCTTAGCGCACCCCGATGTCAACAAGCCCTACATCTTATACACCGATGCATCTGATCGATGTATTGGTGCTATCCTTGTCCAAAAAGATGATAAAGGGGTAGAACGGGTCATACATTATGTCTCGCACAAACGTCTGAGCGGCAGCAACTATGGCCTATCATAGAAAAAGAAGCCTATGCCATTGTGTATGCCCTTAAGAAGTTACACCCGTACCTGGGAGGGGGTGCCCGTTTTGAAATCCACACGGATCACAAGCCCTTAAGGTGCCTTTTCCAATCAGAAATCAGGAATACCAAGCTCCAAAGGTGGTCAATCCAGATATCCGAGTATGCCGCCCCAATTATGTATCACAAGGGAAAGCTAAATGTCCGAGCAGATATGCTGTCCAGAATAGCAAGTGTAGCCCCAGTTAATGACCAAGGCGGGGAGGAGACCTGGGCGTCAGAAACCCCGGATGTCTGGAACACTGACAGCATTGATCCTCTGGCTTTGAAGAAGCTCCAGAAAGAACAGTTCCAAGATGGGTTCATTGAGGCTTAACAGGGGACAGACGAAACCCGATATGTGGTATATCAGGGAATTCTGTACAGCCTAGCAGAACCATTCAAAAACGGGGGTATCTATCCTCGGTTGATGCTACCCCAGCAGTATAGGAAGACAGTGATTGACTGTTGTCATGGGGAAGTAGGGCATTCGGCTCCAGAAAAGACCTTAAAGAGGGTACAGGAAAATTACCTTTGGCCCGGAATGCGGAAAACCATTAGGGAGTATATAGGTAGCTGTGTGTTATGTAACACCCTCACACCGGCAAATGCTGCTGCCCCAAGGGGACAGATGCCTACGCCCCCGTGTTCTTTCCACACCTGGGGAATGGACCTGGTGGGACCCTTCCCTAGAGATCAAAGAGGTCGACAGTACCTGTTAACATGTATTGATCATCTTACTGGCTGGGTAGAAGCAATACCAATAGCATCAAAGAAACTTTTTTGCTTTTGAAACTGACAGGGGGAGACCCGCGAAAATGGACAAGGTACCTGTCCGAGGCGCTATATGCGTATAGAATTACGGCTGGTCCCGCCGGCATCAGTCCGTACCAATCAGTGTATGGCAGGAAAGCGCGCCTGCCCCGAACCACTACAGGAAACCCTGAGGAAGGTGAAAGGTTACAGGCAATACGACTAGCACAGAGCCTATTGCATGAATTCCGCCTGGAAACGAGAGCCGCCTATAAGACAAAAGAGCCGGGTCGGGCTAAACGCCTACCCGTTGGGGCCTTTGTCACGGTGCGCGCCCTCTTTCCCCGGAAGGGGCAGCCTAAATGGCAGACCGGCTACCGGGTGATCTCCAATCATGAAGGAGGTCTCCGCGTAGAGGAACTCGAAACGGGACGCGTCGTTCGAGTTAATCAACGGAATGCTCGTGTCATTCCTGAAGCAAAGTCGTATGAGGAGGTAGATCCAGTGCCTGCCCCAACGAGTAAGGAATCAAAGCTTCCGCCTGCTGAAGCTAACCCGGTTCCCCTAATCCCAAACCCCCATCTGTCCACAGTCCTTACACCAGCAGCAGCTGCTGTTAACACTTACTCAAGTAAGAGCATGGGGTGTCCTAATTCCTTTGAAATTGATTGGAATTCCTGGCTGGAAACGGTGAGACTCTGTACTAACTGAGTCCTCATCTTATTTCAGGTGCCTGGCGCTATCCAGCGGACAGGAAATAAACAAAATAGAAACTGGGGCGATTATATCTCACGAAGAGGAGGTGAGAGAGATAAGCTCTTATGCTCAGGTATACGTATACCTATCGGCTGACCATTCACTGGATGTGAAATGGCTACAAATGTGTGACAGCCTAGAACATTGCATACGAGAGAAACAAACCCGATATAACCACAACCACCCTAACACAGATGCACTGGCTTTCACCGAGAATTTGTTGAGAAGACTTGCTGTCATCCGGATGCGGATAAGGCATGTCAGTCGACGAAAAAGGGGACTTTTAAATATAGTTGGCGAGATTTCTTCATTCTTATTTGGGACAGCCACTGAGGCCGATATTAAGGCCCTGCAGGCGGCGGATTTGGCGTTGGCGGAAGAAATTGAGGGTGTAGTAGATACACAAATAGGACTAGTAGCCAAAGTAAACCTTTTGGGAGTGCAGGAAGAGAAGTTAGCCCATACTGTAAACTCGATAATAAAGCGGCAAGACGCGCAAGAGGGAAGTATAATACGCCTGAGCCATATGGAACCTATTGTCGAATATAACGGGGTAGTGCTAGGATTCACAGTGGTGATGGATTTAATTGATGAACATCTAACTAGTTACGAAGCAGCGGTAGCCAAGGCCTCTAGCGTGCGAGTTGCCTGTGAGGCGCGAGTTGTTTCTGATCAGGTAGTGCCTGTGCCATTAATGGAGAAAATACTCTCTTCAAAAGATAACGGCCTGCAAGTTAATACCCTGGCTTATTATGCTTATGTCCGGGTGGAAAAGATAATGGTTGTCGACTCTCAGGCCATTTGTGTCCTGCGAGCACCTTTATTCGGGTCCCACGAGCAGCATTTATACACTATAAACACCATGGCAGTGTGTGAAGGGAAGAAATGTATAAAAATCCACCAGCCACAACCGTTTGTTCTAGATTTGACAACTGAAGATCTGTATTTCCCGTATGAATGTTATGGTCCAGACCCGCGAGCATGTAAATCCGGGGTGAAGTATGATAGACGGCAACAACCGTGTTTACATGGGTTGATAAATGGAGACGCGGAACAACAGGCCAAGTGTCCGGTAACACTCTACACTGGGCGACCGCCACCATCTAGAGTAGTCTCAACTCCCCTAAATAGATACATTGTAGAAACAGAAGACACAACTTACCACTATGCATGTCCTCACGAAAGCCCAGTTACTGGAAAATTAACTGCCGGGAGTTATGTTATCCAAGTAGGCCAGCGATGCGGACTTGACACCGATTTCTGGAATCTTCGAGGCTTGCCCCTTGCTCGTTTTTCCCACAACATAACCGTTCCACCTCCACAGCCCGTGGACTTGTCTTGGTTGAATTTTTCCTGGTACCCAATAAGAACACATAAAGTTTGGCAGACTAGCAGCATATCTGAGCTAAATTTTCCCTCCTTTAATGCCCTTGAAGCCCCCCCTCGCAGCAGAATAGTATCGAGAATAAAAACTATACAGGCTAACGTAGCAAGTAGAGCCTGGTGGTTTTGGTTTATAGTAGTCCTAGCAATAATAATGGGATTTGTAGTATTTCTGTATCTTACAAAAAGAGGTTATAAGATTAGAGAAAAGATTAAGAAGCAAGGGTTTTTACTGTGCTGTGGGAATAGGAGATGTTGTGGTATAGAGAGGAGTAAGAGGGAAAAAGTTCTTCCTAAAGTGGGGTACAGTGCTCGAACCTGTGAGGCTATGATTCAGGTGGACGTGCCAGACGAGGGAAATGAGGATGACGTAATTAGTCGTTCCCGCAGTCCTAGCCCATCGAGATAAAAAGGGAATGAAGGCATGATCAAAAAGCTCAAAATTAACACCTGTTTCTGCGATCCTTCCTGACTACTGTCCTGATGTCCTGTGCAAAGACTAAAATGACTGTTTTTCACACCCTTGGTGTTCTACTTTGAGGTGCTGAACTAAGCTGCATCTGACGGAACCACGCTCGGACGGAGTGTGTGAAAACGAGGGTATCTGAGGGAACCATGCTCGGACGGAGTGTGTGAAAACGAGGGTATCTGACGGAACCATGCTCGGACGGAGTATGTGAAAACGAGGGTATCTGACGGAACCATGCTCGGACGGAGTGTGTGAAAACGAGGGTATCTGACGGAACCACGCTCGGACAGGGTGTGTGAAAAACACGGACGACACGATTAAAACCATTCCTCCCTTCGGTCCACACAATAAGAGCAGACTCTGGTACAACTGGTGATACAACTGGTGGTACAACTTGTGGTACAACTGTCATGGGGTTGACAGAAGACGAGTCGTGATGTTCTCGGATTCATACCATTGCAAAAAGTTTTTTTTTATTTCTATTTTTATTCTTAATTAACTATATTTTATTTCTATTTTATTTTATTTTTAACAGACTAATAACGAGTGATAACCTTACTCTTGTTTCAAAATAAAAAGGCCCACGAGTGATTAACCTTACTCTCGTTTCAAAAATAAAAAGGCCCACGAGTGATTAACCTTACTCTCGTTTCAAAATAAAAAGGCCCACGAGTGATTAACCTTACTCTCGTTTCAAAATAAAAAGGCCCACGTGTGATAACCTTACTCTCGTAAACAAAATAAAAAAGGATAATGTAATCATTACTAGGTAAAAATTAATTAAACAAATTGAACGCTTATGACATTGGGTACTTATATTCTAACACAATGACCTTGATACTCTGTGTAAATTGTGAATCTTGGTGCTGAACATACCCACAGACTAATGTGTGATGACCTCAAAGTAAGAACCGAGCGATCCTCTCGCAACGGACTATGGTGACGCCTCATGTGATCGGTCAGGCAAGGTGGAACTAGGACAGATTTCACCGTCTGACTGAAGGAAATATATGAACCCCTTCAAGTTCATGTGGACATACTGTGTTATAGATGTGATTTAACTGTGCTGTACTTTTCCTAACAAGGACACTGAGAACTTCTTCAAAGACTTTGAGGAGTACCCTATAAAAAAGAAACAATGACAACTTTTCATGGACATGAAAACAATGGTTTCAGAACGTCTAATGGGTAGACGATTCTCGTGATGTTATTACACGACGCTGGTATTTCAGTCTGATCTGAAACGTTAATGATCCTAAAATGGTATTGTTCATGGGGTGATTTGTTGTGTTGTCAAAAAGACAAAAGGTTGTTGTAATAAATGGTCCGGGATCCTGTCGCCAAGACAGTAGAGTAAAAGAGATTGGATAACCTGGGTAATGGAGAAAAATGGCGCCCAACGATTCCTTCTCCTTTCGGGGCGTTTGTTAACCGAGTCAAAGCTCCTGGGGTAGGGACGTTGTGGACGTTTCTCGACTTCGTGTACCTAAGGCCACCGTCAGCAACGTAAGAACAGTGGCGCCCAACGATTCCTTCTCCTTTGGGGCGTTTGTTAACCGAGTCAAAGCTCCTGGAGTAGGGACGTTGCAGGAGCTGCTCGACTTCGTGTATTGGAGGCCACTATCCATGAGGACAGGACGGGACAGGTGTGAATCAGGAAAAGTGAAAACTGATTCAAAATGGCTATCTCAGCTGAGTTTATTTTTCAAGAGCTTGAGTATGAGAAATTGAGTCGGTATAGCAGGTATTTTCATGCTTTGTGGAATTATGATGGTGAAATGGGCATAACGACCATCACTCTACCACCTATATTCTCATGTGCTGAATATATGAAGGTGTTTAAGGCTTTTGCTGACCATAATAATATATACGCGTTGGCACGAGCATTGTGGCAGTTGGTGAAGAAAAGCTCCGGTAACGCATACGTGGAGTTTTGCAATTTCTTTGGGTGCGATGAGCTCTACCACTTGTTAGTCGAAATCGCATTTACTATAGAACCCGAAGAGGCACACCATTTCTTGGGCGAAGTATTGAATTATTATCCCTCAAACGTAGCAGGTCGAGGGGAGTCAATCATAGAGGCTCTGGTTAACTGCCCAAGTGCTAAACGGCAAAATCTTTTCCCAAGAATCTATGATGAGAAACGTGGAAAATTTTCCAAAGCAGGGATCAGAAGGGTACTACGACACGGTGCTAGAAAGAAGGCTTTCCTTCTACAACAGAAAACCGGGCTATGTTGTGTATGCTTGCAGGATCTTACCTATATTGAATACAAAGATAGGTGGGATATCAGAATGGAAGCGCGAATGACCTGCTGCGGCGCCCTCGTGCACCAAAAGTGTTTCTGGAAGACTCTCGACCAGATGGTGCAACGATGGGAAAGATGCGAGTTTGCGGGACGATACTGAAGGGTAACGGGAAGGTTGAGACTGACCTAGTAAATTGGGGAACAGCCATGAACCAATACAGGTGCCGTGACCTCTTGGGGATTCCCCCCCCATGCGGAAATAAAACTACCACCCACTCCCTCCGGTCACGTGGAGAATTAGGGTCGCCATAGTAAAAAGTAACTGTCAAACTAAAGGAAGATGCAAACTTGATCCTCAATAAGGAAAACGGAGTACATCCTCTAGATCTTTATAGTCATTTGTCTTCTTTATTTAAAAGAAAAGAAACAAATGGAGCTGTATGAACTGGTCCTCCAAGCTGATTTTCTTATCACTCTGATTTAAGGTGGCTCAGGTCATGAGGCATATTGGAGAGTTACCCGGGATGCCTGAAAGACGTTCTGGCGTACTTCCGACGCCTACCTTCTTGCCTTAAGGGGAATAAAGTCCAACCCCTAGGGGTACTTGGTTCGAAGTGGGATTTGCCGTCCAGCTGCACCACGCTGGTCTTCCTTTGCATTAGCAAGTTGGTTCTAAGTGGGATTTGCCGTCCAGTTGTACCGCTTTGGTCTTTGACTGGATCGGAAAGTAATTGGTTTGAAGTGGAATTTGCCGACCAGCTATATCACGCTCCTTTATGTCGCCAAGACACATTATGCTTTTTAGTAATCAATTTATTTAAGTAATAGTATACACGCCTACGGCAAGGGGGTGCCACGGTAGATACGAAACTTACAAGTGCTTTTCCAACACAAAGTTTCCTTCCAAAAAGTTTTCCTTCGATGTTTCCTTTGGGGACTAATAAGTTGGCTCCACTGGGTTGTCGGATTATTCATATTCGGAGGTAATAAAATGGTTGCCCAAATCACTTGGCTAGCAACTGCTGTCAAGATGTCTTGCCCTACTTCCTGATGTCTACCACCATCTGGAGGTATTCTGCCGCTTTTCCCATTGACCTAAACAATGTATAGTAAACTCCGACTCGTTCCGACCAGACAGCAAATACACATTTGCCCTAGCTAACACTGTTTTAGTCCATCCTTATTCCCAGTGACTATGCCCGTTAAACATCGCTCCTGTCGATGCAGGAGTCTCCTTAGGAGACTGGGCATGCCTTCCTTCAGGGCCCTGGGGGTGTTCTTCGGTGCACATGGTAGCAGTAACTGAAGCCCCCCAAGCTAAAGCCATGAGAGTACAGGGAATTATCTTCTTTTGTCTTAAATCATCACCAACCTGGTGAAGATTGCTGATTATTTTAAGGTGGGGAGGGCCAATGTCACGTACGGCCATTCCAATGTCACGTACGGTCATGTCAGCCAATGTCACGTACGAGATCAAGCTGTAAAGTTCGTCTATATTAGTAATATACGAGCGTATCTTAGGTAAGGATATTCACCGAGGAACTCGGAGAGAACTTGTGGGTAGATTGAAGATAGGCTGGCAATAGACATGCCACGTATGGCCACCTTCAGTGATTCGCTCAACATCATTGCCATTGAGCGTTACACTTTTATTAGAACTTCTTTCCTTCAGAGAAACTTGTTTAAAGACCATGCGTAACTGGTCGCGCCACAAAGTTCTTATGCCGCTCGCATTATATTTTCATGAGCATATTGCCGAGGGTTATATTATATATACATATTTGATTTCCTCTTACATACACGACTCCTAAACATGGTCAAACGGGGATATATATATTATATTTAAAAGGAGAGACGAAAGTCGCTGGTGAGAAAGATATGTGTTTTCTGGAAGTTTACTGTCTCCGCGTGATTGTGCCTACGTGCACATCCGTATTGTATCCACCTCCAGTCTCAACAAGTCGTTACTCATGTCAACTTGTTTGTGAGAACCTTGCTCGCATGTCCGGCTTTCTCACGCTCCTCAGATGAACGTATACGCATGCATCTATATGTGAAAGAAAACCGTAATTATACTAAATCCTTCTTGTGTAGGAAATAAGGTTTTAAGTTGCGGTAAATGGAAGGGAGAAATACCTATAGTGCATAAAAAGGGAGAAATACTAAGCTATTATTTTCCCTAAAACTATTATCTTCCCTTCAACTTTTATCTTCCCTTCAATTATTATCTTTTCTAAGCTAATATATTTCCTTTCTGTGCATGCTATGTATGTGGAGGTTTTACCTCAAGAAGGTTGCACGTGACGGGACATGTCAGAATCCTCTTGGAGGAACGCGCAAACATCTTTGCGGTTTCTTTTTAAAATGGGATAGAGGCCCCTAGACGGAAAAGACGTATCCATATTTGGGGGAGCGTCTTGTCCCTACATGTGACCACTGGTGACCAATTGGGAAAAATGTAACCATGTTTGGAAACAGTTACCGCGTCTGTAATTGTCTGTATAAGGAATGGTATGTGAGTATGTGACGTACTCGTCCGCTGTGACGTCTAAATGTACTCTTGTTATAAAATAAAGCGCCTGCCGGCATAAGGCAGATCCTCAGGGAGATCCTCTCTCCTCTCAGCTTCAACCACACGTTGTCACTAGAGTTGTTTTGTTACGGAGCCTCACCCCACTGTGTGACCAGAGCGGTTTCAGTGGGGGAAGAAACTCAGCACGCATGAGGTGCGGACGAGCCTACCGGCCCCCTGACAAAAACTGTGTTGTCTTAGTGCTATAAATACAGATTAAAATGCCAAGGGTAATTAATCTAGCTACTGAAACCGGTTTTATGGTCAGTCATCCATGTCTGGAAGGTGGGAGGGAAGGGCCTTCGTTCAATTATTTGACCCATCTCCTGTAAAGTAATTCTTTTACTATACAACTAGGAGCAAATAAAATGTTCATCATTGATGAAGGAGCGTGTAATTATACATGAATAACAATTAAAAGGTTTGTGTTACATTCAGTCTATGGATAGCTTTTTGTAACCTAATGGAACCCAGCCAGCCTGCTATTTCTGCAACCACCTGAGTATAGGATCCAAAAATATCAAGGTCAAGCAACAGTGGGTCAATGAGGTATTTCGGTCTCTAGTGATTGGTCATGGTCAGCTGAGTATGCTTCTAAGACCCTGAGACACTGGCACCCTGCTCCTTTCACACTATCACAGTGGATAGCACGCAGATAGTGAAGGGATAGTTTTCTGGCAGCACGCTGAAAGTGTATGTGACCACTCTAACTTTTAGGTCTCTAGATGATGTATTTAGTGCGTGCAAGCACGCTCTAATAAACCACGGACATGAAAGTATATAGGTCCGTGAATAAACTAAAAACACAGTCTTCGCTGTATTTAACAGTAGAGTAACTAAAACATTTCTTATGTAAAAACGAAAAGAAACTTATCAAGTTTGATCTTATTTTCAAACCAAATTAAAGTCCATTTCCTTAAAGATGATATCAAGCTCAGGTAACGAATCCTAAAGAGTAAGCCCTGCCCACGCGGCCGCGAGGCACGTGCACAACGGGGATTACATAGGCAATAATCGATGGTTTTGTGGACAGGCGGCCGTAAACCACGAGAGGTTGACGCGTAGTAATACACAAGCGCTAGCGAGTGTATTACGAAGTCAACCGCGAGTGGTTTACAGAGCTGCCTGTCCACAAAATCATCATTTGTTGCATTTATTATCCATCTTTTCGAACGAATTAAACCCAGTAATTGCCATTTTAAAGGGTATAACAATAGGGACTATTTCTTTCCTCTACAGCAAAAGGGACTATTTTTTCGTATACCATGGTTTTGAAGGAGTATACCACAGGTTAGAATCCGTATACCACAGTTATGGTATCTGACAGGTTTTATATAATGGGTCGTGGTTTACTGAGTCCCCATACATTTTCAATGGGGCTTTGTATATGATGTATAATAAAGGTGCATTTCTCGACTGGGAACAGCATGGTGCATGCAGGCCGCCAATGAACGCAGTGTGAACCAACACTGGTCCACTTTGAGGCAGGGGGACCTGTGTTTTCTCTGCTCCTCTATACTGAGGAATACGGTCTCTGTCACAACAAGGTGGCCGGCCCTCTCAACTGGACACCACATATATATACTAGGAGCAAATGTTATTTCCATTCATAATGGAAGAGCGCGGTATACCAAAATCTCATCAAATAAATGTACGAGAATATCATAGAAAATTATTTATCAGTAAGCCATTTATATTTGAAAGTATCAAGAATGCTTCAATAAACCCAGAGAATGGATTTAATACTTGTTCTCAAGTATCATCAACAGGAATATGTATTATGGTATAGACATCTAACATTTTCGATTTTGACTTGTGCCTAGTCTAGCATACCACGGATCCCAATCAACTTGCAGTTGTGACTGAATTTTTTATTGAGGGCCTTGGTCAACTGCCTTATTTCTCTAGGTCAGCTATGGCACTCAGTTCACTCTCTAATAGCCCCTTAGCACTTGATGCTCTTATGTTTGTTTGGCTTGAGGGTACTTCATTTGGAGTACTAATAGTGCCCTTGGTAGTCCTCTTACTAAAATATTTTTCATCTGTTTTCCTTCTACTTCTAAGATATATTCGGCACTATTATCATGGTCCATTGATATGTGATTCCTGTCCATTGATATGTGATTTCTGTTGATTTGCTTCACCACACCGCACACTTATTCAGAAGGTCACTCAGCTATGAAAGTTCTATTAAAAGGAAACAAGTCAGTAGTGGGGCAGGGATACGGGATACTGGGATACTGGACCTCTGCTCATTTAACCAGGCCTTTATAGTTGGGACATTGATAGTGAAGAGTTAGATTCTTTACAGCAAGCTGAAACCCTGTGTGAGCATTCTAACCTCTATCTAGATGAGGTATATGAGCGCGTTTTCCCACGCTCAATAACCGATCTCAGCACTGTGTACAGTTCACTGGCTCTCTGTGAACACATACACCGTACAATAAGTATAGGGTGAGGCTGATAAACCTAACTACACAACATGCAATATTGTTAGAGTGAGTATAATAAGTTGTACCTTTTCTTTTTTACTCAGGATAATCTTACTGTTGTTTGTTTGTTCTCTAATGAATTTACAAAGCCAGGTGAGAGAAAGGTGGCAGAACAGTGAACCATGACAGCCAGGTTTAAGGTTACACTGGTTCTGTATGGGTTATGTGTAAACATGATTTGTGTTGGGGGGTATAGACTTAAGTGTATTATATGTCGGTACATGTGTATCTGTATGTGTATATCTCTAGCTTTGTCTGTCTGTGCATCTGTTTCTGGCAGTGTATGTATTTGTATGTACCTGAGAGTATGTCAATGTGTGACTGAGAATGTTTGAATGTCTTTGTCTGTCTGTCTATCTATCTCTGTATGCATGTATCTCTGTCTAACTAAGTATTTGTGATTTTGTGTGTATCTAAGTAGACCTGCTCTTTAAACAGGATATAAAAGCTACACTCACTGCAAATCCATGTTATGTTTTTTGTATGAGTTGTCCATGCCTCACCTGGGGGGATCAGTGCTCCCCCCCCCCCCCCCCCCACACACTAATGACCATTGGCCCTCTCAGCCAGTTGGGTATATCCCAGCTTACTGATCGTGGTGTGGCAGTGGGACTGTCACAAGCGATGTGTGCAAGGTGCACTGACCGCTCTACACACATGCCTGCTCTCTCACTCTGTGAGAGAAAGGCCATATATTTTGTGTATAACATTTCAAGGTGTAATTGCTTTATATCACCTTTAAGCAACATCATATTGTTCCCTTGTTAAATCCCTCCATGACTGCATGTAAAGAGCATTGGAGTCTGGATCCAAGCCCTGAGTATCTCTTTTCTGATTATTACCTACTATATTTAAAACGGTAGAATTCCGTCGAATCCGCTTGAAGTTGCTCCCATACATAGAGACATAGTGAACCTGATCTAGGCCTGGAGATTGAAGGGCCACGAGAGTGAGATTCTCGTACAGTACTTAACTGAATCCTGCTACTATTTTTTGTTTTTCTCTACACAGATGTACTTCTATTCTTACGATTTGTTTCTAGATGTACTAAAAACATTATTTGGAAGTGTAGTTTTCCAATCTCCTTTCACATTTCGCTGGTAGTCGGTAAAATCGGTGTCTCATGAAATGTTGCTTGGGAACTAATTGATGGTTTCAGGTATTAATAGTAGGGGGCGCCACTAAGCCTTCACCCTCTCAAATATGACGCGACAAAGTCGCTAGTTTAAAGTTAAAAAAGCGGATGATGCCTAGTGAACCGATAGCTCCTCTTAGGACTCATCAAAATGGTCATTTTAAGGTGTAGCATGTCTATCTTCATAGCCAATAACATATTTCTAGGTTAACGTGCCTGTTTACATTTTCTAAAGATGAACTATTTCAGCCCTCTAATAGAATTTGGTTACCATGGCAACCTGTTTAAAGAATATGACTTTAAGCACGGACTTATATCTATGGATAGGAAACTCTGGACACTGCCGTGTTTGTTCTGTGATCTGTTCGCCTCAGCTACGCTTGACTGCCTTTACAGGTCGGCCACTAATTTCCGTTTTTTCCCGCTAGGCGGCACCACAGTCTTCTCTAGTTTCAGTTTTCACCACCAGGACTTGGATTGTGTTTTCATATATCAGCAAGTAATAGGAGTAAAAATGTGATTTAAAATGCATATTAATCAGAATTATGATGCCTATGTGATGTTCAGTTGTGAGTTAAAATGGTATTAAGGTGATCAGATGGATGCTTCATCTGGTGAATGGGCAGTCAGATGGATAGGCAGTTATATGAATGGGCACTCACATGGATGGATAGATCAGTGGGCAGTCAGGTGGATGCGAAGTCAGTTTCATGGGTGGGCAGTCAAGTGGATGGACATATATGATGGACAGATAAGTAGACAGTCAGGTGGATGGACACTCAGATGCATAGATGAGTGGTCAGTCAAATGGATAGGTAGCCAGTTGAATGGACAGTCAGACAAAGGGCAGTCAGATGGATGGGTAGACAGGTGGATGGGTAGTCAGATGGATGGGAAGTCAGGCAAATGGGTAGATGAGTGGGCAGTCAGGTGGATGGGCAGTCAAATGAGTGGGAAATCAGATAGATGGGTACTCAGGTGGATGGGCAGCAGGGGGGTCAGCAGTCAAATAGATAAGCAGTCAGGTGGCTAGATGGATGAGTGGGCAGTTAACCCTTTCTTTGCCGGGCCTAGCGCGCCTATACGTCGTTAACCGCTGTGCCCCACTACGGGAGTCTCTGTTACTACGCCGCACCCCTGACACATCTAACCTCTCATACGCCGGCCCATTCTACAAGTGTTAGAAAATGGCTAAACCCGCAGAGGGGTGCGTTACTAGTTATCAAATTTAAATAACTTAGAGAAATAATTAGATAATTTAAATGATACCAAAAAAAAAGAAGAGACTTCAGGCTTTATTTCCATACCATTAGATCGATATTCAATAATTATATTAATATTTTCAAATGCAGGAAGACTTTTTTTTCCCCTCCATTGACACAAGTCTGTGGCTAGGGTTCATGGTACTCTCACCCAACAATAAAGTTCACGGCGGAACACTCAACAGAATCAATACCATTCCTGGACACTCAAGTAAAAATCGACGGGGAAACAAGAACAGCGTACACAGACCTCTATACGAAACCCACTGACGCAAACACATACCTCCAATACGACTCGGCCCATCCACCAGCGACCAAAAGAAGCCTACCATACTCTCAATTCTTGAGATTGAGACGTATCTGTGCAAGAAAGGAGGACTACGAAAGACACTGTCAGAAGAAGATCAGCGAATTCCTTGACAAAGGATACCCAAGAGACCTAATCAACGACTGCAAAAGAAGAGTGGACCAACAAGAAAGAAACTTTCTTCTAAACAAGAAATCAAAACAGGAGGAGGAAAAGGAACAAACGGAGAACAACAAAATAGTGTTGGTCACTACCTACAATCCCAACAACAATGCTGTGGGAGAAGTTGTGGACAAGAACTGGGACATGCTGGCCCGCTCAACGACAACCAAGACCCTACACAAGAAGAAGATAATTAAAGGCTACAAACGTCCAAAAAACATAAAGGACTACTTGGTCAGAGCCAGAACTGAGTACGAGCGAGAAGAACACAACCGTAAGAAAAAGCAAGAAACAAGGGAAAAGGGCCAACAAAGAACGACAAACAACAAATGCAAGAAACCCAACTGTAAATACTGCAACCTGATCTGCATGGACGGAAGAATACAATCCAAGGAAACAAGAAAACACCACGACACCAAGTGGAATGTCACTTGCAACAGCTCCAACGTCATATACTGTATCGAATGCAAGGAATGCCAGACACAGTATGTAGGACAAACGAAACGCAAAATCAAAGAACGAATACGAGAACATCTCAATTGCATACGAAAAAACTCAAGCAAGAATGAAGTACCGAACCACTACAACCAGCAAACACACGATGGGGTAGAAGATGTGAAAGTCTACATCTTGGACTACATATACAGACACCCAGAATCAAAAGAAGCAGCAAGACTATGCAACAAAATCGAGTTCAACTGGATACATCGGCTGAAGACACATGCTCCATATGGCCTCAACACACTGGACAACAGGTACGGCTAACTGATTGGCCCCCCGGATGTGCCCCCACATAACGCCACGTCAAAAAAAAATTTCCAACCACGAAATCCGTATGGATTTCCAACGGAACGAAGAAATTATACACATAAAGTCATCAGGTGGGGGACACGGGAGGACCGAAAAAGTTAGGACTACAAATAATAGAGAGAACTCGACACCGCGAACAAACCTATTCAAGGTGGGGACACATATCCACCTCCCGGACTGGTTCTGGGGGGGAAGACCACAGAAGAGTACCTACCACACTTAGCCTGATGAGACTTGATAAGAGTCGAAACCACGAGAGAATACTGAGTGTAATCACACTCGCGACGGCATATTTCTGAGGCGAAAGCGTCAGACGAGCTACTCGGGTTGACTAGTTCAACAAGAGATAGCAATGCCCCCACTACACCATGTGAACACGCGGTGTTAACATATCGGGTTGACGAAGCTTCAACAAGATAATGTACACAGTGACAGGATGTGACAGTGGGACTGTCAAGTCAAACACAACACCGGGCTGGCCACTCCCAGCAAGGCAAGAAGAACCACACTCACCTTGGGTTTCCTCCCTGTTCTGATCGAACTTGGCAGTGGGGTTTGCACAAACCCCATGTTTGGAGTTGTTCTGACCGAAAAACTCGATAGGAAATGCGTGTAAATACACGTAGTAACGCCCAAGCGAAGCCGACACTAACGGGCGATGTGCTCACATCGAACGCAGCCGGCCGTACAAACAACAACACGGGTCACATGATACTCACGTGACGCGCCGACCAATGAAAACGCCGCAACGGGTATGTTAATGAGGCCGCGGCACCGTCTGCGGCCCGTTTCCCGCTTCTCTCTATTCCGTGGTCGCTAGTGGTGGGGAAAAGAGCTCGACGCTAGGCCCCGTGAAAACACACTTTCCTGGAGTTATTTTGTGTGTAAAAAACATTATTGCTAAGGTTAGAAGACTTTCTAACATATTAACGAAAAATATAGTAGGCGGACGAGGCGTAGCAGTTGAAAATCACTTCCTCACCCAACGCTTTGCTTAACGAAAAATTGATGCTTTTTGGCACTACCGGCGCATGCTAGGGGAATGCCTTAAGGCATTACCGGCGTATAGTAGGGGAATGCTTTAAGGCATCACCGGCACACGCTAGGGGAGTGCCTTAAGGCATCACCGGCACACGCTAGGGGAATGCCTTCAGGCATTACCAGCGTAGAAAGGGCTAAATGGGTGGCTAGATGGATGAGTGGGCAGACAAGTGGATGGGCAGTCAAATGAATGGGCAGAGTCAGGTGGTGGGCCAGTCAGTTGAATGGGCAGACAAGTGGATGGGTAGTTTCTTAAGGGTCCAGTGATAAATCCAAAAAATTCAGATTCTTAAATTATTCTCATGGCCCTAGGCCTTAATAAACTATTTCACTGTCGATTCCGAGTATATACCTACATGGGACAGTTGGAATTATGGTTCTAAGTGCATTAGATTTTTCTGAAGTTACGGCACATTTTGGCTTAGAATAGTTGGGAACAAATTATTTTCAATTCATTCCCATGCCCCTAGGCCTTAATAAAGTATTTTACTGTCGATTCCAGGTATATACCTACATGGGACAGTTGGAATTAGGGTTCTAAGGGCACTTGATTTCTTTAAAGTTACGGCACATTTTGTGTCAGTTTGGGTTGGGTTGGCAGTCAA
This sequence comes from Alentia gelatinosa, assembly GCA_950022655.1. NCBI lineage: Eukaryota > Metazoa > Annelida > Polychaeta > Phyllodocida > Polynoidae > Alentia > Alentia gelatinosa. The sequence continues at coordinate 11,578,320 of OX465582.1, forward strand.
AATTCCCTGATTTTCAAGTGAAAAATCCAGAAGATCCAGATTCTTAAATTATTCCCATGTCCCTAGGCCTATGAAGTATTTTACTGTCGATTCCAAGTACATACCTACCTCGAACAGTTAAGATTATATTCCTAGCCCTTCTGGGAGTTTCAAAACTAATAGCAGAGTTTGGGTAACTTTAGAAGATGGCCCCACTGAGAAATGTCTGATTTTGGGGGTTCACTCCTGAAAAGTCGAAGTTTCAAAAATGTTCCCTGTCAACCAGGCCTTTCTAAAGTATTTAGCTGTCTTCCCCAATGTGAAACCTACTCAGAACAGTTAAAATTATATTCCTAGCCCTTCTAGGAGTTTCTAAACTAATGGCAGAGTTTGGGTCACTTTAGATGATGGCCCCACTGAGAAATGACTGATTTTTTAAGGTTTACTGGTGAAAAGTCAAAGTTTCAAAAATGTTCCCACTCAACCAGCCCTTTCTAAAGTATTTAGCTGTCTTCCCCAATGTGCAACCTACTCAGAACAGTTAAAATTATATTCCTAACCCTTCTGGAGACTTAAGCTCATGGTGCCCCTCTAATGTTCTAATGTTCTAATGTTCAACGTTCTAATGTTCTAATGTCTAATATCAGATGCCAATGTCATTGTCACTGTCGCTTTGAATACCGTTATCTCTTTAATTTGTTGTGTTGTTTGATTATAACCCATTGGTGTAACGGCAGTGTTCCATACAGGGCACAGCCTCCTCAATCTAATCCAATGAATATACCGACTAACTGATCGTAGATTGGTATAAGCATGAGTGACGGTAAGATGCGCTTTTTCCATTCCATACAGGGCGGTCGAAACCTTCTTGCCAGCTAATTGTTGAGAGTACCACATATAAATGAATGCCCATCATAAGGTATACAACAATAACCTGGTGCCACCCAAAATTGTGGTCCTTGGTGCATGTTCTCTAATCTGTACAGTGGATACTTGACGACAAGTGTGATACTGTCCATCAAGAATTATGCGCAGTATTGACACTACCACAGAATGATTGGCCTTCACAGCCAACTATTATCGGCCCCCCTTGGCGACTAAGCTCACGGGGGAGACAGTCACTGTATCTAATAATACATTTAATCTCATCTCTTCGGCATGTTCACTCTTTATTACCTGTTGTATTAGTCAGGAACTATATCAAAAGACTTCTAAATGTTGTTCAATACAAAATTAATACAACATGAAAAGGGTTTCAAGATCTGTCATCTTAACATCAGGAGCTTATATAAAAACAAAGATCTACTAGAGTATGCTGTATCTGGTTTTGATTTCATCGGTTTATCAGAAACATTACTTAAGCCAAGATTATCAAATGCGATAATAAATATCCCGGGATACACTTTTATCAGGAAAGACCGGCTAGTTGGTAAAGGCGGGGGAATTGGTATGTTTATTAAAGATAAATGGAGCCCTTTCCTGAAAATAGAAGAGACCCTAACCGGAATTAAGGAAAAGTTTGAAAGCCTGGTAGTGACAATCAATAGACCTAACCATAAAAAATTAATTATCGCCAACATATATAGGCCACCAGGGTATAATATCGACAGCCTGTTAACCTTCCTATCAGAAGTCTATACAACCCTAAAGGTAAATAAAGAAGAAATCTGGATAATAGGGGATATCAATCTCGACGCAATCAATAGAAGGGACCCGAGGAATAAAAGACTAAACGAGAAATTACAAAATCTTAATCTAAAGCGCCTGATAACCAATATCACGAGACCCGGCATAAACAATAGCACAAGCATAGATGCTGTATTTACAAATGCGCACAACATAAAGTTAACTGGTACCCTAGATTACCTTGTAAGTGACCACCTCATAGTCTTCGCACTGAAGAAAAAAGACATTAATAAATTTCACCTAAGTAAACACCAGTGTAGGAGATACAACAAAACTAACGTTGATGAAGTACATCGACTGATAACTACAGAGTTGAATAGTAACAATCCCAACTGTCCCAGTGATGCTTGGGACACTTTTCAAGGAATCATAGAAGACTATCTAGACAAAAACGCCCCACTTAGATGGGTAAATGATAAATTCCCAGGCAACCCATGTGTTACCCCAGAGATAAAAAGAGAAATTGAACAAAAACAAAGGCTAGTCTGCAAACTTACCAATCAATACCTAATGACCCCGGCAATGATATTTGGCCTAAAAGGGCGAATTAAAGAAAAAACGTAAGCATATAAACCTTCTTATTCATAAAGCTAAATCTGATTATCTCGATAAAAAATTGAAAGAAAATTTTCGAAATCCAAGGAACTACTGGAAAGAGCTTAATAAGTTTGTTAACCCAGCCGAAAATAAACCGCTATTAGCCGAAATAATGATAAAGGAGAACAGATTGGTCTAGACAAGTGCGCAGATTACATTAATATATTCTTTAGCTCAATAGGTGACCAACTCAACGAAAAACTTACCGACAGCACTTATATTTCAGAAGTTGGTAGAAATAGCGACCATGGCTTCGAAATTGACCCAGATACCATAAATTCGGATAAGATTTCGAAGCTAATCGAAAAGATAAAAATACACAAATCATCCGGTATGTTAAATGTGAAATGCTCCTTTCTGAAGGGTTTGTTATAGAAGTCGTTAGATATATTCACAGCTCTACTCCGTCAAAGCATAGCATATGGAGTTTTCCCCATGAAATGGAAACGAGGTAGAATTATACCACTGCCCAAGCAGGGCGATTTATGTCTTGTAAATAATTGGAGGCCAATCTGTATCCTTCCGGTTACTGGTAAGATACTTGAACATGTAGTACACAGTTTACCCTTGCCTGGAGTCAAAGAATTTCTTCCATGACTCCCAGTTCGGGTTTAGAAAATTGAGAGGGACTGGGGGAGCCGTACTGACTCTGACAAACTGGCTCTTCCAAGCTGAAAATATTCAAGAAACGTCAATAGATGCCTACATTGATATGAAAAAAGCGTTTGACTGCATAAATCACGAAATATTACTTTATAAACTCTCAGAAGCTGGAATAGGAACAAATCTCCTGAAATGGTTTAGATGCTACCTATCGAATAGACAAAATTTCACTGAATATGGAGGGAACTAATCCGATACCAAGAGAGTCAAAAGCGGAGTCCCCCAAGGCTTGATCCTCGGCCCCCTTCTATTTATAGTCTTTGTTAATGACTTGCCAACTGTAATACAACACTGTAAATGCTTAATGTACGCCGATGACTTGGTCATAGTGAGTTCCAACAAAAATATCAAGTATGCAGAAGAAAAATTACAAATAGACCTAGATGCTGCCATGCAATGGTATACTGCAAACCGTTTAACGGTTAACATCCAAAAAACGAAATTAATCTATCATGGTAACAGAAGGAAACTCAATACGATCAAAAGGTCACCAATCTACCTGAATGAACAAGCACTATCTGTAGTGCACTGTATGAACTATCTCGGCGCACATATAGATGAAAACCTGAATTTCGAAAAAACATGTCTCTGAATATAACAAAAAAATAAATCACAAACTAATTCTTTTTAGGAAGATAAGAAATCTTTTAAGCAAAAAGGCTGCGCTAAAAGTTGTAAAAACCTGCCTGTTACCACTTGCCGACCATTGTTCCTTTCTATGTAGTTGCTCCACGAGTAAATCTCGTATGAAACTCGATAGAATGATGTACCAATCTATACGTTGTGCACTGAGCGGCTTCTATAACCAAGCTAGAGTTAATATAAGCAACCTAGCCCTGCTTGATATGGCTTCTGTTGAACAATTCAAGGACAGACGTCAAATGCTCCTATTAGGCACACTAAGGTCTCTAATTCGTACCGGTCTCCAACCCACCAATGACAACCGGGATAGACCAAACACCCGATCGTCCGACAAAGACAACATTCCAGTCCAAAAGCCAAACATCGAAAAATACAGACAATCAACCTTCTACATAGCAGCACAAATTTGGAATAAACTAGACCGAAAGATACAGTCGACCGACTCGAAAAACATCTTCAAAAAGCATACCAAGCGCTATATAAAAGACCTTAAGCTGAATCAATGACTTGAGCTTTCAATAACCACTTTTAATCAATGTACTCACGTATAATTACTTGACTTTTCCATTTAACATAAAACATGAAAACGATAATAATTGTAAGTTTGACTGCCGAAAAGATATGCTCTCATACCTCATCTGTTTATCTTTGGATACTCATACTTTATCAATGTATATACTGTATATAACAATGTAAGAGCCCTACTGTATTTAACTAGAAGATGTGACCTTAAACTTGTTGATTTGTATACTACGTTATATTACGCCACAACAGCATGATCAACATTGTATGGAAGAACAATGTCAAACATTGATTACAACAAAGATCTTTTAAAAAAATGAAAAGAAATCACCCTTTTTCTTGAAGTCACACTTGAAAACTACAACATTTGAAAATATCCCCAATCTAGCAGGCCTTATTAAACTATTTAGCTGTGTTCCCTAATTAGAAAACTACTCAGAACTGTTGTAATTACAGTTCTATGCCTTCTTGTGGTCAAAACTACCTGCTGCTACTGTGGTGCGCCCTGGTGGCAAAAACGGGAACTCGAGAACAATAGCGAGACATAGAGAGATAAGCCAGCAGGCCTGTGTTGCCAATCCAGGCCACCCAGTCCGCGCTTTAAATAATTTAGCTAACAGAATTAAAAACGTCATTAACATACGAGTAGGAGACGATGAAAAAACCTATGTCAAACCTATGAGATTTTTAGGTATGAATATCCGCAAGATTGAGGATGTGCTCCTCAGGGAGGATCCTTCCTGGTGTGATGGGGGTCTAGTTTCTATCGACTTTCGGAAGGCATTTGGCTCTGTCACCCGGTCCTCAATATATAAAAGCCTGTTACTATTTGGTTTTGGGGAGGGGTTCCAACAATGTATAACACTTATATACCGAAAACAAGAATGTTGTGTAATCCACAATTGCACAACTTCTTGGGTTCACAGAGAGAGAGAGAGAGAGAGAGAGAGAGAGAGAGAGAGAGAGAGAGAGAGAGAGAGAGAGAGATACCCATCAAGGGTCTTGTGTGTCTCTGTATCTCTTTATCCTGACAATGGAAGTCCATGCTCACATAATACGAAATGAACAACTCATTGAAGGTATAAAATACAAGTGGGGAGAGGTTAAATTGATTATGCTTGCGGACGATGCTCCCATTTTCATAGAGAAACAAAAAGGACATTTACTAGGTGTATTAAATGTGTCCAATTTCTCTGGACTTGGAATTAAGGTTGAAAAATCGAAGATCCTTACCTTCAACATCAAGAATAAGAAACTCAAATGCAAATGCAAATTTAAGGAGGTAGAACAAGTAAAAACTGTAGGTGTATATTTCTCAAGATAGATGAAGGATGGTGATCATGTCAGTAATACCTTTTTTGTTTTTTTGTTTTGTTTATTTACACGCAAAACATCACAAGGATGGTCTTCCTTTGCGGTATCTCAGATGCATACAATCAGTCCTGCACGTACATGTGTTGGAAAAAACACTCCACTGAGTAGTGCCTGGTTCTTCTATTTTGACTGTACGACTGAATTACTGACAACTGCTAGACTTATAACTTGAATATGCACCGATTGTATCTGCAACAGTGCAATACTATTTCTATAGTGAAAATTGTTGGAATCTACTATCTATGACAAAACAAGCAAAAATGTTCTGTTCCAATGTTGATCTTTAAGTGGCTCTGAGTGACCCACTCTGATAACCGCTGTACGCGGGTATCTGTTGTTTAACTACGGTGATGTTGTTATGGTAGAATTATATATTACTGCAATGAATTCTGAGTTGTGATCATGTTGAGCGATTAGAGTTATTAGTTACTGCTAATGGATAATTACCAAATATTAACGTGTTGCCATCTCATTCCCATCATTGATAGTTTGTAGTATTGTCGGGCAGGTAGCCCCTCTGAAATGCTCTTGATTGTATTATCTTATCTGGCTATATGATTGTTCTTCCTTCTCTGGAACCAAACTGTGCTCTACTCAATTGGGAAAATTGTATTGTTTCTGTGTGTTACCTGAGGGACCAGGCGGCAGAACGGCTTAGGCCGAGCCTGTGACATCATGCTTTGTAATGAGATACCCTAAATAAACGTGATAAAAAAAAAAAAATTATATGAAGAACAGTTGACAGTTAGCCAAAGAAAGAAAAGAAGGTTGCATCAACATGATACCCGCCACCTACATTATAGTATTATAACATAGATATAAATGATAATAATAATGATGATAACAATGAGATGGGATGATATTACACATCATCTTAACCCGATGAATAAGGAAGTTGTTTTACAGTAGATGACTTACGCTATTACATTACATTGTATCGGTATACCAGAGCAAGTACATCCAGCTCAGATCATTTCCAACTTTTTTAACATGTTCTTAAAACTGTCTTTGCTCGAGGCGGATTTAACATCGACATCTAATTTATTCCATAATTTCTTACCTCGATAACCCGGGGATTTTATAAAGAACTATTAGGTTTCTCAAGTTTAAAAACAAACCTTTTTTCCGATCTTAGTACTCTACCTATATTATCGGTTTGTGCCTCCGCTTCTGCAGTCAAAGGTGCAATTTCTTCATCAATAATTTCTCCAGAGGTCTCTATGTATTTCTTAAACATATAAGTCAAGGTAAGCTCGTCCCGCCTACGCTGCAACATTCTCACCCCGGTTAGTAAATGTGAGTTGTCGACAGTGTGCACCCGCGTATAATCCTGGAGACATATCTTCAAGGCCTGCTTTTGGAGATGCTGTAGTTTTGTAAGCCAAATCTTGTTTGTACCTTCCAGATAAATAGCCGAGTAGTCCATTATGGGTAATATTGTACGATTGTAGATTTATATTGCCACGGACCTTGGAATCATATGCCTAATCCTGTTAAAAACAAATAATTCATGGTTAATACGTCTAATAAGGTTGCGGACTTGTGTTTCAAAATTTAACGCATAATCGATCTCAATTCCCAGATAAGAATATGAGTTAACTGTGTGAATTTGCTGTAGTCCAGCATAAATAGTGAGGATGGGTAGTTTTTTCTGTTGATTTGGTGGCCCGTACCAACAAGCTTTAGTCTTTTTGATATTCACTGTTAATAAATTAGCGTCACACCAGTCCAAAAAAGCTTCAAAATCATCTTGTAATTGCTTAACCAGAATTCTACTATCCTTGTTAGAGTTGTAAATTACAAGATCATCCGTGTATAGCAGGAACTTACTATTTCTAATAACCTGTTTTACATCATTTATAAAATAAATAAATAACAAGGGACCTAAAACTGAACCCTGAGGGACTCCGTAGGAAATGTCAGTCCAAGCAGAGGTATTATCTTGAAATCTGATCCTTTGCTTTCTATTTGCCAGGTATGACTTATTCCTATATACCTATGGCTGTACACTCTATGCTTACACCACGCTCTGGGGGGTGGAGGAACTATCTGATACTACCCAAGGTTGGTATACTACCCAAGGTTGCCGTATACTACCCATGGTTGACATTTAGACCAATCAGATTGTCTCTTATTAAACCACATTTAAAGGTATATAGGAATAGGGAAACCAAGTACATACTCGGTAAGGCTTGGAAAAATTACTGCCCGCGGCCAGGGCCTTGGGCAGTAATTTTTCCAAGCCTTACCTCGTAACTTTGACTTCCTTTCACCGGAACATAGTTTCCCTCTAATCCATGCTAAGTGATTCTCCTTCAGGTCAAGTTCTCCCAGTTTGGAAAGAAGTAGGGCGTGGTGCACACTGTCTTCCGCAGGTCTATATACACGGCTCCAGTGAATTCCCTATCATCTCATGACTTATAAGATTTAGAAAAAATACATGAATAGCATATCAAATATGTATTTTACCAAAATGATGACACTTCCTAGGGTGTAAGCAACTGTCAGTGCCACTTATGGAGATGTTAAATGTTCCACTAATGCTCGCTATAAATCAATATTGAGTAAACAGCTGTATGCCGATTTCACCCCCCCCCCCCCCACTTTTAACAAATACTTGAATATCTCAGCAAATATAGAATCTACCTAGAAAATTCCACTTCCTAGTACCTACTGTTTTTCATTCTCTTTCAAATGAGGCATATTATATTACGATTGAACCAGTTTTACAGGTAGAAATATGTCCATAAAGGAGTTCTTAAAAATGGACCTGTGACTCATAAAATCCCCCCCCCCCCCCCCAACTGAAATTTCTTTTTTCTGAAAATCCATGCCAAAATACTAAATTCTAAAACTGTAAGGCATTGTACCACCATAAAACCTTGTGTCCAAATAGAAATCATATTCCTATCTGTACTTAGTCAGCTATAAAAGGCAAAAATGTGGACAGGTTGCCTAGTGACTCTACAAGCATGTGTACTACAGTAGGCTATAGCCATAACCTAAAGACCAACCGTCCACCTGCTAAAAAGGGATTATATTCGGTAGAATACAGGGAAGGCTCTCCAGTAACAGCACATTAACGAACTTGCTAACACTTCACGCTAAGGCATATATATTAAAAGACAAAGACTGTTCTATCAAGGTAGCTTGAATGTATATGACTTCTAAGTAGAACTGAAAGAGAAATGTGTACAGAGAAGGTGATATGTGACACTATGGCACAAGGAAAAAAGTGTGTTTCAAAGTTGGAGATAGCAATGTGAACAGAATCCAACCGGCAAATGTCATCTCTTTTGCCTTGTCATGTAGATAACAATTTATCTTGACCAGTCTTTGGGTTTCCAATCTCATGTAGGCTCATGTGTTGTGTCCTTGTATACTACTGAACCTGTTTACCATGTTCCTGTTTGAGTATCATTTTCAAACTTCAATGTACTCATGTCAAAATGAAAAGAAAGCTGTAACCCTACCAACATGTCAAGCTCAAGTAATGTGATCATGTCAGAAATGTAATATGAGATATGCTAAGTTGGTACGTAAGAAGTACAAGGGTGGCAATTCTACAAGATTAGAAAGAATCACAGCAATACACTGAAAATTGATACTTTTGGGAATCGGGCCAGCGAAGTTAAGGTAATAAAATGAGGGGACAAGGGGAAAATAGGGAGAAGGGAAGGTGGGGGGGGGGGGGGGGGGGACAAAATCTTAAAAATGGGAGCATGAACGGACCACATGGGGATCTACAAATCAAAAAAGTTGTAATGATAATGTAAAGATCATAAGACTGAATGAAGAACATATAAATGTACAAATATATTTTGACATCCCTTTAATAGAAACATTTTAAGCTGTTTCTTAGTGTTCTGTGATCTCATGATCCAGGTATATAACTGATTTTGATACCCCAGCCACCACTGTCATTAGATATTTCTTACCACCATTTGCAAAGATATAGTACTTAAAGAAATAGAAGCTTTTTATATGCAATTTTTATATGCAAACAAACCCAATGTATGAAGCAAGCTACAAATCTCTAACCTAAACCTACTAAACTATCAATACCCCATCAATAAAGTAGGACCACTCTTTATCTGTGATATATAATGTTTTTTATTGTTCTTTGTTCTTGAGATCACAAAAATATATATACATTATGTGTACCATACACACAGAACAAATGAACTCTATTGTGTAGAGCTATATCCAATGAAATACATAAGGGTGAAGTTTGTAAGCACTCAATATTGTGAAAGGTTTGAATTGAAATAACCGCTTCTACAACCCTGGTTTAGAGGCACTGTGCACGATTTGTTGTTCAGCTCCTATAATCACACCAACTACCGATGTAAAATACACAAATATTCCTTTCTTTTATGTTTTAAACAGGATGCATTAGATACGTGCCATTTCTATAATAGTAACTAGAATGCAGGCATACTGGATATGATCAGTATAGGCGGCTTACATCGAGGTCACACACACAGAGAGCATCAATAATTGTTCATTTGAATAATTAATGTTATCATTGTGGTCCATTTTTCTCATAACTAATAGCTACATATATCTACTTGAAGAAAATAATAGTTTACATCCCTGCCTGTCACTGATATTTCCATTATCATCGTCCTATAAAATAAATTCCTATAGCTGTTTAAAGAGATGAAACTACTTAATGAGAGTAACGTTTGACAATTCCTAGGACCGAGGGGTATCATATCAGTGTCAAATAATAGGAAATAAAATCGTTAAAATACAAATCGTTCATTTAGTCACAGAGATCAATATTGTGAATATTATCTACCACTAGTGTGCATGGCAAGCCAGAAGAGACATCAGTTTTGATAGAATTGGAGGAATATTTCTCCGAAATTCAGAACTTCTCTTTCGATCCACCGAGGCTGTGAATAGTGGTAGCATTTAATATCTTCTCTACATAAGACTAAGTGTACTACATCTGTCTATGAATGCCGTAAAGATTCGAGGATGACACCACTTTTAGAAATAAACTCCCGAGTGTTACATCAAATTTGTAAAACAAACCATCACTTTTGTCACTTTGACCTGTGCCTATTTCTGAAAATCATTAGTCCCTGGATGGGAATTTGGAGAATGTAGTTGTCATAGTAAGTGCAACAAGGCACCAAACCTGCACCACACATCCCCATCATGAATGATCATGGAAAGTATTCTAAATTAAGAATACGAGGCACATACACTTCTTAACACAGCCGATGAAAAAAAAGAAAAAGAAAGAAAGATAAGTATTCTGGTAAGGATGTACATGATTTTACCAAGCTGTTGAATTCATGAAAGGAATGAATTCATCCGGATACAGGGGACTATTTCTGAGTTGTAAAAAGGTCGCTGTTTAGATGGTTTTATTCTACAGTAAGTCATAATATATTAGCTTGACGTTGCAAGTGCGAAAGAAGGTATATATCTCATATACACAATGATAACAGAGTTGTTAGTACCCATACACTCAGTGAATTAGTGTAAGGTTTTGGCACAGATTAAATAAGACTGACCTTAAGTGGACATGCGCCAATGATTGACAGGCAGAGCTAAAACATCAATGGCTATGCCTTGTTGGACATCGACGTCCTGCTAAAAGTTTGGAGACTAACCTTGGGCACCTGCAGTGGCCCAGATAGTGACGTATGTTTGGTAACATGACAGCAGGTCTACAGGTCAGTTTATTTGGAACTAAACTGGCCTTAACCCTTTCCTTACTAATGATGCCACTATGGAATTCCCCAGCCACGGGAGAATGATGCCATATGGCATTACCAGCCATGGGCGAATGATGCCAAATGGCATCATTTGATATTTCACAATTCAGGCTCATAATCCGCGAAATACTCAATACTTTAACACCATTTTTACACAAAATATGTATTCAGATATGACCAATATAATTATTGAAAAAAAAATGGATGCCATAGTGACAAATTATGTTACCTGACACCATTTTTAAAATTTGGTGCTCGCCCTAACTGATCATTCACGTGAGCTGCTGGCATCGCCGCCTACACGATGCAACACAAAAATCTTTCGTATGGATTGGGTTAAGGAGCTCGGGGAATGTTGCCCGACCTTGTGGAACATGGCAATTTTCATTACCTTCATTTCAATGTGTATTTTTATACATATACAGAGACTTCCAATTTGTAAAAGGTATTGAATAATGTAAGGCATAAGCTTTTGTGACTAAACAAGCAAAGTAGTATTACCATTCACTTTACTGACTGCATTTCATTACTCTAATCCAGTTTTAAACAACCCAATGGCATTTCATTGAAATCACATTTCAAAGGTTAATCAAGGACATTACAATACTAGAAAAAATTGACTCGTATTTCATCTAATTTATAACTTCAAGAGTCTAGGGCAATACTGCCATTCCAATTTCTCGATAGACCCCTAAACTAATACATGGGCTTGGTGACCAAGCATGAAACAATGTAGTGAAGCTAACCTAAAGTCATATAATCATAGTAACTAAGCCAAGTATGAATTAAAGACTTTGTTCAGAGGCCAGCAAAGGTACGTTAGTTTAAGGTTCATTGATTAGGGTTCGTTAAAGTTATAATGAGCGTCAGAATGTGAAACGCGTAGTTCCATAACTCTTTTTTGAATGAAGCTATTTTCTATTACAAGAAATACTAAATAGCTCATGAAACGAAAACTCTTGCTGCCTTAGCCTCAGCTCATATAATATATGCAAACTTGGAGCTATACACATGTATGTGTGATTATGTGCGATCTAAAGTTCAAAGAAATTCCATTACATACTTTTTGGGGGAGGGCGAGGAGGGCCAGTGGTTAATTACCAATTCCTATATATTTTCAGATACAAAATGTCGCATGCTCCACTGAGATACACTACAGCCTCAGATGAAACGGTTTAAATTATCACCAATCTGATCGATGCAGCCCTTCACAACTGGTCATTCACGTGGTAGCAGCACAACTGTGAACATCTGCCTGTCTCCAAACATTATATAAGTACTCGTACATGGATACACAATAAACGTCATATCTAAATGTGTTCAGAGAATAGTACAAGCTACGAAACCTATTCCTCGTACAGTAAAGTGCCTGGATGTGTCAACTTTATCACATCAGCTGTCGATATATTGATTATTTTTTCACCCAATATGAGAAAATAGTTTGATATCCATAACAATTCATTTTCTGTGATTTTTTTTTTTAGTTTGCAGTCCAATTTTGCCACGTCTTGAATTTGATCATTCATCTTCTGGTCATATTTTACTGGCATGAAGTGATACATCAAAAAATGAACCTATTTAAGGAGACTCAAAACAGACATAATTCAAATCACATATTGAGACATTTCATTTGGCAAACATATCTCTATCACGCTAAACCTCCACAAAGAGTATCTTAATAGAGAGAAAATCTGTTTCAATCTGGTCCTTGCCTGGGACTGATTTTATTCTGTTACGTACACATACATATACAACCCTCTAAGCAGGCATCCAGTTATAAATAGACCGCAGCACCAGTAGAACCCTGCCCAATGCTTTTTCATTATTTCTGTACTATCAACACTGAGCCATACAGTACACAAATATTATTATCAGTCAAGAAGCTTCGCAGCAAAATAAAATCCCAAATGATTGGCTGCCAACAAAGCTCGATTCTGTGTAATAATTAGGCAAATAGCAAAATAATTGTAATATTTGATCTGTGGGAAAAGTAATCTAAATTGACAACGATCTATAAAGCAACATAAAAGGCCAATGAAGATTATTTGAAGCCTAGTGAAAGGGAGCTAGTTTAGTGTTTCTGTGTATGTGAATTCAATTGATATAACACCAGCCCTCATCTCCAAATTTGTATATAACAAATTCACAGATTCGGAACTAACTAAACGAGGCAATTAATGTTCAGCTATCAGCCCTGCAACGCGATTTCCACAGCTAAACGGTTCTCTAAAGCCTGTATTCCACCAAACAACCGCTTTTTCAACGTCAACAGACGTTCCAACCCACCTTTCAGCCGACATCGGTTGAAACATCTGGAAAAAATGGCCTCAAAATGCGTCACAGCTCCACCGAACCCCCAACAGACGCTCATGTGGTCGCCAAACGACCGTCTGGTGGGTTCAAAGTTCCAGCAGATCCTAGCCGACGCCCCTGCTGGGGCGCCGACTGGTGGACATTGGCCGCATTTCACGTAGTAATCGAGTTCTACGATAGGCAGCGCGGCGTGCGATGATACACTGCGACACTCCGAACCCGTGAATCGAGCGGAGCAGTGTATCGGCGTGTCAGGATTTGTATGGGCACGGTCAGAAAATGTCAAATAACCGCGGAATTACACATTTAATCAAACAATGAAGGTAAATAACGATAAGGATTGATGTTATGAATGTGTATGGCACGCTATGGTGCAAGAATTCTGCCGAAAATATCGAAAGTGTCGGAATTTTCAATGTCCGTTCGCGGCTTCGGGGATCGCTCACACTATGTTGGCGGCGTTCCCTCGCCGCAACTCCCGGCAGAGCCCGCGGGTGGGTGTCGTACCTCTTCAAATGCATCGGCCAGACGCCCAATTCCAGCAGACATAAACCTAATCAATCAGTTATTTCGGCCGACGCTATATTTACGTCTTGTGGAGGGTTGTTGGGGGTATCGGCTGGAACTTCTGGTAGGTGGAAGCGCATTTTAGCTGGGAAATGGCCAAACGTCCCAACAGACGCTCAGGCGACACTCTAACGACCCCCAATATCCTTCAACAGACCTCATAACTTCTGTTGGAACGTCTGGCGGGAGAGCCGACGCCTGCTTAAACGTCTGGTTTTACGCTTCCACCAACCCGACAGATGAAACAAATAGAGCAGATTTGCCAGCCATACGAGCGCTGTACAACGTTTTTGTCTTGTTGGTGGAATACAGGCTTTAGACTTGATGACAAAAAACGATTACTATTATTCGAGTGTAAATATCGAAGCAGGAGAGTACTTCTGAGGCGAAAACATCTTGACGAACAGTTACTTCATCACAACGCAAGGTCATAATTCTTGACAAGAAAATGTTTGATAACACAACCCTTCTATCCCCCTGGGATGTATACACATATATGGTGTACGTCTAGAAAACAACTACGAGTATTTGGTTAGAAATTAATACTAGAATAAAAAGTATCTCTTCTAGAAGGGGCAGTTTTGGGATCAGGTAACTCTAGTGTTAACCGACCGCTTTTCCAAATCGCACGCCCTTTTAAAGTCCTCTGTTATGTTAAATGTTTCCCCAGGGTACGATCTCTCATCAAGGGTGAGCGTAATTTTGCAAATTCCCACGACATAGGTAGAGGAGCGAAAAATCATATTAACCTCACCAACTCTACAAAGTGCTTAGGATTATTTCAGTTAACGATATGTTTCCTTTCACGTGCTACTATGATTACGTATAGATCAATTGAACTCGGAAGAACATAGTGACAATCCATTTTATGCAGATATTGCTATCTATGACTGGAAGGCTTGAAACATGACAAGGAAGTCCCTACACGTGAACTTTCTATACATACAATCAGATTAAGCTTAAGACAAGAGTAGTGGTTGTTAAAAGTCCTACCTTTCTACTTATATACAACCTGTATTACCTGTACAGAAGAATTCATTTGAATTCAATTTACAGTTTCTTTGGTTATTAATAGATTCACGGGCTGTCATCCAAGTCCGTTGTAGAATACAGACAGACACGGAGATATAAAAAAAAATTTGGAGAGGAATACAGAAATAACGAAGACCAGTGATTGGCGCAGTAGGCAGAATAAAGCGGCCATTTCCGGTCTGGTCTGAGGTCATTTCTAGATAACGACTACGAAAATTTTCCTAAATGCAGAAATAAAATGGGACTTTTAGTCTCTTCGTTCGAAGAAGTTTGACTACCGGAATGTTTTAAAAATATAAGAACAGAAGAACGGTTATCCAGAAAATCCTATATAATGTAGAAATATGGATTATATGACGAAAAATCAACCAATGAGAAACATAATAACACAAATCCAAATACAAAGTATCTGTACGTTATACGTAGTATGTTCCCCCCTAAACCCACTAGCATTGCACGTTGTTACCCAGCATCCTATTGGCCAAGGCAGAAGTCACGTGATTTTCTGTAACGCCTGTGCTTGAAGTTTCTGTATGGTGGCTCGCGGGAAGGACCCCGGTTCCCGGAATATGCTCTGAAAAAACACAATAAACTTGTCTTAATCTACCTTGATGTGCTACTTTAACGAAAGATTTACAAGTCAGTTTCACTAGGAATTTTTTTAACCAGAAAATGTTAGTCATCATGGCGTTTTACTTTTTTACTTTAATACTCAGACATTCATACATCAAATTAGGACCTCAGTGAAAACATTTGTTCACCACATTAACATAAAGTTCACACTAGATTGAGTTATAGATTTGAAAGTTAATGAATATAATTTCTCAATTTTTTCCCTCAATAACTCATATAATCATGTACAGTTATACATTCAAGTGTTCAATATCAACCTCCCATTTACTTGTCCCATCATCAAAGTGAATTTCATTCTACCAAATTCAATAACAAAAACGTTTTCACTATGAAACGGGTAGCTATGATGTTTTTGTCCCCTTCAGCCTAGACAAGAGTGTAATTTTTTAAATTTTTTTTTTTTATTATTATACAAACAGTTCTAACCAGAAGGTTAGATCTTCCACTGTAAGATACAGGTTCACAAGCATGCGTTTCCCAATTTACATCGCATTCAGTATGCTGAGGTGATATAAGATATATATATATACAAAATTCTATACGAACCTGCATGAATTCGTGGCAATGCATGACCATGGGGTCAGAAGTCAGACTCTTGCAGGTGGAGACAATCTCGGGGAAGTTCTTACATTTCACGAGCTTCTCCTCATTTCGCTTAATGAGAGTGACGACAACGCGGAATATGATCTTTGTTCCCTCGTAGAAAAGGCAATCCCAGATCCGTAACACCGTCTGTCACAAATATGTCAGTGTATTACGTGTCAGTTATCATCGGAATATTGTCTGGCACGCACGCACGCACGCACGCACGCACGCACGCACGCACGCACGCACGCACGCACGCACGCACGCACGCACGCACGCACGCACGCACGCACACACACACACAAGTCACTAGTTTTATTGACGTGAACAAAACTGAATTCCTCTTATTGTCATTGAACACAAGGAGAAATAATTTCATTTTTTACTGAAAACAAAAAGTGGACTTCCATAGGAACAGAGAAAGTGCTATCTCTGAGATTAAGTGTTGATTATCATAGTAACACTGTCGAAACCTCATTAGTAGTAATTGAAATGTCAGTTAATTGTGAGTTATCATGACAACAATGATTGGCAAAAACAAGTTAGTAGTTTGTCAAAACAGGCTATCAGTTATTATGGCGACAATATCACATTAAGTGGGTCTGGATGTCTCCTTTGTGACTTCCAAGAGTTTATGGCTTTTGTAGCAATGACGATTCAAAGATTTGTCAATAAAGAGCCATGCCTGAATTTGAAAAATGAAAAATATAAAAACTCCCGAGATATTTTTAACTTTGACATTTTAAGTATTTTTTTAACTGCAGACGAGTTATACATTACAGGAGAAAAGGCCAAACAAGGAAGACACACTCCATCCCGTTAGGTTATAAATACTGATTTTTCATTTGTTTGTTTGATTGATATTTAGTAGAAACCAAACGAGAGTTAGACTTGACAATGTTTATGCCACGATGGGAAGGTCGCGTATTACTACACGAGGCGTAGCCGAGTGTAGTGAGGAACAGACCTGACCAGAGTGGCATAGACATTGACAAGTCTAACTCGAGTTCGGTTTCGTATTTATCCTAGCTCGTCTATGCTTTTCTATTACTAAAAGATAAATATTGAGTCAATGACCGACAGAACTTTTTTTCATAGTAGCTGACATCCTGCTCTCTGATTGGTCAATATTGTTATTACTCTAGTGGCATAAAAAACACTTTATGTCACGGCCTGCCACATAAAATTTCCCTATGTTAAGTCTATGGCGGTTTTTTATTAGGGGTAGGATAATACGTCTAATCAACCATTACAGATCCTTTCCAGACTTCCTCATTGTTTGAAGTCTTTGCAATCATGGATTTCTCTAATGATTTTCAAGTTCTCATTGAAGAAGCAAATAGAGTTCTGAAAAACTTGGTTTCCCGACGGAAGGTCAGAATTTCTTTCTTATCAGTGTTTTGAAATAACCTGTACGCGGATGTTGTACCTTTCAGATACTTGTCCCTAGATTTTTTTGTTGCCAGACATGAGACCACCAGTTGGCCCACTGAAGATGCGACGTGACATTAACATAGGTTAACGTATCGTGAAGTTGAAGGGGACTGAATCATGGAGTAAGACTGAACTAGGGGCAGTAACTAATTTTTCAGACAATTAAACAGGATTGGTATTAAAAGAATTACTGAGGAGTGCATTTCACGGCGCTCTCACCTCGACTGGTAACACATCACCCATCAGACAGATGAACCACTTGGCAGAGATCAGGCACCAGGACACATCTTCACGTGCAAATACTTCGGCAACACGCGGTACCTTCATCCTGAAAGAGTCCAACATTTAATGGGTTACTTATAAACCAGAGATGTCAGCTGGAGTCAGAAAAAAAAATTCATGTGGAATTTGCTGCCTAAGAGAGACTGCGAAAAAATGGGAAAACAAGTCAGTTTCAGCCACGGCGTGGAGCTGACGGTGTATGAGGTTAAAAGCCATGTTTTAAAGGCATGAATGAGGCCCGAATAATTATGTATACTCAAAATGAAAAGGTGGATTTTATTGGAAAAGTGGAAAACTGCCATCTCTGAATGGGGAATGGTATTAGTCAGTATTTTGTTCTCCTATATGTATTCTCATTGGAAATGAGTTACATCTACATAATGTGAGGAGTAAGAGATGTGCAATAAAGGAAAACAGGTTACTAAACAAGAGCTAATTGTGCATTTTCAAATAGAATAATTTGCCTTTAAAAGGCCAAATAAGCAGGTGGACGCATTTAAAACAAGTAGCTTAACACATGTTTAAAATTGTTGACTGAAATATTTTGATATTTTGATATTTTAATTCTAACAAAGGGAGGGAGGGAAGGAGGGAGGGAGGGAGGGAGGGAGGGAGGGAGGGAGGGAGGGAGGGAGGGAGGGAGGGAGGGAAGGCATCTAGGAATAGGGAAGGACCTGCATTGATTGGATATTTAAAGCCCTACTACTCTATGAACTAAGCAGTTCATGCATCAATGCACACGTATATATAGCTAACTGTAGGGGATGTCAATTGGCACTAAAGAATGACCTGAGTACATAGGAAACGTTATTCAGTTTCACCTTCATGGATGAGTGCACACAGACCTTCCCTCTGACCATGTGGCTCAAACTGGGGGGGGGGGGGGGGGGGGGGGATCTCTATTGCTATGTACACCAATAAAGTAGGTCAAGCCAATATCTTGTGGTAAATGATATTGCAAATAATTTTACAAACAAATATCATTTGACTGGGTCCTTGGTTGACGCCCCAATGCTGCTTTATCAACTGGCATAGAACAGACATAGCCATGGCGATAAAAGTCCTGTTTGCTTACTTGATTAAATCGCCGAGTACTTCTTGGTCTACCTTGGACCCCACCATGTCTGGCGTGTAATAACCTATAAGGAAAAGTGTGTCAGTAATACATTAAGTAAAAATCTTGAACTCTTTAAATCAACAAAAAGCAGCGTCACAGAACTTTAGACCATTTTTTCCCTTCATTCAATTTTTACAAGACTATTTTGTGGGGAAGGTAACATAAGAACCGAAACGTCGCTAATGCCATAGTTAGACCAAAAAAACCTCCTAAAATGTATCTACACCATTTAAGGGTTAATAAATTATTCTGACACCCCAATGTTCTACTGGTCTATCGTTGGAGTTGATTCAAAAACGTCTTTTTTCAAACATACATTATTAGATAATTATTATAAAGTGAAAGTTGACATAACTGGTTCTTAATAGAAGTATCAATCGCAATCATAAAACGGGTACAAAATAAAACTATATACAAAATAAACCAATATCATTTGACTGGGTCTTGACTTATTCCTAGAACATAATTATAAACCATTCTGACTTCTTTTTGTGGGGTCAATATGCCGAATAATCCATCCACTCATACATCTGCTGCCCTCCCCCCCCCCCCCCCCCTCATTATGAGATTTGGAAAAAATATATGAATAGCACATTAAATATGCATTCACCTAAATAATGACACTTCCTAAGGTGTAAGCAACTGTCTGTGCCACTTATGGAAATGGTAAATGTTACATCAATACTCACTGTAAATCAATAATGAGTAAACATCTGTTTTAATGTGCCCGTTTCATCCCCCCCCCCCCCCCCCCCCCCCCCACACACACACACACTTAACACTTTAAGGATGGGTGCCTGTGGCCGAGATACCCCCTTAAGGATGGATGCTGGTGGCACTTTATACTGCTAGGAGACAGGCACAGTCATCAAAACCCATGATTCAAGGGTTTAATCATGTGATATGATACATAATCCGGAATATTTAGAAATATTTTTTTCAAAAAGAAATATCAATTATGGTGTTACACCTACATTCTTTGAGAACTTCAGAGAATATTGCTCCATTATTTCCTTATCAAAAACGATTTTGTATAATTGTGAGAAACGATGCTTCAAGGCATCATTCGCCCTGGGTTGGCTGATTAGTCAAGGCATCAATCACCCTGGGTTGGCTGATTAGTCAAGGCATCAATCACCCTGAGTTGGCTGATTAGTCAAGGCATCAATCACCCTGGGTTGGCTGATTAGTCAAGGCATCAATCACCCTGGGATGGTTGATGCCTTTAGGCATCATTCGCTGTTAAGGGGTTAAGAAATGCTTGAATATCTCTGTAAATCTAGAATCTACCTAGAAAATTACACTTTCTGGCAACTACTGTTTTGTATTCTCTTTCAAATGAGGCATATTATGTCATGATTGAACCAGTATTAGAGGTAGAAATGTGTCCATGGATGGACCTGTGACTCAAAAAGTCCCCACCCCCCAAACTGAAATGTCTTTTTTTTTAATCCATATCAAAATACTAAATACTAAAACTGCAGGATATTGTATGGTGTCGAAAAAAAGAGTGTATCCTTTTTGGTAAGAATGTTTTGGCTAAATATGGTTGCGTGCAGACTTACCTGGAAACATATCCGACACAATAGTATCCATTAACCAGAAAGTTTTTTCTTCATCTTTCACGACCAGTAATAGAATTCCGGCGATGAAGTTCATACCCTAGAGTAAATAGGAAAAGATAACGTTACAGATGAGTCCTCTGCTGTGGTTAAAGAGGAGGATACTTTACAAATTGTAAGGGGAGATGTGTTGATCATGGCAGACAGACTGGAGGCTGGGGATTATAGAACAACTGATGACTGTTGATTATAGAACTGATGGTTGTTGATTATAGAACTGATGGTTGGTCATTATAGAACAACTGATGGTTGGTGATTATAGAACAACTGATGACTGTTGATTATAGAACTGATGGACGGTGATTATAGAACTGATGGTTGGTCATTATAGAACTGAAGGATGGTCATTAGCCCAAAGTGTTGGGTGCCTGTGGCAGTAGAATGGACAAAGGGCGAGGCACTTGTGTCAGTGAATACCACTAGAGGCTGGGTCTTTCATGGTAAATTATGAACATTCGATCATGTGACATAATATGGCTCCTTAATCTTATTTCACATTACACATAAAAAATGATGTTGTGCCTATGTGCCTACATTCTGTGAAAGTTTCATGTTAATAAATCAGTTATTTCCTATTTCATTACATAAGACCATTAATTTTATAAATCTGAGAAAAGACGCCTCAATGCATCACCCGGTCAGCCCTGATTGATGCCTCAAAGCACCACCCAGCACACAAGGGTTAGAGAACTGTTGACTGGTTATTATAGATCGGCTGATGGCTGTTGATAGCTGTTGACTATAAAACAGCTGATGGTTGGTGATTATAGAACATCTGAAGACTGGTCATTATAGAACAGTTGAATGCTGGTCATTATAGAACAACTGATGGCTAGTGATTATAGAACTACTCACCTGGCAGTAACCAGTCTTGGGGTTTTTATGTGCAAGTGCTAGCAGCACGTTGAACATAGGTCTCCGCTTCCCCTGTGGATCAGATGGTGTGTTCTGGAAGTAAATATTCTCTGGAAAAGTCCGAGGGATATCTGCAACAAATTAAAATTCATATGACTTATAGTGATACCCACAGTACGGTACATTTGTCCAGTGTTAATGGAGGGTATGGTCCAATATAAAAAAATTCCAGTTATCGAATTTGATTGACACAGGAATCGTTTGCCGCATATGATGCTCATAGTAAAACCCAAACCAAATAACCGCAGTCTAACCAGATAAACAGTTGGTTCTTTATCATCAGCAGATGCCTGCGTTGACTGGGGCATGAGACTGGTTAGAACGCCTGGGTTTTTACAAAAATCAATATTCATCAAACACTTTAGATTATTATTTTGCAAACATTCCCTCCCTCCTGCATCTAATAAGAGTATAATTTTCCATCTGAGGCGGCTTAGGCCCTGAATAACCGGAATAAAACTTTGGTTCATGTCCATATACTCTCTTTTATAATGATTACCAATATGCAGAACACTGTATAAACCAATATTATTAACATTCACCTAGCATCATATCAAATACCGGATATGCTTGACAGGGATGCATGTCGTGTTTAGAAAAGTAAATCGGAAATAAAAATCAATCTGTGAAAGTGACTGGAGTGGCGGGACTGGTAGTGAAACTTTGAGATGAGTCTAAAGAGGTTGTTTCTGAAATTCAAAAGGTTGGCACCCTTCTTGCCTGACTGTATGAACCCTCTATGTAGCCTGGTGCCGACAAGTTTACTGTTTCGGATACACTTCTGTCGTAAATATTAATGTACAAAATTAGAATATCTATGTTCAAATTTTCTAGTTGGTAGGTACATGAGTTATACATCAAATCATTAATCCATCCTCATCTCATCTATCATCTTACTTATCACAAGGAAAAACATTTTGTAAGGGATCACTTGTTATGTGGTTATTCTTCACAGATCCCAACAGGAAGACCT
Source organism: Alentia gelatinosa (assembly GCA_950022655.1). NCBI lineage: Eukaryota > Metazoa > Annelida > Polychaeta > Phyllodocida > Polynoidae > Alentia > Alentia gelatinosa. The sequence goes on from OX465582.1 coordinate 11,600,991, forward strand.
GATACTGTATCAGATGTTGAGATAAAAAAAATATATATATTGCACATAAATTTACCTTTCTCGATGACCTCCACTAACAGAGGTTCTGTCTCTTGTTCCAGCAGACGTTTGTAAAGACCCGGATTGGCAGCCATTTTGTCATGTGCACCACTCATGTACATCCAAACCTGCAGATAGATACAGACTCTCAGCTCATGTGGACTCAGACCTGCACATAGATACAGACTCTTAGCTCATGCAGACCCAGAACTACCGATAGATGCAGACTCTCGGCTCATGTACTTGAGCTCGAATCAGGTCTCTAGTCTTGTTCTACCCTTATGGCAATATAAAGTGTGTTTGTCTTAATCCCACAAATAAACTCTTTATTATACACATACAAGACGAGTGAGAATGCACTAGGCAGGTACGGTCAGAAAGGGCTTGGGGCAGATGATAGAGATACTAATTTATACTTTAATGCCCTTTCTTTATCATCACAATTGATAGATAGGACTAACACGTCATCGCATATCAAGCTTATTGCACTCATTACTTCCTGTTGCTTAAAGGGGTAAATATAGCGTTATATGTAATATCGTACCGGACAGATTAGGTGTGAAATCAGGTTATAACATAAACAGTGTTGTAGGACACTTTTGGCAGCTTAACATTTTGACTTTTGCTTAAATCTCAGATAATGATCTAATTGTGGTTTGACCGTATCTTGACGTCTATGATAAGATTTGAGAACGCAAGTCAATACTAGTCTCCTCTGCAATTTTGCTGTGTTAAGGGGGTGTTCCATTGGTCTGAATCCAAGACCACACGACGACCGCGATCACATCGTATACATTAGTTCTGGTGATTGACAAAGGCGACACTACCGATGCTTTTGAACTGAGAACTCGAGATCAGGTATGGTTTTTGTGGTGAAGCAAAATAATTCGCACACGTTCTAGCACGTCAATAAAGCAAGCCAAAATGTGACAAAGCGAGATCCAGCCTTGCACTACAGGGTTCACCATGATCTACCCTGGCTAAGAAAGAGCCCTGGTAGAAAACCAAAAAAAAAAAAAAGAAAAGAATACCTACTTTAAAGGACATCACAGTTAAGCAGACCACACTCACTGAAAACTAATTTCTCTACATCATGTATATTTTAACCCCAGTAAGGACACCACTTAAAAATACAGGCTAAATTAGCTGGGTATGGGAGACTGTCTTCTATGCAAAGAGATTTTGGAATATATGAGAAATTTCGCAGAGAGATTAGTTATTCGGGGAACTCTGATGGCGGTTCAACCTCTTATGTATCTTTTGATGGGTCGGTGATTTTTTTCTACAAGAAGTAAAGTGTCAGTTCACTTGTTACCCTTGGCGTATAACCAATATGTAATGTCCTATTTCTCTATTTACCATTAGGTATGAACTTCAGTCTTTTTCATAGGAATTCTATTATTAGTTGCGAAAGATGAAGGAATAACCCTCCGGTTGATAGTTACTATTATGTCTGGTATGATCTTTGGTAAGTTTGTACCCAGACACATTTAGCCAACATGATACACAGTAATACATGTATTCACTTGAGAGCCAAAACAATATTCTCTGATAGTGTTTATCACAATATCGTTCTTATCAGTTCTACACAGTGACCAGTCTCAGGTGTTGAGTCACTCCTTGTTACCTTGTTATGTAAACATGAATTCAACAATACACTACTATAAGCCCATGTTTTATCCTACCCCTCATATAAATCTCCATAGACTTAACATGGTGTGACTGTATGCCACGGTTATGGCATTAAATATTTATATGCCACTGGTGACATATGAAGTTAAAAACATGTAACAGGGTAGGATAAAATCTAAACATCACTCAATTTCATATAATTGTTTATATGCCATTCCTTGTCTTCCGCTACAAATATCACTCAGCTCCGCTTCGTGATATCATGCCGCGAAGACAACTCATGCCATATAAACAATCATATGAAATTTCGTGATGTTTCATGATACTATACACAGGAGATAACCATATTCACTCCAGGGTATAAAGTAACGTCATGGGTGCTGTAGATGGCCAAAATATCAAACCCGAGTATCAAAACTTTGATTTACTAGTTTTTTTATGGCATCTATTCCATCATCAATCGCTGATATGTGCTTGTTGATTATTAAGGATAATTACCTATTTTACTTCATTTTATACGCAATTGTGCTATTCTTGTGGCATGCCCATATTATTCGAAACATAATCGAAATATAATAGAATTACCTTTTGGTATACTGTCAAAATTCTCCCAACGTGAATTCACAGCAACCCATGACAACTTTTTCTTGACCCAGAAAGTTTATAATAAACTCCATATCGGAAATTACAAGATATGGTTCATGTATCCAGAATGTGTTATTGGGTAAGCACCCATGTGGCGGCAAGAATAGGATCCTTAATTAAGGTGTATTACTTCTTATACCACACTCGACTTAATGCAGCATGTGGGACAATGTTATCTTTATTGAAGATGAATAAAAAAAAGACATACCTCTGCTCTGTGTTCTGAAGGTATGCCTTTCCGAATGTACCGTTTTACTGAAAGTTAGAATGTAAACATTTATCAGTCAGGTGAGCTTTATCTCTGATAATAGTCACTCTATGTGCACTTGAAGTACCTAGGTTTGCCGGTACCAATCTGATAAACTTCTGATTACGCTGCAACAAAAGCTGTTATCTGAAGAAATAGAGCACAAGAATAAGATGATATTCATCGCAAATAACACATGGCCACAACTGATGTTATTTAGAATGTACACTTATATATCAATTATTACATCTAAATAGATTTTTGACAAAAAAATAGCAATAGAGTAACAGGTATTAAAAGTTGATTATTGCGAGTGAGACATTGCGACGTCTGTGACTTATGCTGGTGCTACCTTGAGTGACATACACAATACTAACTAGTCTCTGGTAGAAGCGGCTGTAACCTCCGAGGACTAAACACGCAGTAATATTCGAGCGAATGCGAGGATATTTCGTAGTCTCTCACTCTCTTAGGTGTCTCCAGGGATTGCCTAGTGATACTAATGTTGTGAGTTCCACCCATGTTGATGGGACGACATGGTGTTATACTTAGTTTTATGTGACATGGGATGTGGAGTCTGAACCCCATTAGCGTGCGTGAGAAGAGTCCCTTGTACCAAAAAAGTATTCAAAACGGAAATAATAAGCAAGATTTATAAGTTCATAGGAGTAGAAAACTCATAAGAGTCCTCATACAGAGACACAGCTTGTGAAAACTTCAACATGCTATCCATGACTGTACATTATTATTATTATTATTATTGTCACATATAGATGTTTAAAGCAATGTATTAGAAAATTAGTGTAATTGTGTAAACACCATCATTGTATATTATTCTACATCAACTTGTTATGTTATGTTATGTTACGACTAACTGCTGTCGAATGCTTTGTGAATAAAGAATAAAAAAAAAGAAGAGTTACACTTACTTTTACGCGACTTTGGGAGCGGAGTATCACCCCCGTTGATGACTGTCCCGTTGACCATACTCGACCACTTGATGGCACGCCTGGCCAGGATGGCCATGTAGTCGGACATGAACTCCTCGTATGTGCCATAGTCAAAGTCCTCCGGTCTCTCAAATCCATACTGGTCAACTGTACTGTTCACAGTGCTGGAAGAATTTAAGTTAAAAAAAAAACATGTACAGTGATTGCTGAATTGGAGTTTATTCATAAAACACCTAAAGTGTCTGATGGAGGGACATAAAGACGGATGGGGATATGGGGGAGGATAGGGCAGGAGATGTAGGTAAGAGAAGGGGGAAGAGGGGTGCGAGGAGAGGAAAGGGAGAGTGGAGAGGAAAGAATTGAGAGAGGGGAAGGACATTTTGAAAGAACTTTTTTTAAACAAGAAACCATTGAATCATGCTTTTATTACGAAACAGGTCAATTTGTACGACATGTGCACATAAATCTATATGAGTTTATTCTGTTTTGTATCAAACCATATCCATCTCTAAAACTCGATGAGAGTGCTGTATGAGGCGTTATATATGGGTAACGTGTAACTTATTGATTCATAGACTATTTGAGATAGAGGTGGCTTTATCAATCCTTGCTGCAGGCTGCGTTAGGAGAGTTCTGCTCCAATTTATTAAATATAGTCTCTAGAACCTTCATGATAATGCAAAATATGATAAATTGATATTCTGAATATATTAAATTACCCGTAGTACGGTACTTATCAAGTAATATAGTCACTTGTTCTTACGAGCCTAGGCACTTATTATAGACTTCATTTTCTGTGTTAATACATGTAGGCGCTATAAACATTCTAACAAAAGAAGATGTCAATACTCTCAAAAATGTTTCATGTGGGAAACATCAATACAGCGAATCCACCATGGTAACATGTGGTCGTAAATCAAAGAGAGACAAAAGGTTTATGTTTCCATTGAGACTGTAGGCCTACACCTGCTCAACAACTCATACTGACCCGACTACAGTGAATTAAACATGTTTCAGTGAATATAGATATCTATATTATGATTTTTGGTCAGAAATACTCACCTCATTCTTCGAACTTGGTGAGTATTTCGGAACAAAATATCTCTGAATAGATTCCATTCAGTCACACTAACTATGCCTCTTTATTATTATTATTATTATTATTATTATTATTATTATTATTATTATTATTATTATTATTATTATTATATACCTAGAAATCATTAAAAATGCCATTCTACAACTGACTAAATAGTAGAATGAGTGGTCACGTGGTACGGAGGGACGTATGGATATTCTTTCATCACTCAGTGATAAACAGAATTTGTACTACTGGTCAGTAACAGTGAGACATTCGCCTATAGGTATATAGTAAGTTATGGTACAGTAATAGATAAATATATGTAAATATATATAATAACCAGAATTTTTGTTATAGATAACTTTATCTTAAACCACAAAGAAATCCCATTCTTTAGTCGAACCTATGTACCGTGTATACATTATTATATTATCAATTAAATTAGTCGATAATTTACGAAATAGACATATCATCGTATACACTTCTCAGCCTAGATGCTGGAATGGTTGGGCACAAACTTAGAGTATTACTCACAGTTACAGTAAGTAGTGGCTGAAGAAACATGTCTTCACTTCTGATGACTCAGACTTCACTGCAGTTAACCGATATATATATCGTCATACTTAACTATAGACCGGTTCAATATCACGACACACGGTATCCCCGACAGTGGTACACCCATATTGATATATGGCCATCGATAAATGTACGTGAACCCATGTCCGATTTTGTTTTTTGCGAATAGTTTGAGGTTTTTTCTGCTGAGTTGAGAAGTTGATGGACTTTCTTATAAAAGTTTAGACTTTACAAGGTTTATAGTCGGTCTGGGTAAACTGGGTTATAATTTGAGTGAATTATACGAGTGATAAAAACCCGAATCTGTGTCGTGGACAGGATTGACAGGAACACATATTGATAGTGTCATAAAACTTGTCAATATTGCACAGCTGGCCATCCACAGTAACACAACATGTAGATCGCATGTTTGGTGGGAGGGACTACTTCTCGATTTCACGCATTGTCGCCCATCTCTTCCTTTGTCTTTTGAACTTCTTTTCTACTTCCCTGAATGATGATAGGAAAGTTGAATTATGACAGAAGTATGGTTATTGATATAACACCTTTTATAACAAGTCGGGAGATTGTGAAGACTTACCTGGTGCTACTCGAATTAGTACTCATCTCTTTCCGGTTCTGTCATCCGCCGATCTGACAAATGTGTACTCCATCAACCTCAGGCGCGATTATTAACAGCTTAAGCGGCTACATTGAACTGTGGCGCCGTCTGGTGAAAATTTACCACACTATGGGCGAGCGTGAGCGACGTTAGAGCACACTGCATCGCTAGAGCAACCTACAGAAACAGTTTTCCGGGGCGATAAACCGGAGCGGCGCAGTGTGACGTTAGAGACCACGTTCTCCTCAAATAATTATTGAAATAGATAGGAGACTCGTCTATGATTATTTAGTATTCCTAATCACGGTAAATTGATATATTTATATAAAAAGTACACGGGATGTTAAAGATGACGATCCAAAAGAGTGTGGGGAACTCTCCAACGTGAAGTACTTTGGCCCGAACAAAATTTTCCTCACTTTCTTTTAATTTTAGTTTTACACATAATGTTGTAGGCCTACCGTACGCCACGGTAGGCCTACATATATCATATATGGGTAAGGCCCATGAAAAGTGTCCCCAAGCTCTTATGTTTTTAATGTTAGTAGAAAACCAAATTGCCTCACTAATTTTATTGGCCATAAAACCTTCTGTCCAAAAACAGAAATCATCCGTCCACCAGCTAATAAACATCTATCATAGACCTGGAATCACTAATTTGATAGGGAGCCAAAGTGAACCCGCTGAAACCACAGATACCCACCTACAAAACACCATTTCCGGTGGCCAGTAAGAATGAGGCTTAGTGCTAAAGCTATGGGGGTTTGAGGCTAGACTTATGTTTTTGGTCTCGTTTGTTACTTTTGAGGTGGAGTTTATAACTATCGTCTCTGAATAACTTTGTTTCAAAACTACGATGACAGTTGTTAAGTTTATTAAAAAGTTGGATCTAAAAGATTGGTGAATAAGACATATATCTTGAACCTACATAGTCAAAGTACTGAGTGCCTATACCCGGAAATAGTATTTTGTGACCGGCTATCTGTGGTTGCAACGGGTTCACTTTGGCTCCCTATTGGTTTCAATACTCGTAGGCCTACACGTGATGTACAAAATACTGAATATGTATATATTATAAATCTGCAATAGGGAGCATTTGGTTAAAGGACAGACTGGTGATTATAAGAACTAACAGCAGTTTAGTAATCATGTTTAGAACAGCTAGCCTTTAATAAAAGATAACATCACTGACTAGGACGACTGTGTAAGGTCTGTGTTAGTATACTGTCTTCTAGTTCGTAGATCAATATTTTTGAAATATACATTGAGAAATTCAAGATTATTATCAGCACCAATAAAACAGCAAAAAGGGTTTCTTTATCATATCGTAGGGGCCTAAATACATGTAGGTACCGTATATATTTGGGTTAGAAAGCCTGGGTTCAGGGACCACCGAGGAATTCTCAGACAAATAGGTAGTTAACCAAACTTGTAGCTAGAATGTATAGCAGTTGGCATAAGGTCGGACTTAAAGCAAGAGTGTCAGAATAATAAGTGGGACAATTTTTCGAGTGTAATTTACTAGCTCAGAAAGACTTAAGAAAACATGGAAAACACATCCCTGTCACACAAGGCGTGGGGCTGAGGTGAGATTCAAACTTGGTACCACTACTTTATTGGCTTGAATGAGGATAAATTAATATATTTCTTTTACACAAGAAAAAAATTGGAAAACATGTGTTTTCAGGAAAATATAAAATTGGAAAGCTGCCATCTCTGTCAAGGCAAGGGTCTGCATTTTGTCAAGTGACAAAAATATCAACTTGAAAAATCTAGCTTTTATTTCATATTGAATCATTACAAACTCGAGACTGAATGTCTCATCTACCATCACGATGCCGCCTTGCTTCACCGTTCGGATCACGTCTGTCCCTTTTACTGTCCGATCTGTCCCGGGATCTATCCCTTGATCGGTCTCGATATTTTTCCCGCTCACTTTGTTTCCAGTTTTGTCGTTCACTGCTTCTCTCTCGGATCTTATTCCGGCTTCTATCGCGATCACGACTCCTATCTCTCTCGTTGTGCCTGTCATTGTACCGATCTCTGTCTCTGTCCCTGTGGCGGTTACTGTCTCTGTCCCTGTCCGGGGAGGAGTCTCTGTCCTGGGGCCGTCCTCCTCGGCTGGCTCTGGGCTTCTCCTCCTCGCGGTCTGTTTTCACGTGTCTCCGTTCCTCGCTGTGTTGGCCTCGCCTCCCGCTCCGCTCGTCGGGAGAGTCACTCCGACTCATCTCCCTGCGCTGCTGCCATTTATGAGAGTTCTGTGAGTTTGCTGCCTTTGAAGTCCTGTCCTGATCCAAGTCCACGCGTTCCTCTTTCACCACTGGGTGTTTCTTCTTGGGCGGCGAACGGTCTTCGGATTGGGAACTTTCACTGTCGGACTCGGACGTTTCCTCTTTTCGTTTCTTAGACTTTTTCTTCTTTTTCTTTTCTTTTTTCTTCTTTTTTTCTGCCAGGTTAAAAGAAGAAAATACATGTAGATATCCTATTGGATGATTGCAAATCAACACACACACTATAATCTATACATTAAGGAATTCTGAAATTCGGACATGGCTATACCTAAAGGGCCGATTCCACCAACAGGTTGGATTTGCCGTGGTATATCTTGGTATGTCTTGTAGTGTCTTACTGTGTCGCAATGTGTCGTACCTCACTTGTCTCAAAACGTAGGCGAGTGGTGTCGGGTATATATTTTGGTGCTCCACCACCGCGACACCTCAAGACACAACACGACAAATAGGCACGCGATGATTCAATCCTAGCCCGATTAAGCAAGACAACCAAATCGGGACTAGTCTTGCTACATCGTGTGTGTTGGTGGAATCGGCCCTGACAAATAGCTACCGTGACGTAGGTGGCAGTTTGAACTGCTACCCATTGTATAGTCTTAAACAATGCGACTCAAGTTGGCCAATCAGGGCGGGGCTGACAAAAAATGAAATCAAAGAATATTTTCAAACAAACATGATACTTGCTTATATTACTCAGGGAATTCTTTTGGGGAATAAAAGCGAAACAATATCACAGTGATAAGCAAATTTAATATATGTACATGTGTGAGACATGTACATACTGTTGAATGTTAACTATGCTACTTGTACATATGTTGGGTAAAAATATTATCTAGATTGTCAAACAAACATGATTGGCAACAGGAGCCTACTGAAAACAGGGTTCTGCCCTCGAAGACTCTCCAGTGTAAATAAAAACAATAACAAAACATGACAATATGGAGTAGATCCTTCCGAACTAAAAAGAAATAATTTCCTGTGTAAAAATATCATTCTCAACATCGCAGATTTATCTTTTTAGGCAACAGTTCCCATATACTGAATTCTACAGAGCTCAGTCATTCTACTTTGGGGGTTAATAAATGATGCACTTAGTCTGCATTGCGCATATCTAAATACCTTTTTTAATCTTCTTAACGGGTAAGAGTTCCTCTTCTGATTTCCCCGACTCCGACCCTTGAACTGTTGGTGCGCAACCATGTTCACGCATCTTTTTCGTCATTTCATCAGCGTCTTCCTGTTCTTTGGGAGGCTTGTAATCATTTACGTGGTCGACCCTCAGTGTTCTGTTCAGAACCTACATACAAACATACACACGTCAGGTAATTCATGTTAATACAAGCGCAATATTACATATTCCAATACATATCAGTCGTTTCTCCCCACTGATTTAGCTAAAAATCAGTGCAGGCAACATTCGGAAATCTATCGCCATTCACTAGTAACCTAACACGATTTCAATCCAGATCAAAAAGATCTAGTTCTTACCTAAATGATGATTTTGAAATCAAAGTTATAATGTTGGTGGTTTTGGCGCAATTTCAAACATCATAATCTTCCTGTCGTTCCCTATTTTGTATCATAATGAGTTGTTAGATTTTCTTCACGTGAACGCAAATGTTTCTGGGTGGTTATGGCCAGTGAGTGGATACTGAAACCGACTTAGCCGCAGCGGGAGATCTGAAGCTTGTGTATGTTATCTACTACCACCGCAACAGCTCCGCCAAGCCAGTCTGTATTTCAATCAGATCTAGTGTTCTACAAAAATGAAAGGAATTTCCGCCGTTTCTTTGAAACACACATATGCATTAAAATACATATGAATCCCCATCTCTCATCCAGTATGGCCTGTAATGTCTCCAACTAATATGTACATGTACTGTCTTGTTCCTTTAACCAGTTGCACAAACAGTCTCTGAATGGGACAGATTAAAAAAGGTATCCTACTACAACTGTATATTACCTCATCACATGTAAACAAATGGCTTTTCTCAGCCCCTCAGAAAAATGCAGCATATATTTGTGTACCTATAACTTTTTCCCTATATATGCTTCTGTAATGTATATGTAATATATAACACGCCGAGATCAACCAAATGATACCCCGATGTAATCATCCAGAATGAAAGCTGCCATATGAAAAATAAAATACAGCTAAGGCCACTCAAAAAAACTTGTTTCTCATCACCGCGCGCATCTGCAAAAAGGATTTTAGAGGATTTTTTTTTTTTTTTTTTAGGTTAAAATAAGATGAACCTCGATAGAAATTATGAAAAATATGTGTATTTGGTATCAAATTAAAGCTTCTGATGCCAGGGATGCTTTCAATGTATAAGCAGCCACCCTACATAAGCGGACATTTTGGTCCGGAACAGAGGGTGACCGCTTACGCAGGGTTTTACTGTATGTCTAAAGCCTATTTTATGACACTTTTAAGCCATCTTTGATCCAGCAAAAAAAAAAAGCGCCCTCATCATATTTTTCATGGCTTGGTGATGAGAAACAAGTTTGTTCTTTTGAGTGGCCTAAAATATTTGCCATATATACAGCCATCTTTCATATCGCGGAGTGATCTTCGATGTTTTCAATATGAATTACCTTCATACATACTTAATATGAATTACCTTAATTCCGTTTAAGTTGTCCACGGCAAGAATTGTTGATCGCTGGTCTTCATAACAGATGAAACAGAAGCCTCGTGTTTTTCCAGTCTTGGGATCACGCACCATGTTAATGTTTACTATTTCACCGTATCTGTATGGTGTATAGAAATAGATCGATAAGAATAACAATTCGGATGCAACGGCAAGGTCAACATTCTCAGACTGTAATCATAACGATTGAGGTGATAAAGTTGAAATGTAAAATATTTAGGACCTTAACCATTAAATAATGAACACATATATTTCATTGCGATATGTACGGCTATTTATCCTACCACTAATAAAAAAGCGCCATAGGTTTAACATTGACTCAATGTATTTGACGGGGCGTTGAATAAAGTGTTATTTATGCACCGAGGTGAATAAAAAAACGGACCACGCCACTTACACGATAATTACAAAGTTTTCTCTGTATATCGGTGAGATGGGGTAGGATAAATACGAAACCAAACTCGAGTTAGCCTTGGACATATATTTGGACACCAATGGTATGACTTACTGCGAGAATATACATAGGACGTCTCCTTCGGAAAGGTCATATGGCAGACCCCCAACGAAGATCCAAGCACTATCCTTGTACTGTGCATGCCACGAGGTGCTGGTGCCGGCAAGTCCCAGCTCCAGCTCGCGCTGGTTCATCTTATTCACATTTTTAACGTTTCTATAGAAAAGTAAAAAAGGTAACATTTAACAGTTAACAGAATACTGATGTTAATATTCACATTTCAGGCACATTTCACTAGGAGGGTAAGCTGTCATAGTGAGACCACAGTGACAGTTTGCATTTCATGAGAACGTGCAGTCAACCATGAACGTCAGTGTGGGAAGGAGCGTCAACAACAGTGAGAGTGTCCGTTTCACTAGTAAATTAGGTCTCACTGTACCTATCACTGTTGAGGCTCTATTAGTGACAGGGTAGACCGTGTCGCTGTTTGGTTTAGAGTTTTGTTTATGTCAGACGAGGGCATGTTTTCACCCACTTCCCGTAAGAGTTAGGCAATAAAATTTTAACACAGGTAAGGTATACATCGTATAATCGTACCAAATATGAAGAAAATCAGCAACACCATTCCGAAGATATCGGCATTTGAATTTTGTCATAGCAAATACTGCTCTGGTGGCCAGTGTCACGCCGGCCTCCGGGGAGAGACAAAAAGAACAGCCGAAACCCCGCCGCACTACGGAGGGAGTGAAAAAGAACAGCAACCAACAGAGCAGACGTTCGCAATGACGAAATTCAAACGCCAATATCGGCAGATTGCTTCATCCGATCTTCTTCATATTTGGTACGATTATAGGTTATATACAGGCTATCACTAACTGCATACCTAACTCGTGTTAAAGTTTCATCACTTAATTCCTATGGGAAGGGGTGAAATTCCATGTCATCCCGGCCCGTCGATGAATAAATTCGAACGTCAAACGTGTGTGCATAGCGAGACCTGTGCCAACAATGAGAATTGGTCTCACCTCAACAGCGAGACCACTGATGAAACGCGAATTTGGGCTTGACACTGTTGGTGTCACTGTTGCAGTCCTACCTCTCGCTTTGACCCCCCTACTAGTGAAACAGCCCCCTGAATTTCGCAGCAAGCAGGCTTCCCTCAGACAACTGACCAAAATCTCAACGAATCATAGACGTTTTGCGGTGACTACCGTTTTGCGGTGGCGATTGGACGGTTTGCGGTGGATGTTTTGTGTTGAACTTGCAGAAGATTTGCTGTGATCTTTTCACGGCTCGAGATGCGCCAGAGGCCGTCCCTCGCCCGGCAGACAGCAGGTGACAGGGTGTGGAACCCTAACCCTAGGGATTCCCCCTCGATGATGTCATATTCAAAATTGAACAAGAGAGAAGGGGGCAGCAAGAGAGGGTGCGGCCAGGGGCGGTAGAATAGCATATTAGCAGTAGCAGTAAAATAACAAATAACAAACAGGGTTAATATATACAAAAAGCTAGGGCACCATGGGTCCATGAAAGTCTTATGATAATATATTTGATAAAAAATGCCGGAGTCTGACTACCTGGCTGCGGTCTGGGCCGCTGCCTTGTGTGTGTCACTCACTCACTGTGTGGTTACAAGTGGGGGGGAAAAGATGCCTGAGTTGGTGTCGCGTTTACGGGAGATTGTGAGCGGGTGATTGTGGCACGGGTGGTGGTGACCTATATTCACTCAACCTTTGGAATTTTTTTTATCACAGAAAAACGTAATCAAATTAAAAGGAACTTGAGGGTGAACTTTCTATATGTACGACATACATATATTCACAAAATTTCAGAGTCTTATTATGCTTGTTTCCTTTAATATGAGGCACCTTTAGATTTTGCTATAGCAAACATCCGACACAAGGGTGAGACAACTGACGCACTGTTTTCGCGTGTGTCACTTGTCTTGAGTCAGTTGAGACTTTGGTCAGTTGTCCTACCCCCACATAAACATAGAGATCATAGACTGAACAAAATTGACAAAATAAAATGTGACTGCATGGAACTTCAACTGTTCATAAGTCAGCTAATATTCATCATAGAGTCATTAGAGAGTTATTTCCTGGAAGTCTAGTTTATACTTTCCAAACAGATATAACCTTCATACCTATAAAAAAAATTATCGAATTTTTGTCCGTCATTGCTACATTCTGCTGTGCCACAATAAAACTGGCGTAGATCTAGATCTAGTCGTAGCCTTGACGTAGTATGGTATGTAGACACTAATTAAGACAGGTAGAGTAGACAGCGTGAAGAACCATAAGCCTCTTACGCTAAACTGAGAAATGGGTTTATAATTTTAACACAAAAGGCCATCAATCCTAAAATATACATGTGGCTGTACAGTACGGACACTGAGAGTGAGACGGGATATAGATCTAGAATGACTAGATCTAGATCTACACTGCAGACGACTCTGGTGTTGTGACAAGTTTCGCCTATCTCGAGTAATGCACAATCACTTCCCATTTTGTAGGTTGGAACTTAATCAATTGAGATCAGTCTCGGAAGTATACATACGTTAATGGATTCATCTTGCGTTTTGACAAGGAGACAGAAAGAGAATACTTCGTTACTTTCACCGGCCCAGATATTTTGAACTGGGGAATACCGTGCTGTGGGATTATCCTGACTGGTACCACGTTTGTTTTCGTTCTATCATGTGTAATAGGCACAGGAACCAGGCCATAGAAATTACCAAAAGTGGACAATATATCGCAACTTCGGAAATATTTCAAAGAAGTGTAGCCAATAATAACTGAATTCGTGCTTTGTGATTATACCATTATATTCACTTTCAATTATCTATATTCCCCTTTCGTGCTGCTACTGTCACTATTTACGACAATTCGAGCTGTTCTCTGGTATTTTGGGATTTCCCCAATTGACCAACCAAGGACGTTTGTTGTTATCACGTGACTATCACCATCACAGCACCCAAACAAACCAAGAGGTAAGCGTGTTTTGATCGTAAAATCTAGTAAATAAACTGTACTTCCGCAATGATTGTAACAAATGTATGAAAAATTGACATGAAGATATAAACTTAGAAGTTATGGAGTTGAGCATGCATCCCGTTGTGTATATTTTCATTGTTACTGTGCCCCGTGTTTGAACTTGACCCAAGTTGCCGCTGTGGCTGTGAGTTCACCCACTCCGATTGCGATGGTGACAGCTGTGATCGTTCTTGCACCGATAATCAACGTCAGTCAGAAACCCGACTTAATTGTGTAAGAAAACAGTTGTAACTTGTATTTATGGTTTTAAAGATGAACTCCAAGAAAGTATAGCCTACTAAAGGTCTAAATAATAAACTTTAGCTATTATTAGTCACCTTTATAAACATTATGTTATTCTCATAAACTCATACGTATACGTAGTCCCTTGAACGGGGTGACTTCTTAACCGAGTTTTCAGTCCGTCGATGGTTAGGCTATGTAGATCTAGAGATGGCTAGGGACTATACAAAAAAGATTATTTCAGAACACTGATTAGGCCACTAAAATACAAACTTGTTTCTCATTAGGACATTACCAAGCCATGAAAAATATGACAATTTTTTTTTCTGGATCAGAGATGGCTTTTGAAGTGTCATAAAATGGACTTCAGACAAACTTATTTAGGTCCTATCTTGCACTCTTACTCTAAGCTCCTAATATATCACTAATTTTACTATGTAAATTGTCTCTGTATTAGATGTTTGCTTTAACCCTGTGTAAGCGGACACCCCACGTAAGTGGACACCCAGTGTTAACTGACAGTTATTTCAGTACAAAAAGCCAATTAAGTTTTAACCCCGTGTAGGCAGTCGCTTCAGAGGGACGCCTTATCAAATATACCTGGGTGGTGTGGGGAAAACACTCCAGATTATCTTGATCCTTAGTTTATCGTGTGTATTATCTGGTGTCTGGTATCTAGACATCAGTCTACTTGCCTGAATAGGCTACTGGAGGCATGAGGTAGGCATCTGTAGGGTACCTGAGTGGTTATAACAGTTTATGTCACCCCTGGTATTTTTCCCCCATAGACTTAACATTGGGAAGTCATATCCAACGCCCATTGAATATTCAGAAAAAAATTTCCAATGGCGGATTATTTCAGAAATGTTAGCCCATTAGTCAATGTGAAGGGTGAGATGAATTCAGAAGCCTATCCAAGTTAAGGGTCAGAGCTCAATCCCATCTCGTTTGAATTGTTATCCTACCCCTAATAAAAAACCGCCATAGACTTAACATAGGGAAATTTTATGTGGCAGGCCGTGACATAAAGTGTTTTTTATGCCACTAGAGTAATAACAATATTGACCAATCAGAGAGCAGGATGTCAGCTACTATGAAAAAAAGTTCTGTTGGTCATTGACTCAATATTTATCTTTTAATAATACAAAAGCATAGACGAGGTAGGATAGATACGAAACCGAACTCGAGTTAGACTTGTCAATGTCTATGCCACTCTGGTCATGTCTGCTCCTCACTACACTCGGCTATGCCTCGTGTAGTAATACGCGACCTTCCCGTCGTGGCATAAACATGGTCAAGTCTAACTCTCGTTCGGTTTCCACTAACTATGTAATCCACGCAGCTTTGCCTTGTGAATTACTACGCGATTCAAACTTGATGGGATACAAGCTTCATCTCATTTAAAAAAAATTCTAAAAACTTTTTCCCTGATGAGCGCGGTGATGAGAAACAATTGTTTTTTAGTGACTTTGGTCAATCATATTCTATTCATTCACTTCTTGGTACACTTTTCCTCTTTATTTTATCTGTTATGGCTATGGCAAAAAGAAGATCTGGAAAAATGTGAGTTCTTCTTTGTAGCTACCAAACCTGCAAAATGTTTGTGAACAGAATGAAACTGAGACCACAATTCATGTTTCACTCATTTTGAAAAATCTTCACTTAATGTTGGAATATCTTTGTTAGATAAAAAGCACATAAATGTGTAGGTGTGATGTCATCTATCATGTGGTGTATTCCTGGAATTTATTATTTATAGGGGGAAGGGCGCATGGCCCTTCTCTCACACCCTGTGGAGTGCTTAATTTTTTTAAATACTTATATTAACAGATCACTCTTGGGGCATATAATCGCTTTGTTGAATGACCCAGTAATGGGGTATAGGGATGACTGGGGGGGGGGGGGGGCTATATTCTCCCCCCCCCCCCCCCCCAAGGGTGTCCCCTGAAGCAGGGTTTTACTGTATACTCTTTATGTGATACCATTCCATTGCTCTTATCAATTCTGATATCTGTTGAAAAGTAAATACGTATTATAATATTCTCTATTTCATCTGAAATGAGAATTTCCTATTCACTGTATATACAATACGATCAATGACTTAAATGAGAGATAATTTGAAAGGGTGTCTGTATATCATCTCTATTGCTGGTCACACATGTGTAACTAAAGACAGACACAACGGGTATTTACCCAACCCTGCGAACCAGCTAACACATTGAGCGTGTAATAATTGGCAGCAAAGAGGAGGTTTTAAGATCTTGATATGCAGGCCGAGGTAATAGGCCCATGTGTAAATCTGCCAACCGCCCGGTTCTGCCTCTAAGCGGCAAAATTGGCAGCAGTATACACCACAGTGAGTTCTATGACGTGGGAATGAAGAAACAGAGCAAAGTATCGCTAGAGTAGACACGACATCAACCGCTGAAGTGCAAAATCCCCATACAAAAACACATTCTCTCTGTAGTGCGAACCCTCATTGCTATATAGTGATTGATTGCCAACAATCGCAGTTTTCTTTACCGTCATATAATTTGAAGACTGGCTCTCGTCAGGCGCGCATATATATTTATAACCCCGGTCTCGTAGGTAAGGTTTAAAGCTGTGCACTTAATTTTCTAAATAAGGACCATAGCGCAAGCTCGAGAAGCTATTATCTCGATACATGTAGGAGGATTTTCAGTATTGCCCACATGTTACATCTGATGTGGTAAGCAGTGCAGTAAGATGCATACCTGAGCCAAAAACATCGCCATTTACATTATGCTGGGGTGAATCAATTAACAGTAACATCATGAATACAAGACGCAACGACAACTTTCTTTATTCAGTCTTCAAGATATTAGATCAGTACTTGTATAATTCCAAAGTACATAAAGTGGGTTCGCTGATCAGAAAGCATATGGACACTACTTTCTGAAAAGTATACAGTACTAATACAGAACGTCCTGACCATACTATACAAGCTACAAAACGAGATGATAATTTATGGTTAGTACGGAACGAGGCGTTTATGCCGAGTTCCGTACGAACCGTATATCATTAGCGAGTTTTATGGCTTGTTCAAGCATGGTCAGGACGTTCTGTATTTAATACATACCCGCAATTAATGAAAAATATTGTAGTCATCACGTACGCTGACATTTTGCCGTACAGAACACTGTTACGTACAGTAAGTTTACGTTATATGGCGGAACCGTGCGCATGGGTATAATAAATTATGGTTTCCCTCGATCTCACGTTGATAACCTAGGGCACTGCTAAAATTTTACTATCAGAACACTTGGAGAAATAGCTTTAAAAAGTTATCTATGGTATATTTGGAAGGTTAGTATTACATTCCATTTGTTTATTTCGTCTTCCCAGTGAATTTGAACCTATGAACGCAATGGAGCGTAGTATTTCCTGCTTATCCAGCAAGAAACGTAGCCAGCTGATTATGTAGCGCAGTGTCCAGATACCAACAATATCAAGGATGATAAGAGTGAACATTCTAGGTCTAGGGGGCTGTCCATAAATACTTTTTTTGTCCATGTCATTCTATTTTTGCTCATTCAAAAAAAAAAAAAAAAAGTCCCACCTCCTTGCAATGTTTTGTAATGCAATCCTAGTTTTGGAGACTGGAAGACCCCCCCCCCCCTCCCCCCCGGACCCCAGAACAGGCAACGCCACAAAGATAATCACATATGAGAAGAGTCTACATTCAGGCCAGTAGTGAACTTTATGGCGAGTTTTATGAGTTCATTCTATGGTCCCCATTAAATATATTGTAATTAAGTTAACTAGTAGGCCTACAGTGTACATTCTTGTTATTCTCTATCCACCATTATCGTTATTAAGGTCACGATTAAATATAAAAGGTATAACATATCTGACTATTTTCTATTTGATATTTTTACAGTGCAGCACAATGGACGTCTCCTGACAAATCCAATTTTCTGATAGGGATTAATTAAACAAACAAAAAATCCGCGAGGGTGCTGAGCGCCATGGCCGACAACACGCGTCCGCCGAGCGTTCCCCCTCCCACGGACCCGGACGGCTCCGTGCACCGACACGCGGAGGAGATTGAGAGGAGCCGCGCCCGCTCTGCCCTGGAGAGGCCCGGGTCGGCGGCCGGCACGCCGCTACCCCCCGTGGGCGGACGGTCAGGGCGCACGACCCCGATGTACGACGGGCGGCCGGGCAGCGGGGGGCGGCCGGGCAGCAGGACGGGCAGTCGGCCGGGCAGCAGCACGAGTATAGCACGGACAGGCTCAGATGACGTGACGATGTTACAGATGTCCAAGAAAGACCCGCTACCCCCAATAAACTCGCGGGATTCGGACGTGGAAGACGTTGGGCGTGACCCGGCGGCATCCGTGAGCGGGATTATAGGTGAGATAGTAGACTTTATCTCACCCCAGATATTTTTTCTCCATAGACTTAACATTGGCAACTCGTATCTAACGCCTATTAGATATTTAGGAAAAATATCCAATGGGGGACAATTTCACAAATGTTAGCCCATTAGTCAATATTAAGGGTGAGATAAATTCAGAAACCCATTCAAGTTTAGGGTCAGAGCTCGATCCCATCTCATTTGAATCACATAATAATTCACGCGGCTTCGCCTTGTGAATTACTACGTGATTCAAACTCGATGGGATACGGGCTCAGACCCAAAATTTTCATGGGTTTCCTTTATAGACTCCAGTCCCTGCATCCTATCGCTAACCTCCTCGCTGGGGTACAGGTTCATGGGCCCGTCAGAGAAGGATACATACTATAATTAGCTTTAATCTGATTGTGTTTAATCATTTCATGATTGTTCATAATCAAAGACTTGAGTAAGTCTCGTAAGATAGCGGCAACACAGCTATATGTATTTTGAATGTCATGATTGACAAGAATTATCATCAACTATTACACTTTTTAGTAGAAACTTGAACTCCCGCGAATAAATGGGCGTCCACTCTAGAATTTTGCTATCCAATTTATGATATTAACACTTTATTCCTTATCTGTCGGCGTTTTGACCCTCGCAAGTCTTCTTCAGGACAGGACCCCTAAGGCCACTAAAAAAAACCCTTGTTTCTCATCACCGCGCGCATCAGAACAAACGATTTTAGAAGATTTTTTTTTTTTTTTAAATAGATGAATACATGTATTGGACTGTTTAGTATATTTCCAATTTACATGAATATCAATAAGAGTCGATAAGGGAAATGTTTGATGTTGAAAAAAGACATTCTTGTATAGTTACCTTTTATCGCTGAAATACTTTTAGGAAAAGCTAGTATGGTAAATTGATATCCACATCATATTATTACATCGCAATGTTTTCACTTTAACCAATATCTAAATTTTCAACAAACAAACAAGAGAAACAAAAAAAAGAGACTAAATGTTGTCACCTGTATACAGAGATAACTGTGACAAAGAGTAAAAGTCTTATTTGATATTTCGTTGTTGACGCCCTCAAGGATTTAAAATAAACCATATATGTTACATAAATTCTGCTATAAATGTTACCATCTGATACACATGACTAAGTGTTACTTCATATACACCTACCTGCAGGAAATACTATGGCTGGACAGCAAGGAAAGACTCGAGCGATCGCTCGCGTACCCCGCGTTGTGTCCTATCGACCGGCCACAGACTTAGACGACGAGCTGCCGGCTCCTGAACCCCCGCCGCCGAAGCCAGCGTAAGTTATGGCAGCCTTGTCTACAGTATACCTCAATGTTGTTACCAACCGAGCTAAAAGGATGTTTACTGTAGGATTTTGCTTCCTATTCAGGGGGGGTTGGAATGAAATGGGCATACTCAAACGGGTATTTCCTCAGTATTGATTTACATTCAGCATTAGGGTAACATCTCCTTAAGTGGCAGTGACAGTTGCCCACACCCTACATCTCATAATAGGAGGGTGAGGCAGCAGGTGGATGAGTGGATATTCAGCATATTACACACAAATAGAAGTC
Organism: Alentia gelatinosa; assembly: GCA_950022655.1. Classification (NCBI taxonomy): domain Eukaryota; kingdom Metazoa; phylum Annelida; class Polychaeta; order Phyllodocida; family Polynoidae; genus Alentia; species Alentia gelatinosa. The sequence goes on from OX465582.1 coordinate 11,621,408, forward strand.
AAAATGGTTCATAACTTTGTTGTAGAAATCAGTCAAGCCCAGAAATGAAATTGATTTGTAAAGATCCATAAACTACTGTGTTCACAGAGGAATAGGCATTTAAATAGCCAATCAATGCAGGTCCCTCCCTCCCTCCCTCCCTCTCTCCCTCCCTCCCTCCCTCCCTCCCTCCCTCCCTCCCTCCCTCCCTCCCTCCCTCCCTCCCTCCCTCCCTCCCTCCCTCCCTCCCTCCCTCCCTCCCTCCCTCCCTCCCTCCCTCCCTCCCTCCCTCCCTCCCTCCCTCCCTCCCTCCCTCCCTCCCTCCCTCCCTCCCTCCCTCCCTCCCTCCCTCCCTCGTTATCATAATAATTAATTACTGGCAGACCTTTGAACTGTATTGAGCTTTAAATGCGTCCACCTGCTAATTTGGTCTTTAAAGGCCAATATTTCTTTTTTTAAGATGCTCACTTAGCTCTTGTTATATACCTGAATAGTAACCCCATTTCGTTTCTTATGGTTTTGAATTGCATCAAGTTACATCGTACAGAGGGACAAATTATCTGTACAATGGACCAGCACGTGTAAGACATTCTCACTCGGGTATATATATATCACTGAGACTTGTTGTTATTTACCTGTAGGAAGCTCGCCTCTCTGGCCGTGCCGGAGGAGATGATGGTGACGGGCAAAGACGGCTCAGAGATGGTCGTCAAGTCGATTGACTGTCAAACTGAGTGGAGTTGGCTTAAGGACATGCAGCGAATGTCGTCCACCCCGGGTGGGAAGTTCAGTCGTAACTCCACAACACGCGCACCCACAGAAAGTATGTGATAAGATATAATTGACCAGTATATCTTGTACACGTAATGTAGTGACGAGACTAGGAGATTTTATCAATCATTGATATCATACAAATAATCTAGTAATGAGACCAGGAGATTTAAGTAATCAGTGGTACCATACTGATAATGTAGTGACGAGACCAGGGGATTTCAGTAATCAGTGATATATAGATTATGTAGTGATGATACCAGTAGATTTAAGTAATCAGTTGTATCCTTCAGATAATGTATTAATGAGACCAGAGATTACAGTAATCAGTGATATCATATAGATAATGTATTGATGAGACCAGGAGATTTAAATATTTCAGAAACTTTGCTCACATACTTTAAAAGAGGAGACGATGAGATTAAGCGGTTTGATTTGAGACATACGTTGTAAGTGCTTTTGATACACTTTGTGGTGTCAGTTTACAGCAGTTTGTTTCTGTTTATTTCTATTATGAAGACGTGGCTAAAACACCTCTAAGACAAAAAAAACCACCAAAAAAAATTAAATAATTTTTTTAGCAGTTTGTTTCTGATATTCATGGGATGACTGGAGTGAAACTAACTGTAACATTGGCTCTAACGCAGCACCCGGCGGGCTGGGAGAAGAAGACGAGGAGGACGTCGACCTCCAATTAAACTCACAACACATCACCAAACCCGGTAACTCATGTTGAATAAACTCACCAGGGGGGCTGTTATCTGCAGACACGTCCTGTATGAAGTGTCTGTGTTCACTCGAGCGCTGAACATTTCTGACATTGGTAGCTCTAAGATTAGGGCAATAATTCGTTTCTGTTGGATGAAGATTTAGTTGCAGACCTAGTTTAATCGTCTTTTCAACGTTTAAGAAGTAAGCAGTAACAAAATGAATAAAAAGAAACATAATACAGAATGCTTGAGCGACAAAGTTGACCATTGCTGCTATAACAGATATGATTCGAACGCAATTCCTGAATGGATATTAGATTGTAGATAGAAAGTTACGATGAAAACAGATCTAACTGTTCAAGGTTATAAAGAACTGCATATTGATGGTTTAATTTTGATAAATGCTCCTTTATAGCATTCAAATTTTGTTACATTCTTTAAAATGAACGGTGATAGAATAAAATGAAAAATATGTAAAAAATGTTATGTTGGTAACACTATTCATTCCATTGGAGTGACTTTAACTCTTGGTTAATTAATTCACACAGAATATCGTGCCCAGAAGAGGAAGGTTGCTTTATTTTACCTGTTGAGGGAAAGTCACATGGAACAATTAAATTGCCAATTGCTTTAAAATTCGTGCGGTTAGAGTTGCGATGTCAAGTTGCTTACAATCTAGAAGGTGCAAGTGGCATTTTTCATCTGACCAAGTTTCAATTTTGGCAAATGATTTCATACAAAGAACTAATCAAAATGAAGCAACTAGCAATTTAATTCCTTTGTGTGACTACCCCGTTACAATGCATGTCACGTTATACATGTCGTCGTTTAAAATAACACTTTGGTCAAATCTATAGACACGTACTGTAAATTTAGTGAGATATAGGAAACATAGTACTTAATGCTATGTGGTATTATTAACATAGATCTGAGCTGATGCATGTATCGCTGTTAATCTATACAGATACATGAATGATAGCACGCTTTTGTATCGTGGAAATTCTTGTGTATACTTTTGCATGCCAGGTTTGTGATCTAGCTTATGAATCGTCAATTAACTTTGACCTAAATCATGACAACTTCTCTACATTTTTAAAACCATTTTTTACATTTTCTTAGATTTCTTTACATATTTTGTGAATATTAAAATGATTGTAATGAATTAAACGCTACATACTAACATATATGCTGACAGAAATTTTTCATTGAAAAAAAACCCATTTTAGAATGGAAATAACAATCCAATAAAAAGGAAAATACAACTTGCAGAACGTTTTATTTTGGACTAGTTCCCAATGCTTTAATACGGAATGCATTAAACATACTTGAATCTTGATGTACACAAGAAATGACAATGTACATTGTAGTAAAAATCTGAATTCATGTCACTCCAGGACCATCGCGGTCGTCAGACCGGCGGGGCTCTAAAGCCCAGTCGGACCAGTCGCATGGCCCGTCGAAGTCACAGCGGTCACATCGATCGAAGGCAGAGAGCGCGCTAGCGACACCGGGGCAGGATCAGGCTGGTGTGCAGCCAGGGTACACGGACGACACTTACGGCATTCCTATCCTCGAACTCTCATCTGATTCTGACGTGAGTGTGCCTATTCTCTCTGAATATCTGTTGTATCTTTGATACATCATACAGTTGTTTAGTGAGATGTCCATGCTCCTCTATTGTGTCTTTGTATGTACATGTAGTAAACCCAATTATATTGCTTGTGTATCTATTCAGGTATGGGGAGAAGTTCAAGCCCTAGTCAAAGTATCTGTGAAAATTGTATACGCAGGTATTCTTGACGTTTTGTACAGATCTGTGTATGCATGTACTTACTAAATGCTACGAGCTATCTTCTAGATATTGTATTAATAGATATTTTGTGAGAAATTCAGGCTGTAGTCTGTATGTATGATAATGTATCCACAGGTACATGTACATGTATTTGGTGACAAATCTAGTTATAAATCATTATATAGAACTGCATCGAGGATCTTATAAATAGACAATACTCCACGAGTTTGGATGTGCCTGCATTGTCATCGAGGCGAAGCCGAGTGACGATTATGGCACATCCAAACGAGTGGAATATTGACTATTTTAGGATTCGAGTGCGGTTCTGGATTTATCTCACCCATTTCTATGATGTTAGATAGTATCAGAATATCAGAACAGCTCGAATATACCTAGCGAATCCATATGACGTCATCTCAAATTCACTACGCCACGGCCATGGCGTAGTATCATCACTTTACGGGGTGATCGTTAAGTATTTTTTCCTAATGTTATTTCTATGGCGAAGCTTGTACCAGGGGTGAGATAAATATCATTATGTACCAATGGGCGAATGTATCACTTTTACTGACCAAGAGTACGGATTCTGTTTGCTACTCAGTGCCGAAATAATATCTATAGATACGTCCATCCATACCACGTGTCCACTGTAAAATGTTGTATTTTTTAAAGAATGATTTTCAGGTGTATAATGATAAGGGAACATAATGAGTGCAACTGAATTCCATTTGTTCCTCGATATTTTGATCGGAAATATTGCACTCGTTCTTCGAACTCGGTGAATATTTCTGCGCAAAATACCTCTAAACAGATTCCATTCAGGAACACTAACCGTGTCTCCATAATAGATCTTTAAATGAAATGGAAAAAAGGATGAACAATGTTTAAGTGTTTCGTATAGTATACAAAGAAATGAAACAAAATGGGAAAAAAACACAATTTACGTCGCAATATATCCATACTTCTGATACATATCCTGTTGGGTATGATGCACTTTGTGAAGGTTGGAGACTTTGTAAGTGTAGCTCGCCACGAAGGAGAGGGTACCTAAACACGCCGCCCACAGTGTCCCGCTGATTGAATTTTAGAGTTCTGAAGACGAAATGTTTGACGAGGAGAAGTACAAGAAGCAGGCGGCTGAGGCGGCCACCAAGGAGAACATGACGCTGCCCAGCGTCGGCCCTCCGCAGATCCTCCAGGTATTCCGGGCGTAGTCACCATGGTGACGAAGCATGCGTAGTTACCAAGGCGACGAAGCATGCGTAGTTACCATGGTGATAAGGCATGTCATTTCTCCTAACTCCCTTAGATCAACAAGTGTGTGACTACCTCGTCAGGGGCGCCCTCTGCAGCACGCCAGCTGTACTATAAAGCCTTCCCAGTGGCGCCCCTTACCGTACAATTTCGGTTCTATACCACCTTCACAGTGGCGCCCCTTACAGTACAATTTCGGTACTATACCACCTTCACAGTGGCGCCCCCTGCAGCACAATGTTCATCGTCACAGGCCCTTCATACAGGAGAATTTGTGTACTAAACCATCTCTACAGTGGCGCCCCCGACAACCCTTTCTGTGCTGTACCACTTTTGCATGCTGACTGATGTGATACCTCTGCTTCATTGTGTGCACTAATATCCTGTGTCATTGATTGCTCACCTGTTTTTATAAGTTGATGATTAATTAAGTGGGTGAATAGCCAGCCTTTAAACCTTTTCCCATGATGCTTCAGGACTGTCCCACGGAGACTGAGAAAAAAGACAACAACCCGACATTCAAATATTTAATGACTCCCAAAAAGACACACCCCCTGGCCTCGAGGCCAGGGGGATCTTTAATTTTTCACGTTTCTGTAAATTTAATTGATGAAATGGCAATTGTTTTAAGAGCAGTTTTTCACGGAAATCATGTAATCCTGGGCTGGTTATTTTCTCACCGAGTGGCAAAGTGTCCATCACAGAATTAAAACCTACACGTACCTGTATTAATATATGTGTTTTAACTTCTAACTCTATGGTACGGCAACTAAATGTGACACGACTTGATTCCTGAATTCTCGCACCTCTCTTCTGGATATGGTCGTAGGTTTGTAGTCTGCCCCGGCTAATTTTACTGATAATCAGTTTCCTCCGTAGTTTGCTTTAAGCTGTAAAGACCTTCCCTCCTTTGCATCATTAAATCCATTATGGTAAAAATGGATATGTTTTATTTCCTACATGCACTTAGATTAAGCTTTACTTGACTATTATGAGCTGTAGATCTCAATCCCCCCTTAGTTCTGGGTCAATATTTCCCAAACAACATCACCCCCCCCCCCCCCTACAACAGTATGGTAGTTTTGTTGATTATATTGATCTAATGAGACGGTGCATAAACAATTATTGTGTTATTTTCAATTCAAAACATAGTGCGACGACAAGCAAAACCACAGTACATTTCCTGCAACACGATCATGGTTTTCTCTCTTTTTACCATAGAGATAGTTCATATATTTTTTGCTTGATTGCTATGAAGCTTTATGTGCCCATTCCTTCAGATTATACTAACTTTCATCACAATATAGCCATACCAATAGTGAGAATTCATTTTTTTTCAAATGCAGTACCAAAGGGAGTCAGACAAGAAAGATGCAACCCAGGATGAAGAAGAAAAATCGACAGCACAAACTGAGAGCATTTTTGAGGTAAGCACATTTTGTGGATATCTGGTACTGAGAATGATTAGTCAACCATTCAGCCCCTATTCTCACCACTACTCTTTCAGGCCCTATGATTATTCTTACATATTATCAGCACTCAGTCAACCCCTGCGTCTATTCTCATCTGGAATCTTCCCATATGACTATTCTCACCTTTAAGTATGTGCTCCACCGGGCCAGTGGATGGCATGAAAAGTGCACCAAACAGCTGCCAAACGGCTCCACTATTTAAAATAACTTTACCTCGCCTAGATACTTATAAGCGCTCAATAATGTATCACGGAGCCATTGCATGGAATCAACTACCACCAGACATAAGGAACACAGACTCGTATGATAACTTCAAAAAATTACAAAAGAACTATCTAAATGAAATGGTGCCTTGACTCCATCATGCAACTGAACTTTTGTATTAATGACAAAATTCTGGAAGCCGTCCTTTGTGTGTATTACTATAGCAAATCATGTACCAAATCCTACATAATGTTATTGTCAAATATCTTCTATGGACCCGCTTAAAACAAGCCCCTCCCGCGAACACGATGTTATTACTGTCTCGATCAAGAAATTTTCTTATCGATTATATATTTGTTGTACATATGTTGCCTCTGTGCCTACAAACCTAAGGAAGAGATGTATACTGTAAATGACTGCTGGGCGTGCATTGAAACCAATCGTAAAAAAGTTTGGCGGCTGGCGTGCGCCACTCACGTTAGCTCATAGTATATAGACGAGCGCTGTGGAACACGGGCCCTGTAGTGATCCGCCGACCAGGTGCAAGCCCCGACCGGGGCCCGTACAAGGTTTGTTTTTTTTGTGTTTTTTTTTAATTAGCAGAAATACAGCATACAGCTCTGCTGAAAGCAGATCTTCCGTTGCAGCTGGGTCGATACACCAGCTACATACACAGTATAATCACTACACAGATTTACAGATATATACAGAATGGTGTTGGTGTTGAGGATGACAATGACAACAGTATTTGAGACTCAGAGCTGTAGTATTGGCCACCTACTGGCACACTATTGCCACCTATAGGCAACTTAAGAAGTTATACTGTCATGTGTCTCCACCTAGTGTCAAGCAATAAAGGCTTACATCCAACATGTCTCCCAGCCTAATCTTACTACATGGTGGCAGCACACTATGGTTTATAACAGCTCACATGTTAAGTAGATTTAACCTTTACTTTGAATTCTTTAATTGTCGTGATCCGCTGTATGTCCTCACTCAATTGGTCCCATAACTTTTAGCCCCTGTACATTGGTGACTCTTGGTAACCAAAGGTTTTGGCTCGTTTTAGTTTGAACTTTACTTTTCTTTCACTCCTAGTTGATCTGCGTTTCCTATAGTCTTTGGTGGTCTTTAGACAACTTAAACATATATGTTAGCAGTTGTATCTTTCTTCGGGTATCCAGGTAATCAATATGCAGTCTATCATGCAGTTCCATAATTGACTGTTTGTATTTGTACCTATTATCGATCACTTTCAATGCCCTATTCTGGACTCTCTGAAGCATGTTGATGTCTCTTTGATTACCGCAGTCCACTAGATAACTGCAATACTCCAGCATGGGTCTTATGATTACCTTATATACCTGGGTAGGTACCCCCGTGATTTATGCATATCTAATTTTCCTAAACCAAAATATCCTGGAGTTACAGTTCTTAACTATGGTTTGGAGATGGATGGAGAATTTGAGCTCACAGTGAATTACCACTCCAAGGTAGGTATAGTGTCTATGGACAATAATCGATGGTTTTGTGGACAGGCGGCCGTAAACCACGAGAGGTTGACGCGTAGTAATTAGAGAATACTGGCTTAGGCTTCGTGGACGTTGTTTTGTCCGTGGTCCTTGGCCTGATTTTACGGCCTGAGCTCGAAGAGCGAAGGCCGTAAAATCAGGCCAAGGACCAAGGACAAAACAACGTCAATCGAAGCCTTGACTGTATTCTTTTTATTATATACCCTCAAATCGTTAGAATTACTTATATATTTACCAAAACGCCATCGTTGAAGTCGGCGGGCACAGCATCGTGTACTCGTACCCTGGTTTTCGCTACAATGTCGCTCTCAGTTACTGTATGACGTCATAGTTACTGCTCACTCTCCCAGCAGATCTTTCATGGCACTTGTGGTTTCTAATCTCTGCTTCAACCCACCACTATCACTCTCCTTGACGACGTTGTGACGTCAACGGTTTGTTTTTATTTTGCGTACCATGTACAACGTCCATCGAAGCCTTGACTGTATTCTTTTTATTATATAGCCTTAAATCGTCAAAATTAGTTAAAAATTTACCAAAACGCCATTGTCAAAGTCACAGGGAACAGCATCGTGTACTTGTGTTATGCATCGTGTTATGATCAATCTCCAAGCACATCCTTAGTGCTGCTTTAAATGTTGGGAAGGAATCGAAGCATATGCTGGGAAAGTGAGTCGTATGCCGGTTTGTTTTTGATTTTGCGAGCTAACTGTTTCGACGGTGTCAGGCACTATGGCAAGCCTATTTTATTTATATTTTCAACCCTGTATTTCGATGTTTTGTATTTATTTATGTATTTATGTACCACATCCACGTGTTTTAATCATGTATATTTATGGTCGATACTTTAACGTTGTGGCCCGTATATTTTCGCTGGTTCTGATGTGCCGTATACGGTCGGGAACGAGTTAACTGCTTCCTGTTTTGCGCACCCGGTGCCCGTACACTGAATTTCGTGCACATACATATAATATCTAAATAATACTTACATACAGTATAGGCATCAGTTTCGGGCATGGGTATATAATAATACACGAGCGCTAGCGAGTGTATTACGAGGTCAACCGCGAGTGGTTTACAGAGCCGCCTGTCCACAAAACCATCGTTTCTTGTATTTATTATCCATCTTTTCGAATGAATTAAACCCATTAATTGCCATATTGACGGGTATAACAACAGGAACTATTTCTTTGCTCTATAGCAAAAGGGACTATTTTTCCCGTATACCATGGTTTTGAGGCCGTATACCACAGGTTTGATTCCGTATACCACAGTTATGGTATATGACAGGTTTTATACAATGGGTCGTGGTTTACTGAGTCCCCATTCATTTCCAATGGGGGCTTTGTATACGATGGATAATAAAACTTCTTTCACAGTCTCCTCAACACATGCTAGATCCAGACTAGGCATATAGCCCTTCCTCCTGGCTGTAAACTGAGTTTCCACACTCAGAACCAAATCATCAGCGTATTGGATACCCTTCACTTGCCCAAGATGGTTACACGTCATTTACATATATAAGTAAGAGCAATGGGACTAATACTGATCCCTGGGGTACGCCAAAGAGCACCTCTTGATAGGATGAGGAGACACTGTTAATGATAACGCATTGTTGCCTGCCTTCTAAGTAACAATTCAACCACTTATTGATATTTGTAGGTAACCCTACGGTAGATTTGACTTTAGCTAATAACGTTTCGTGGGGAACAGAGTCAAAAGCCTTCCTCAGGTCAACATAACATAAGGCAGTCACACTTCCACGGTCTCTACCTTCGTATAAGTCTGCAACTAGTTCCCAGACAGCATTTTTGTCTAAATCTATACTGCCTAGTTATAAGTATCGGCAGACTTTACTAGCTGCCACCGAAAACTGCACTACAAATCTGTCCCTGCTAGTGCCTGCCTTTCACCGATGGCTGAAACCTATGTGCTGACCGTAGCCTATGGAACACCGTGGCTGCCCATGGAACGCCGGCTGGCTATAATGTCCACAAAACCCTCTGCTCCACTGAGTTGATCTCACAGACAGCATTGAAATTTTAAGTGCATGTCCACACGAAATGATATAGTGCCATCTGCAAAGCTTCACCAGCAAAAGCTGATTGATTAGCTTTTACCGACTGGAATACTAAAGAAGAAACCAACAAGTTTGGGTCAAAGTCGTCGTTCTCCACGAGTTTGATGCGGTGTGATATGAACGAGGCGACAGCCAAGTGAATATCACTCCGCAGTCAAAGGAGTAGGAGAATGACTTCTTTGACCAAAACGAGTTGCTTTCTGTATTTATCGCACCCCTGTACACACTGAAACATTGGATAACACACAGGATGTAGACCATGGAGAATGGACTGCAATACTTGTAGGGGCATGGAGAACGAGTTCCAAATGTTAAGCCTATGGACATTTATTCCAGGGGTGAGATAAACAACCAACTCACCCGGGTGTAATGTTCATCAGATCAGCTCAGTGCTGCTCCCTGTCAATATCCCACAACAGTGTATTATATCTCATGTTTGTGCTGCCACATAGTGGTAGGATGATAAAACCACCACAGCAACAACCAAAACATTACTCTGGCCACCAGAGCACACTGACAAAAGCTCTGGTGGAGCCCGAACTGAGCCACCTTTACTTGCACTCCCCTAGCTGATATTCTTACTACCAGGCTATTGTCGTGGTTGGAGATTGTAATACTCTCGAAGCCCCTTATCCATTTTTTTTTTTTTTTTTGATAAAGAGACCATGAAGTTAGATTTTTTCTTAGCATTTAGCTAAGTTAATAATGCTTTGTAGTGAGTATTCATAGTTTATATTCCACAATGTCCCAAAAGTTTACCCTGCTTCAGGATATTTGTATTGAGCTCTCTAGTCAGAATGCAATCGGACCAGAGCAACCTCTGCCTAAATACCAAATCTAAGGAACATTTGTGTTATGCCTATGGAGTTAAAGGCCTCCAAGTGAACTTTTTCCATGAATGTCATGAAGTGAGCATTGTGAAACAATCAACAGTGACAGTGACTAAGTGTTTATTATCAAAGACCCCATTGAAAATGTATGGGGACTCAGTAAATCACGACCCATTATCCGAAACCTGTCAGATACCATAAATGTGGTACACCAATTCAAATTTGTGGTATACACCCTCAAAACCATGGTATACAGGAAAAATAGTCCCTTTGTGCTATAGAGAAAAGAAATAGTCCCTATTGTTATACCCTTTAATATGGAAAAAAACTGGGTTTAATTAATTCGAAAAGATGGATGATGAATGCAACAAACGATGGTTATGTGGACAGGCGGCTCTATGAACCACTTGAGGCTGACGTCGTAATACATTCGCTAACGCTCGTGTATTACTATACGTCAACCTCTCGTGGTTTACGGCTGCCTGTCCACAAAACCATTAATTATTGTCTATGCACCATGCTGATCAGTGTGGCTGTTCAGTATCAATTTTCTACCAACCATTCTGATTTGTGTTATCTATAGCACAGACCTGTGGGGTACACACCTCTCATCTATCTACCTACAAATCAAGAATGGCAGAGTTTTCACTCTGAGCATTTCCACACTTTGCTCTGACACCTCCAGTATTGCTCCAAGGTGGAAAAAGGTATCTGACAAGATCTGAGAACTGATTGATTTTTTTTTTGGAAAAAGTTTTATTGACGATAATGGATTCACATATGTATACATGATTTTCAATCGTGTCGTCATACACACATAAAGGTAGGAATTAAACACGGAAAACAGCAGGAGTCACCAGCAGTCAGATTAAACCACAATCATCAGACAATGTTCAGTTACTACTCCAGACTTGTAGTATTCCATTATTGTACACTACTGGCGAACTATTAAACGACTTACGTTTATTATATACGGCATATAATAAGTTGTGTAATGGATCTACGCAATTCAATTACACAAAGATGGATAATTTCACCAAACAAATACATTAGAGACGAACAAATACAAATACAAAAACTAGGACAGTGGCGTAGCAGCATTACTAAATATATTCCAACATACATCTTATATTTCGTTCTGAATGTGGACTGGAGGCAGATAGGGACCATCAAAGGCCAATATATGGCTGTTTCATTCTCCATTCACGCATCCATTTCCCTTTTCAGGATTGCTTTAAACTCTTTTCTACTTCTAACATGTTGATAGTCGGGCGGCAATGCATCCCACAACAACTTACCGCTATACAGAGGAAACCTCCTGAACAGTTCAGTAGATGGCCTTTTAACATTTAGCTTAATTTTCGCAGTATTTCTAGTCATTCTGACACGGTCTTGAACCACATTGTCATCATTGCTGACCCACCAGTGGATAAAGGACAAGACTTGAATCCGTCTCCTGTCATACATCAGGCCCATATTGGCTTTAACCAGCATAGCCTCTGTACTCATGCGGTAGTTTCTATTGTTTTTGAAACAGGTACGCAGCACATCGTTCAACATTATTTGTACCTTACGTTTTTTATCCTCTCTGAGGGCGGTGCAGACGAAGCTGCAGTACTCCAACTTGGACAACATCATCGTTTTCACAATGGCTATTGACGTTTCAGTATCAATAAATGGGCGAAGTTTTCGAAGTTTAAATAACTGTAGTTGGAAATCTTTCTTAAGCTTTTCAAAATAGGGTGTAAATGTGAGTCGGTTATCTATCACAGCCCCAGGTATCTAAAGGAACACACTTGCTCAAGCGCCGTCCCATCCAGACATACTGGGTGTTGCATATGTCGTTTCCTCCCACTACCCACACACCATAGCACCTTTGACTTAGCCCGGTTTATCCTAAGGCATTTATTTTTTAACCAGTCGTTTAAACTACACAAATCTTCCTGTAATAGAGTCAACATTATTTTTTCATCGTTTCCGCTAACGGTAAGGACTATATCATCGGCATATAGAATACATCGACTGTGCCTCAGTACCTTAGTACAACCATTCAGATAAAGAACGAAAAGCACTGGGCCCAGAACTGAGCCCTGTGGGACCCCAGTCCTGGCCTCAATGGAATCCAACACCAAACCTCCAACCCTGGTCGTATGTGATCTACCAGCAAAGTATGTCTTAAACAGATTTATAATTTAGTATGAATATCGATCATACAATCCAACAGCAACACATGTGACACACAGTCAAAGGCTTTGGACAGGTCCACGAAGGCACAAAGAGTAGATGAACGTCGATCAGCACTATCAGAAAGCCGAATTGGTCATCATCAAACTTACTGTCTGCTAGTAGTGGGGAACTAACTGATTATGTATCTCGTATTCGAGCAGTTTTGATAACACAGAAAGGGTGGTTATGGGACGCAGATCACCCGCACTCAACATCACCAACCCCAATCACAAATTGACTCTACTTCTTGACTATGCTTGGGAGGCTGTACACAATGACTTCGAAACTCTCACAATACCGAAGCCATAAGGTGCAGAAAGGCAAGACAAGAGCACACAATGACCACTATGCCCCAAAAATTCAAATTTAGTATGAGTGGTTCAACTTCAGGGAAGCAACACAAAAGCAGCATGAAAACTTGGATCAGTTTGTCACCTGCCTACGGAAGCTGGCCATCACCTGCAACTTTGCTGACATGAATGCTGACATCAAGTCTCAGATCCACTGGCCTGGTGGAGCACACACTTGAATAAGCACTCAACCACTGTGACTATTCTCTGCGATCGGTACTCAGTAGCTCCTATGATAATTCTCACCTATAGTCATTACTCAGTCAGCCCCTATGACTATTCTCACCTGTAGACAGTACTTAGCAACTCCCTATGACCATTCTACAATCATATTGAGTGGTATACCAATACAGAATTTCAACAATCCCGATTCAGGGCACTGGATAGACTGGCCTCAGTCCCTGTATCCTACCGCCACCGCCACCGCCCCTACCCCTTCACCCGCTTGATTCATGGGCCAGTCAGAGAAAGATATATACCATAATGAACTATATTCTGATCGTCTTTAATTATTCAATGAATGCTCATAATCAAGAACTTGAGGAGGTCTAGGCACTGGACGCTGATACACTGTGCATATATTCCCACTTCATCAATCCTCTCAGCTCATTTTATAGTTACAATCTCACTGCATCCTAGAGGAAAGAATAGAATAAATAGAAAGGTAATCCCAGAATAAGCACAGGCTAGCGTTGGCAGCCAATATGGGGCACACTGATCATTTATTTGTTCCAAAAAGATATTGAGATGTCTTTATCTGCTTTTAGAGGAGAGCTAAAAGACTAGGGATTATTGTGAGTAAAGTCAAAGATGTCTGTTTTTGAAACTGTTAACATTACATTTCCCCTGCATTGATGATCGTTTCTATTCGTTGAAATTGTTCTTTACTTTATTCAGTTATCTGTTATTTATTTGTCAGATTCAACATCAAATTCCTGTTGAGATAGTAGTATGCCCATGTTGATATATTTGTGAGAATTAATCCTGTGGTAAATAAGGAACAGCTGGCTGGTGTTATCCTGTAGTATAATTTTACATGTGAATTCTACAGAAAACTAAATTATGACTGGTATTATCCTGCAAGGTCAATGCGAGCTCTGCAGTGAATAACCCTGGTATTATCTTGCAGCAGGATCAGTGTGAGATCTGCGACAACTTAAGTAAAAACTACTCTTGTCCCGAGAGGTTTGCGGCAAAATAAGTAATCAATCATGTTGTTCTGCAGTGTCAGCATAGGTTCTGCGGTGAAATAGTTAACGTCCTGCGTTTTCCTGCAGGGTCAGTGTGAATTCTGTGGTGCCAACATCAAACCATTCCCCACCCTGGAGGAACAGAACACGATGGCGCCTGGTGACCTGTACTGCTGCGATGACTACCGGGAGTTCCTGCAGTTCATGTTGACGCACGCCGGACCGCCGCCCGAGGAGGAGGAGAAGAAACTGATAGACATCACGCCGCATCCTCCTCACGGCAGTAAGCAGGCGCGCCGAGCAGCCAAGGAGCGGGCAGCACAGAGGTAACACACACATAGCTTTGTTTTGTAACCATCTTGTTGTACCCTAAAATGTTCAAATCCTTGTTAGGTATTTAGAAGGAAACCCACGAGATGGAAATAGCTAGGTCCGTACTCCACCGAGTTTGACTGCAGAGTAATTCACAAAGCGAAGCCATGACCTGCTGAGTTCACAGAGGAGTATGGCTTTAAATATACAATCAATGCAGGCCCTTCCCTATTCATGGATGCCCTCCCTCCCTCCCTCCCTCCCTCCCTCCCTCCCTCCCTCCCTCCCTCCCTCCCTCCCTCCCTCCCTCCCTCCCTCCCTCCCTCCCTCCCTCCCTCCCTCCCTCCCTCCCTCCCTCCCTCCCTCCCTCCCTCCCTCCCTCCCTCCCTCCCTCCCTCCCTCCCTCCCTCCCTCCCTCCCTCCCTCCCTCCCTCCCTCCCTCCCTCCCTCCCTCCCTCCCTCCCTCCCTCCCTCCCTCCCTCCCTCCCTCCCTCCCTCCCTCCCTCCCTCCCTCCCTCCCTCCCTCCCTCCCTCCCTCCCTCCCTCCCTCCCTCCCTCCCTCCCTCCCTCCCTCCCTCCCTCCCTCCCTCCCTTCCAAATGTTAAGCCTATGGGGGAAAAACCGGGGTGAGATAACACACATTTTGCAATACATACATGGTTTTTTCCCCTTCAAAATTTAAAAAGCCCATTTTCTTCCACTTTACTCAAATACTGATCCCTGAAGAAGGTATAATTAAATACCGAAACAAGTCGGAAAATACACCAAACTTATAATACCTCCTTATTTTTTCTCAAAGAAGACCAGTCTAGAAAGGTTTTGAGGGAATATCTTGTTGAGTTAATTATTTTTACTCAAATACATTGTACCAAATCTATCACTGAGCAGTTTTTAAAAATGAATATAAACAATATGATTAGCTGAAATAAAAAAAAAATACAATCTCAAGTTACTTGGCCTAAATAATGCTACTCATCCATAATTAGGTTATATACAATAATGGATAGATTGCTTGATTGCACTTTAAGTTAACAAGACGTGGCAAAACCACCTCTTAAAGAAAAGAAAAGAATATTTTTTATTACACTTATCGCATTTCTTTGACAACAAGACACTTGATTGGACTGAGTCTTAGGGGTATATCAATGAGACATTCCCATAATTCATAGCGTCACCATCATTTGACACTAAATTTCTTCCCATATATTGGATTTTAGTGAAATAATAAGGATAATTCAAAGGTGGTGACGGGAATTGGCACGTCACAAAACATCGTATCTACCAAATGCAGGGCTGAGGTGGAGGAGAAATCTGAAATGAGAATCAGGAAGTACTTGTGTCACTGCTGTACCAGAGCTTTTCCTCTGACGGAAATTCAGATTTAATCTGACTCGTGACTCTTTGTCATCCTGTCTGATTTCATCGTCCCACAGGGAGGCTCCCAATCTAGGACTTAATGGACACACTCTATTCTTCTCCATGTTTCTGCACGAGAATGTCACCGCTTCCACATGCGTCCTTTGTTAAAGCCATTGATCCTCAGGACGTTACAGTTTTCTGATTGTTTCCCCTTGTCATCCCTCTATCCAGAAATTCAAATAAATCTTAGGTAGTCTTAGCAAGTACAACTCAACAACTTCCCCAGTTGGTTTTGTTGGTTGGCTTTATTGAACAGTAATTTTACAACGTTTCGGCAGTGAGGAGCCTAAATATCGTCAGAAATCTCTTCGACTTTCTGGACACCATTTGACCGAAAATAAATCCTATTTATTTATTTATTTATTTATTTTTTATTTTTTATTGGTAAAAAAAAAATATTAAAAAAAATAAATAAATAAATAAATAGGATTTATTTTCGGTCAAATGGTGTCCAGAAATTTATGCTTACGTAAGCTCGCTCAACTTTGCTTTGGAGGGGAAATCCTCTGTCACAATAATCAAATTCTGTAGAGAAAAATGGCTCTCTCTTAAACTGTTTTTTTTTCTTGGTAAATTAAGAGCAGCATCTATTTTTTGTACATAGTTCATGGAACTAATTACATTTCATTTTACGTAGAGAGCAATCTGCATAGATATTTTTAGGAGTGCTTTTAAGTTTCAACATGAGGGGCTGAAATCTCTCTGATCCACGTTCAGATTTAATAACTTCCGTATGTCCAGGGGGAGGTTTAAGCTGTCCCACTCACGCCTTATTATTTCCTATTAGTAATTGGATCATTTTGCCCACGTATTAAGAAGACGTAACAGAAAGATCACCTCGATGTAATTATAACAGAACATTGAGAACTTTGATGTTGAATGCTCTCCGTCCAACTCGTGAAATTCGAGTCAAAGAAATGTTATTGCCCTTTGTTGAAAAAGGATTATGTTTCAGACCTTCCCCAAAGCCATTCTAGACTAGGCCGGATCAAATCCATAATCTCTTGATAAAACACGAAAAACTGGCATTTACCTGGTGAATCTATTTCTACAAACAGCACGGATTGCATTTATGGATAGACCTCGGGAATTCAAGAAGTAGCAAATAAACATCTATAGTTGATGGAACAGCGCCAATGCAAAAATATATATATATTTTTTTTTGAAAGGTTTTTATTTCTCGCATTCAAAATATACATTTTGTTCTTCCAAGCGGGAAATATGGGTTTCGACATTATGTCAACGCAACAGTAACAATTTATGTACAGATATGATGACAGATATAGAGACTATTCAATAACAAATATATATATGCATATTCATCTTATGCGGCTACATGGTTTTATCTAGATCAGATAACTATTCCAACTTATGTACAATCAACATTAGGTAGTCACTCTGGTTAGGGTTTTAGTGTCTATATCTTGGTTGTATTTGGGTAGTCTATAACTATAATGAGTAATACTGCAATCATTATACACCTAATTACGATCCATATCATTGAGTGTAATGGTTTCATTTTCTGCTGGAACTTGATTTATTACAGAGCATAGTCAGGTCCAATCTTTACTAAGATTTCTTTCTTGAATGATGATTTTGACGTTGTGCGTTGTGAGTCCACCGATAGTTTGTTCCACAGTTGTATACCTTTGTAGTAGGCCGATCGTCTATACTTCTCCTTCCTTGGGAATGCTAGTTGTAGGTTGTCCCTGTCACTCGTCCGGGTCTATCGTTTTCAAGTGGTAGTGCATCTATGTTCTTTAAACTTTTAATTACACCCATTAACAAAACTAATCGTCTTACATCTGGACTGTCCACCAGGCATCTCTGAAATAAGGCCTTGTTACTGATTGGCATTCCATCCCTGTAAGCATCCCTGCCTATTGTTGTTCTCAATACCTTGCAAATAATAACATTAAGTTTATTACAGACTTGTTTTGTGGCTCCGGTTAGAAGGAAAGAACAATGATCGGTTATTGGTAGTAGGCAGGATTTATTTATCTGTATCGCAGTCTTAATATTAATAATTTTTCGAATCTTCCTAAAAATTGCCCATTTATCACACAGAGCGTTCCCCAATTTATTCCCATGTCATCGTATTAATGACACCAACACCAACATTTACACCCATCAGCCCCAACACCCACCAACAATAGCATTGACACTCACGATCCCACACCCATCCAAACCCACCAACAATAACACCTACACTCACCTACCTACATCGACCAACACCCAGCAACATCAACACCAAACCCTATACCCTTCAACAGCAAAAGTCACACCTGCCAACCCCAACACATCTACTCACCAACACTCACAATCACCAATACCTACAGCCACCAATCTCAACACCTTTTTTTATTTTATTTTTTATTAGCAAGGTGAATTACTTGCTAATAAAAAAAAAAAAAATAAAAAAAAAAAATAAAAAAAAACCTACATCAATCAGCATCCAGTCTCATCAATAACACCCATGAACACCAACATTCACACACACCAGGCAGAATGAGGTTTGTAGGACAGAGTAAGTTGTAGGTGTAGGACAGGGTGGGGTATGGGTGTAGGAGTGAATGAGATCTGGGTGCATGACATAGTGAGGGCACAGGACAAAGTAGGGTGTGGGTTTAGGACAGAATGGGGTGTGGGCATAGGACAGAGTTGAGTGTGGTTTTAGGATAGAGTGAGGTGTGGGTGTAAGGCAGGGTAGGGCCAAGGTGTAGGACAGGGTTGAGTGTGGGTATAGCGTAGAGCAGGGTGTGGCTGTTGGACAGAGTGGGGTGTGGGTGCAGGTCAAAATGGGGTGTGGGTATATGACAGAGTCAAGTGTGAGTATAGGACAGAGTGGGGTGTGGGTGCAAGACAGTGGGATGTGGGTGTAGGACAGAGGAGGGTGTAGCTAAAAGGACAGAATGGAGTGTGTGTGTGTAGGACAGAGGGTGGTGTGGGTATAGGACAGAGTAGGGTGTAGGTGTAGGGCAGAATGGGGTTTGATTAACTAACTGTTAAATATATTTTTTGAAAAATCTTCAGATATAAAAAGAGTACGCTTTGATTAGTTTTGACCTAAAATTTGGTCGAGATTGTTCAAGTATTAAAGGACCTATGCTGAAAATGTAAACGCCCATAGACATCAATTTTAAAGAAGAACTGCACAACTCACAGAAATACCTAGCACTCTCCTAGCATTGATCCTGTGCTATACTTCCTGCGGATTTTATTTTGGTTATAGATATGATTTTGATTAAATACCCCTTGCAACAAAGAGCAACGGTTTCCAATAGTGACTCTAAAAAGCACTTGGAATTTTGGTCATATACAAATACTCCATATATATATATGCTGTGACAACCTGGAATATTGGACACCGCTGCTGTGTACCAAGCCATCAAAATAGTTGACAATCTAGCATGGTTCAGTAATATTTTTTCATCTATTTTACGCAAAATGGATTATACCTACTCTGTTTTCTAATCAGCATAAAGCCCAGGGTTTTACTGACATTCTTCCAGTTTACTAAAAGAGCTACTAAATTGCTCTTCATCAGGTATTTCCGAAAATATCGGGATCACCTCAAAAGGAAAACGTGAGGAATGGTATAAATCTTATTACTAGACTAAGAAATTGTTTGAGTGTGTCCTTCAGGGGTCTTTTAATTATTGTTTATTGTGTGTTGGACATTTCAAGGTTTATGAGTTTAAGTCAAATTAGTCAATTAAATCTATATTCAAATCGAAAGAAGTGAAAATAATTTTACAATATTGCAATTGGGAATTCATGTATATTTGCATATTTAGTATAAAATTATACCCAGTTTATTCAGGTATATGTAAGACATTTAATTTATACTTTCTCAGGCTCAGCCAAAAAGTTAACCCTGTGGTACGCGCCATTCAAGCAACAAAAATGTGAGGAGAATAAAGGCATTAGGAATAGACATTTAATTTGATTGTTTCAGAGATTCACTGTTCGGAATAAGATCTACCGGATAAGATTCATTGTTTGGAAAAAGATCCACCGTTTTAGATGTTACATTGGCAAAACCTATATAGCTACCACCTGTTAAGCGGTTTTTAAACATTATCTAACCCCAGATATTTTTTCTCCATAGACTTAACATTGGGAACTCGTATCTAACGCCCATGAGATATTTAGGAAAAATATCCAATGGGGAATTAAGTCACAAATGTTAGCCCATTAGTCAATATAAAGGGTGAGATAAATTCAGAAACCAAAATTTTTTTCTAAGGAGTCTGAACTCTACGCACACCTCCATGGGGAAGCACAGAGGGAGACAAGATGGAAAGAAATTTTCTCAAACCTAAATTCAGAAACCCATTCAAGTTTAGGGTCAGAGCTCGATTCCATCTCATTTGAATCGCTACATAATTCACGCAGCTTCGCTTTGTGAATTACTACGCAATTCAAACTCGATGGGATACAAGCTCTGACCCTTAACTTTCATGGGTTTCCTCTATATAATCCAGAAATGATCTACGATGACTACATGTATGTGTTTGATATTTTGCTGAGTTGTCTGTTGAGGAGTGGCTTTGGGGAGCCAGAGGCAACTCCGAAAGATCTGGAGGGTCAAGAGGGTTCGAGGGGGGTTCAGAGTGTTGCCTTGGGAATGCCCCTGTAGCACACCAGGTGGTGACTTGGTCCCGGAAGTGACATCAGAGGGTGTCGGGGGGATTTGCAATATAGTCGCTGTACACCCTCTAGGCGGCAGTCTGTCTCAGGACTGGGCTCAAACCACCTCCAGCCGGGTCCCTATGAACCTCCTAGTCAACACCCTTTGCCATCCTGAGTGGTGTGGCAGAACAGAGCACATTGTGCCTATTACGAAGTAGCTGGTTGTATTTACTACTGTTGAGACATACAGTGGCATGTTTTTACTTTTTACTATATACCCATGCCGTATATACTGTAAATACATACCGTTTCGGTATATGACGTAAAAATACTGTACGGACCAGTGGTCCGTACACCAAAATACAGACTACCTTTCCATACACATTTAATAAAATTTTGGTTGTTAAGAAAAATTAAATTGATTTTCTTTTATATTTCGGGTATATAGTAAATATATAACGTCCAACCATGCTTGTACAGGTCACAGAACTCGATGCTAAGTTACCGTTTATACGGAACTCGGCGTAAACGCCTCGGTCCGTACATACCGTAAATTAGCATCTCGTTCTGTGACTTGTACAGCATGGTCAGGACGTTCTATATAAGTACCTGAACTACCGGTAAGCACACCACAAAAGGTGTTCTACTGTTAATGAACACACTTACTTATATTTGATTGTCTCATCGTTATTGCACTACAATATTAAATTATAATCTCTTGTAGGCAATGTGAATCCTATAGCTGAGAGGTGTTTGAATAGGAGGTTGATAACTATTGTAATAGGGGAATCCCCCTAACATGTAAATTCCTATCGATATAGGTTTGGCAGGAAGGCTGTTGTAAGTGTGTGTTCCACCAACCAGGCAAAAACATGTTACAACGACCATACACCAACCACACAGCGTTTGCCAGCAGACCTAGCCTCGAAGAGGAATCAGCCTGTTTGGTGGAACAGGGAGCTGTTTCAAAAGTCGGGAGGGTGCTAAACGAGAGTACTCATCGCCAAAGCGAGAGCTAACAATTCCACTTCGAGGCGTCGCTGTCGAGGTGGAGGTGCCGCTCACTATTGGGTGTTGGTAGGTTTTGCTGCCGCTTTGATTCAAAGTGCCGCTCGCTGTTGCGGCCTCCCGCTTTCAAAATGTGACGTGCCGCTGGCGAGACCTCACTCGACTTTTGAAACAGCTCCCAGCTTTCCGTCAGTTCTAGCAGGCGCCAAGGAATGGTTACAGGGTGAAATCAGCACCCGTTGATGTTTATTGGCACGTCACCTTGAGGTTGCTGAGTGATTGCTGGGTCTCAGGGCCAACTGCCGGCTAAAATAGTCATTCCACACTGTTCCACCAGCTATGTTTTTACCTGGCTTTCCTCCAGGTCTACATATTTTTGCTGGACTAGCGGGATTTCTTCCAGAAGGCAAAAACTGATTTATTAGTTTTTGCTGACTTGAACTGCGCGGCTGTCCAATAGGTTTGATGAGAGAATGGCACATGCTGAAAGCATTGCCGGGACCTGCTTTGACTGCGTGCTGCCAACACTGCAATGAGAGAACCCGAGCAGTACCCAGGAAGAGCAAGCCTGCGAGTGGAGACTGAAAATTCTGACAATTTCTGTAGTTTGGGCAGAATTTTAGCACCAGAGCGTGCCATACACATTCATAAAGTCGACCATTATCTTTATTTTCCTTCATTATTCCTTTAACGGCATTATTCAGAGGATAATTGACAAGCTGTCTTCACATCGTGCAAATTCCAAAATGGCAGATGTGTTTTCAACCGCTCAAAGTGCCCCCACTGACTGAGCTTACCATGTTAATGCGGCCAATGTCCACCAGATGGCAACACTGTGCCCTCTCAGCTGATCTCCTACCCAGCCCTGGGTCTTTTGTGTGTGTGCTGTGTGGCCATTGGCTAGCTAGAATAGGTAATTGGTGGAAGCACGCGGTAAAAAAAAAGAAGCCATTCTCTGCTGGCCGGAGACCAGGCGCTGGGTAGGAGCTTGGCTGAGAGACCAACCTAGCATCGAAAGAACGCCTAGTTGGTGGAACATGCACTTTAGTGCTATCTACATTGTGCTATTGGGATTTATTTCTACTTGGACAACAAAACCAATCATGTTAATGATAATATTGTAACGGTAAATGCAGAATGACGACGAGAACCATCAGATACAGTGTACAGTAATATTTATTCAGGTAGCCTACGGATACAGTAACTCTAACGCAAGCTGGTAGGCTGGGCCTACGCTGTGCTGGACTGGAGCACTCCCTGCCTTACAGGCTTTCGGTCCTCCACGCTGGGTCGATGTGCTCTCAAAGGCTGCCAGGCTCTGACTGCCGGCCCTCTCCTCCCCTCCTCCTTTTATACACCGCCTATGACGTCACGGCCCGGCTACATCATACCTTCCATCCGACGTCACTGGAGGAGGGGCATGCCTGGAGGGCCGGAGGATCCTCCGATCGGAGGATCGGAGGGCCGGAGGACCGGAGGACCGGAGGCCTCCCCCATCTCCGACCGGAGGGCCTCTCGTAGTTCCCACCGGAGGATTGGAGGACCGGAGGGTTGGAGGGTCTCCGCTACAATATGTTCTCATTGCCTCAGATTATCTACATCTGTTCCCTATTTCAGAAAAAATGGTATAGATGGAGTGTATGAATATATTGAGGTATAATACTAATTTCTTATTGAAACTCATACAACAGTCACACAAATTTACACACAGTAACATTTTGCATGTTGGTTTGTGCTTAGAATGCGGGAGCGGGAAATACAGCGCCAACAAGCGGCCATTGCCGGCATGGGTGGCGGCTTCGGAGGAGGCGGCGGCGGCGGCGGCGGCGGCGGATCGAGTAACTTCTACCAGTGTGAGTACAGCCACTCTACATTCACTCATCAGCCGCTCTATAAACTTACTCTGCATTATTTACTAGCACTGCAGCTGCATACATGTACATGCACCGACCTCATTCATGTCACATTTATTGGAAACTGCTTTTGAAGAATTTCTCCTAAAGGCTTATAATAACAAGATTTATATTGGTGCTTTGCTGTTAATTACGATTTGTCAGGTGTTAAATTTTTCAGAATGAATTTTAAAAGAATTTGTTAGCAAAGTTTGACAGTTATCAACAAGAAAAGTGGATACCACATAAAAAAAAGTTCTGATATCTTATGGATATGATGTGTAATGTTATCTATGAAGTATTCAAATTACGTGTTAATACATGGAATTCTGGCACTGATTTTACAATTTTATTGTTGTAAATAGACTTAATAGATTCTTTAATCTTCAAGACTCTTAAAATGTATTGTACATAAGCAAATTTCTACATCCTCTACATACAAATTTTCACTTATCAACTGATTTAGTTTTCATTGAGCCACCCTTGGCAATGTACATTTGTTTAATTCATGATTATTTTTTGTTCACTCTAACTGCAAACCGTTGCTCGGGTGATGTCACATTTCTGTGGCTGGGCATTCAAAAAGCAGTAACAGAGACATTATCATTTGAAATTCTACCGACAGCCAATTCAGGTGCACAGGGCCAGAAGGGCTCCCCTGCTTACTCCAAGATCCATGATCGTAAGGAGGAAGGCAGTTCTGACTCGCCGCAGTCATATCGTAACTACACGCTTTTTAATCCAGCTAGCTTGCTAAGCGATGGTGGCAGGTCGTAGGTAGACCTGGCTGGGAGCCGGCACAGGACCACGATTCACCTAATCGCACCTCGTGTTTTTAACCCGGATTGCTCGTCTTCTGGGTGCTAGTTGAGGGTGTTGTCCTTGTAGATTAGTCGGTTTAGCAACTTCCCTCCCACACCAGTTATGACGTAGACGTGCACTTAGTCCTCTACCTTATTTCTGTTTTAGTCATACAATCCCTGTATTGCACTCAGCACATATAGATAAATGTGTGCTTTCTGAGTAGGCCTTTGTATTTGAAATAGCTTGATGATTTTAGGGAATACATTTTCAGTGGAAAAAAAACCTGATTGAAATAGAAGAGCATAACATTGGGTAAAAAGAAACAGATGAATATGTGCTTCCTGAGTTGTCTCTTATATTTGACCTAGCTTAAAGATTTTCATCTGGGGAATACGATATTCAGGGAAAAATGAATATTACATGAAATAGAAAGCCTGCGGGTGAACCAGGGTTTTGGGTCATCTATCAAAACTAATAAAAATAATAGCTCAGTTTAACCATTTTACTATATACCCATGCCGTATATACTGTAAATACGCACCGTTTTGGTATATGACGTAAAAATACTGTACGGACCGCCGTTCCGTACACTAAAATACGGACCACCTAGCCATACACATTTATTACAATTTTGGTTGTTAAGAAAAATGAAATTGATTTTTTCTTTAATTTCGGGTATATAGTAAATATATAACGTCCAACCATGCTTGTACAAGTCACAGAACTCGATGCTAATTTACCGTTTGTACGGAACTCGGCATAAATGCCTCGGTCCGTATAAACGGTAAATTAGCACCTCGTTCTGTGACTTGTACAGCGTGGTCAGGACGTTCTATATAATTAGTGAGAATTTCGTATTCAATGTTGAATCAATTGAATATCTATGTCCTATTTTGATTTTCTCGGGGTAAGCAATTGCTGACCTATAGTAGTGAATTAGATTCTTTTCAGAAACACTCTCCATAGATACTTTTTACTCAGCAGGTGTGAACTGAGATACAATCGAGACATAAGAAACACTCTCAATTGTCGAAAAAGGGTTTCAGCATATTACATATATATATTTGATTGATGGTTCAAATTCATGTTATTGTAATTACCTCAAGAGTACACACTTCCGAAAGTTGCACATTCTTTAAGACAAAATTCTTAGTTAATATCGTAATGTAATAAAAAGTCACAGTATGTAGTGTGAACATAATAAATACATCTGCAAGTAGATGGAATGTCTATTTCATCTGTATTTTATCCAGAATAAGCATACCATGTGTTGCCCTTTGCAATATTCTAAGTAATTAACTAATATGTTAATTTAGAAGCACAACACCCTAGCAACCATTGAAATAGAATGTTAGAGAATTAACTAACATTTGCGACTATTATTTTTTACCAAATTTGATGTGGTGTAGGGCATCATCTAGCCAGGATTACAGAAACAAGATGTTGATTTTACCTTTGATCTCCCCAAAACATTAAAAAAGAAATCAAAACTTAATGTCTGCTAAAAAAAAAGTCAATGTGAGTTGACATTCCAAAACTACAGGTACACAATGTTAGCAGGCTGTGTCACTTC
Source organism: Alentia gelatinosa (assembly GCA_950022655.1). Lineage (NCBI taxonomy): Eukaryota > Metazoa > Annelida > Polychaeta > Phyllodocida > Polynoidae > Alentia > Alentia gelatinosa. The sequence continues at coordinate 11,647,441 of OX465582.1, forward strand.
TTCCAATATCCATGGTCATAATTTCTGTTCTGACTTGACATAGACACGTCATAACTACTCGCTATTTAATCCAGCTACATTTGTAGTTGTATAAGTGGCGGCAGTATGCCATTTTAGGCCCAAGTCGAGGGTGTTGTTTTCATGCAAGGGTTGGTTCAGCGATACAATCGACAACTCGCACACAGCAAATATGTGTTAAAGAGATCTCCGTTGTATGTAAAAGGCTGTAATTGGAAAATATAGTATTCAGGGCAAAATGATCATGACTTAGAAATAGGGCCTGGCTAAATCAAAGGCATCTGGGGTTGATTTCATCATCTCGGTCAGAAATACTGTTTACATACCTAACTTCAAATTCCTAGGTTAGAAAGATTCACTATTGATGTTTTCTGTGTGTGGAGATCTCTACCTAAAAAAAACCGCCTCGTCCCTGATCCCCAGAATTACGTATCTAATTTGAAACACCTGAATATCTACTCTCCATTTATAGTCATAAATTTAGGTTGCGAAGCAAAGGCCTTCCAAATTCAGCCGATGCTACCCTGAAAGTTACGCTTCTTGTCAAATTAGAACCATCGTTGCTAGACAGTCTCCTAGAAAGGATTATCCTCATCTGACAATGCATGGCGACCACCAGAGTGACTTAGTCTACAGAATGAATATCCACTCTCCTACCACAGTAAGGTAGTTGATTGCGATCTCCAAGCATATGTTTGGATTTCTACATCTTTGCTGTAGACGTGATGGGGGGTTCTCCAGGCATCTATCTTTGATTATCATCAAGGTATATAACGTCAAATTTTTGTCAAGTGAATTCTAGTCAAATATCGGCCCATTTATTTGATATATTTGGGGAGGGGAGGGGAGGGGAGGGTGGACCCCAACCTCAGATGAATATTATCTCCTGGTTGGTATCTCCCATCCCGGTAAAATGCAGCTGCACAGATTAATTGAACTGTGGTATCGATTACAGTTGATTTTGTAACAGATCCGGTAATTCATTCTTTTTTTAATTGACGAGGCTGAGGGTCAGATCTGGTAATTTATGGTAAAAAGGAATTATAGTTGTGAGTAAAGTTGCTGATCTATGGGATAGAAGTAGGTTGTTTTCCGAAGAACTATCTATAATCAAAATAGTTTAAACGTCTATTTTATCTCTTTTCGAGAATAATCATATGAATTTTATTGTGGTAACGTACGTTATATTCCAAGTACACCAACTAATATCAATGCTAATTCATTATTCATTCAATGAAAAAAAAAAAAAAAAATTTCTGTTACTTGAAATGTCAACCCAAAGGACCACTCACTTCACTTATAGTCGCTGACGTATATCAAATACGACATGTATTATACGGAAACTGGCTTACTGTCTCTGTACGTGGAAAATACGCTGTAAAATTATTGGTCAGATACATCGCGATATCGAAGGCAGAGGGATGTATCTGATTGATAATTTTACCAAGTATTTTGATGTACTAAGACAGCCCGTTTTCGTATTATTATATACCTAAAAATGGCGAAATTCTAGCTAGTCACATGATGTAACACCCCCGTACGTCATATTATGATGTACGGCAATATATACGTCATGGTTAGCAGCCGGCAGTATGTGTAGGTCATACGGCCATAGGTATGTAATAACATGTATTTGGAACCTCTCCTGTTCCCCCCAACAATATTTTGTTATAACCCTTATATCAAAACTCAAACATTGGGAACACAGTTTATTTTCCAATAATAATTGTCCAGCCCTGCCTCACTTTTTTCCCCTGTGGAAATAGTATGAATACTTTAAGAACTCTTGCTGGTCCCCCAAGGTTGGCTACCGCGCCTCTATTTCATTATCTCTTCATAATAACATTAATCACTGCAGCCTGAAGATTTCCAGTATTAAAACCGCCACAGACTCGCTGATTTCCGACGAAGATGACAGCAAAGTAGCCCCCCCCCCCCTCCTTGTTGTTTACACTAAATAACAACAGAACATTTGCCCTGACAACAAAACAAATGACAGCTACCATTCTCTATGACAACTGTCCAGCAATTGGTCGATCGGGGTCACATGGTACAATACTATAGAGTTGGTAGCAGTTCAAGCTGCCACCTACTACACAGTAGCCGCTTCCCGAGTGTAGATCACAGTTTAGCCTTGTCCGAATTTGAACTATTTCATTATTCAGATAAATTTACTTATGGCGGACCAGTGCATTACATTAATGATGTCAATGATATATCTTAAGAGAATATACCTTCAAGATAAATACGCGTCTTTTTTTCCCCTTAAATTTCAGGTATCTGTTTTTTTAAATTCATTTATAGGGTGAATTAGCCAAAAAATCGTTATCCAGTGTTATATAGCATTATATTTCACAATGATTGAGTAAGAACGTCGCAGTTCTTTTATAAGCATTTTATCAATGTACGATCATTTATAACGCGGTCGTACAGGATTTTATTTAGAACATACATTCAACGTTTTCATAGAGCTTGTCAGGACCTATTTATAAATCACAGTAAACAATATTTAATTGGGATAACTCAAGCACACAGTTATATATAATGAGGGGCTACCCTTACTGTACCAGCCCGTCCTACTTTTGTTTGCAGTACCTGAGTTGAAGACGTTTGCGGACTCGTTTCCTCGTGGTGGTGTCCGCTCGCGCCGCGGTTCAGTGGCCACGAGTATTTCCTTCTATGCCATGTCCATGGGTATAAAACCACGATTCACTGACTCCAGTAGGAGCAGTGACCCAATCACATAGAGCACACATAACATACATCATCAGAAAATAATGGCTGGACTCCATTTACCGAATTATGTCTCGATCCTGCTGGGGCCATGTTCAGTTCCGATCCGAATTGGGGCTAAAACAGCCACCGATTATGGCCCGAGCGGTGATCGGCACCAAATTCGACCAAATGGAATCAACCCTTAAAGTGCTGATTCCACCAACACACAGGATGTAGCGAGATTAGTACCGATTTGGTTGTCTTGCTAAATCGGGCTAGGTTTGAATAGAGGGGTGCCTATTTGTCGCGATGCGTCTTGAGGTGTCGCGGTGGTGGAGCACCAAAATAGACACACGACACCGTACGCTACGTATTGTGACATAGGAGATACTACATATCCCGACACTGTCAGATGTAACAAGATTCACGAAGACATACAACAGCAAATCCATTGTGTTGGTGAAACCAGCCCTTAAAACAAGTCCTAATGTCACACGACCTATTGATATCACCATAGAGCCTATTTAATAATATAAAAGCATCTCAGATAATACATTGACAATATACTCAAAGCACAGAAAGTTAATTACCTCTCCAAGAGAAATCGCACAGAAACTGATAATTAAAGTCACTAATCAGTGCGGTCTTATTAAGTAACCACACAAGATGACATTTCACAGAGATTGGCAATTAAAGGTACTAATTAATAAGAACTCATTAAATAACCACATATGTTGTAAGAGTTAGTATTCACACTTAGAATATTCATCTTTATTGTACTGGAGAAAGATTAGGCAAACAAAGTCTACAGATAATGAACTAGATACAAGACATTCTTATTTCGAACTCATGGTTGTTGGACGTAGCAGCTGTTTAGAAGTCCGGAGTGATGCATGCTCCAAAGGAGTTATGCGCTAAGAACAAATTATTGATAATGGAAAATTATCTGGATAGATAAGAAAGGCGAAACTCATTGTTTGATAATTCACCGCATTCGAAAATCTAGTAGCGTTTCAATTACCTCATCGCTCAAAAGTAGTCCCGGTGGGAGCGCACATTAGATTGCCTTTATGATATGGCTTCTTTAGGAAGTGGTACATATATAATAAACCTACAGTAACCATATATACCCTGAGCGATGAGAACATTAGGAATAGCAGTGTTTTGTCCTGAAGTGGACAGGAATATCTAATCCTTCAGTCCGGATAGAAGTGGTGTAAGGTTTCTAAATGTATGATATTTGACTACGCCCGACTTGACGCCTGATTCGATGACTGACTTGACCTATGTCTTCGCTTACAAAACTCCAATAACAATTGTCAGGGTTCGTACAGAGCCTTGGAAAACCTGGAATTATGATTTTGGGTTTTCCAGGCCTGGAAAAGCCTGGAATTCTTACAGAGAGCCTGGAAAAATCTGGAAGAGCCTGGGAAATTTAGTTTTGTATAAAAACATTTTTTTCAGTCTATGAAATTCTGGACATTATTAGCTTTCCTTAACTTAACTTAAACCTGACTGCATATGAAATTTCAGCGACTTGGATTAGATACTTCCAAAATCCTTTTTGCTAATGATATAGCTGTTTTGATTATTTGTCTTCATATTTGCTTCACTAGCAAGATGGTATTGATTCACATTGTTATGTGCCTGGAAAAGAAATATTAGAGCCTGGAAAAGCCTGAAAAAAGCCTGGAATGTTATTGAGCTGTCTATGTACGAACCCTGAATTGTGTTATGTACTTCAATGAAGACCTCAGCCCTACCAGCTCCTTTATCATCTTTAATACCCGGACTATGAATATACTCCGCTGTAGGCGAATGTCTATCTTACAGCTTAATATTTGAATACAGTGTAGCTCCGCCGTTATTGAGAGCGTTTATGTTCGCAGGGATGGGACTTTCTTAATGGCTGTGCGTATTTTGTTTCACAGTTTTTATGTCTGATTATGTTTCTCAATGGTGAAGGAGGCGGGAAGGGGCAGCCTTCCTGATAAGCTGGTGAGGACAAATGTTTATATTCTAATTCACGGATCACCTTCTGTTTGAAAAGTTTCAGCAGACTTTGGACATAGAATATTCATCCAGAAGGAATAACCTTTCATTAGCAGATACTGTGTCTTGTCCCCAGGGAAATGTCTGTCTTGCTGCGATTCCCCCTCGACAATAATCACGCTGAGTTCCTGCCTCATTTCTATAAATTATAGAATTCTCAGTTCTCTGATTGCTAAGCAGCTTTATTATGTCCCCAAGCAGAACCCCATATTAGGGGTATATCATATTACTATATACCGGTGCACGAATGTCTCACTTTTACGCAATAGGAGAAAAGATACCGTTCGGCCGCACAGTGGCGTAAACTATTTTTACGCCACACCGTACCACGTGATCACCCGTGAACTATCCATCAATGTGAATGTTCGGTGATTCATACCTGCCTTGCTTATTTCGGAGGTTGAAATAGGTTGATAACTGAAGTACATAAATGGCATTTTAATCGAATTTCGGCATATAGTAATAAAAAGACATAGTGAGTGTGTCTGAATTACATCTGTTCCTCGATATTTTGATCAAAAATACTCACCTCATTCTTCGAATTCGGTGAGTATTTATGATCAAAATATCTCTGAACAGATTCCATTCAGTCACACTAACCATGTCTTTCTATATTATCTACCTATGGCCGTATCACCTACAAATACTACCCACTTTATGACTGACTATACGTTACACTGTGGCATACGAGTTACAGCCATTCAATCGACATCAATAGAAGGTAAGATTTCGTAATTATAAGATATTTGATAATATGAAAACAGGCTGACTGTATATGTATATGAAAAAATACTTGTCAATCAAATTAGGCAGAAGGACAATCTAATTGACAAGTTTATAATATCATTGAGCAACCACCAATCCCGTTGGGACAGGTCCGGTAACACTGGCTAATCTTAGCGCAAAAGAACTTACAAGCCAAAGACTATTACCCACACCGACCAATCTAATTATACCATGTAATTTTGACATAGAACTACAGTACCTTCAATGGAGTGAAACTCTTACCTGGAGAGCGCACTAGGAGACGGAAACTCCCCTCCCTGGCGAATTAGTGGTAGACGTATTCAAGAAGAAAATGCTCAGGGTAAAAAGGCATAGAAAGAGCAGCTCATCGTAACTCTGACATGCTCAAACACATCTAGCTCTGGACGGAGGGTGAATCTGCTCATAACAGAAGAGGACACCTATGCGCAGGCTTAATAATGTCACGTTTGGATAACCACCACCACCACCACCCCTTACACAGACTCATTATAGGCGTGAGATACCCGCCTCGCATCTCGTGACGCGTCACTTCACTGTCTTCTGCTTTTCATCCATCTTCCATTCTCTGCTAACACCTCTTCTTCAGTCTTGATTAGCCGGCTTCCCTTTAGAGTTTTACCCGCTGCGTGGTCTTTGCACGATGCTTGGTAGCTTGTCTGTCTACCCACGGGAGGAATGTGTGAACCACCGGAAGCTGCGTGCGGCGATGTGTGAACTGCCGGAAGCAGCCGACATTTGGCTGGCCACTTGTCTGTGTTTGGGGTGTGCGCTGTTGAACACCCTCTCAGCTATCTCCCACGTCTTTTGAATCGAGTAGATAGAGATTTGTGTTGAAGTGTGTTTTTATTAGAGTAGCAGCTGTCAATATTGCTCTCTGTGATGTCTTCAAATTGCTGGTATAATTTAGGAAACCATCAATTTAACTTTTTTTTTAAAGTGAAAGCTATTTCGCTCTCGCCACGGTGCTCCCATTCCATTAGTATTTTTGTTCTTTATATTTTCTGAATTAGATCCTGTTTTCCTGAGATAATAGAGTTCATAAATAGGTTAATTCCATCAGGATCACTAGGTAATAAAGCACACAGTATCCAGTAAATTGCACTTTGAATATTCGTTAATAACCCTGGTGGAGGGGGCCTAGTTTGGTTATGGTACTATATCAGACATTCTTATTGCATACTCCATTAAAGGCAGGCTTAAATTGCATTTCGCAGTAATGCTTATCTAGACGCAATGTTTTATTTTCCTCCCAGGTTCATGAATCATCACTTGCTCACATTAAACCAGACATCTTCGAACATTACGTAGTTGTAAAGGTCAAGACCCGCAGTTAATCTCACCAGTGGTCAGTGCCTAACGACCATTGGGTATGACCCTCCGTAGGAAACCATACTGAAACTCACTCGGTATCTTCCATGATCTCATCCAGTTGCCCGGCAGATGAAAACCATCAACTACCAGCTGTCATCACAGAAGTGCCTGGAGGAGGGGTGGACCCTGCGGCCGCCCAGCCCCATGCTCGACCTGGAACCCGACAGCGACGTGTTCGAGCCGCAGCCAATCCTGCCGCCATGGGCCGAGGGTGCATCCAAGGTAAGCACCAATTTACTCTAAATTAATCTGTTTATCTTGTAATCTTCCCTCTGAATATTCATCATTTGATTTTATTTTTTTTTGGACAATGTCTGTTTTGCCACGTCTTGTTATTCTTACATTTAGCATTAGGGTGAGTTCCCAAAGAACAAAGTAGCTAGAATAAAATAATCTTTTTATTAGAACAAAATAATAGACAATGTGGCGGCTTGTGTCATAAGCCTATAGCAGATCTGCGATAGGTATGAAACAAGCTTTCAACTTGTTGATGGTAATCATCCACCAGTTCTTCATGCGATCGATACTTTGCAGTCCATACCGTTTTTAAAACAGGACTTCACTTAAAAGGTAACTTTTAAGGAAAGCGACTCGGGAGCGGTGGAGGAGGAGCAGTTGATTCTTGTTTTCTTGATTCTGGGAAAAGTCAATTTGTCTTTGATTGCAATTGTACGAATGACTCCCTTCGGCCTTGGATACGTGACGCCTTGTAATAAGGAGACGCCTTTCTGCATGGACTACCATTCAGGGACCTTTGATAATTTGATACAATGAGAACTCCTTAAACACCATTGGCTAAATCATTTGATGTTTAACATTGAATGCATTTACTCTGAGATGCGCCTGACGTCTTGTTAAGGTGATACGGCGTTCCTGCCAGAGGCTTCAGTATTGTGAGGATTTTATTTTATTTATTTATTTTTTTTTCCGCATCTCCCTGGAGGCAGACATTCCAGCCTCGTACAGAAAACAGGATTTTATTATTTTGTCTTAAATACTGAAAACTTAGAAAGTCGATGAATTTTGATAATGTGATTAGATAACTAATGGAAAGCAGTGATTGACGGAACATTATGGAGAAATTCTTAAAAATGTAGTTTTCATCGGACACAAAGTAGACTTTCTTGAGGATGAGGTTCTTACATACGATGCAGTTTTGACAAAGTAGCTCTAGAATGCGCTCGTTTTATATCCAGATGTGTAACCTTTTTCAGGTAACTCCCAGACAAATGCAGGTAAATTAAAACTCTAGCAGCTAGCAAATGTCTATGCTTTGCGACTCTCTCGCTTCTAAACATCCTTCATTCAAATACTGACATCATAACTCCACTTTCATTTTATAATGTCTTACATTATAAGCAGCTGAAATGGAGAAGAAGAGAGAAATATATTCATTAAAACTTGAGTTGATGATGTTGGAAAAAAAGAGATTCTCTAAAAACATCTCATCATCAAGTTCATAAGAAATTGGCTCCAAAATCCAATTTGCGGATGTGTCTAAGGATGTTTAGTAATGATTTGCTAGAGTTGCATAGTTCCACAAATGTATGAAAATAACGTAGCACCTTACATTTTGTCTGTAGAGTAGACTCGAGGGGATCTAGTATCTATGGTAAATTTCGATTTATCACTGAATTTGTAGATGTATATATAAGAATGTCTAGCTAGATTTGTCTAATCTCACAGTTGTATGCATGTAACTGACCATTAGAAACTTGGGGAATCTGTCACATCAATAAAATCATCCAGCTTTTACTGATTTTGTATAGAGCCATTTGGCTTTGTAGATTAAGTGATTTTGTTATTGCTAGATCTTCCTCGATTTGTCGAACATTCTCTCAATTGAAAACGACACGGCACATAGGACGCAGTCCATGTATCTCCAACGTAATCATCCCGACAGTTCTCCTTTAGAGTATGAACGTGCGGCAGTAGTACTCTGTTCTCGGAGCACGACCATTTACTAGAGTGATTGCTTGTAGCCATTCCCGACAGACATGGAGTGGACTGGGGAAGCATTGCTTTTGTCGATACGAACGTGATTTGAAGTGTATATTGTTCATTCATAACGTCGGCACGTTTTACAGGAGAAATAGATAACAAACAGATTATGCATGACTGGTATAGATCATTTCTGAAAGCTGCCTGTCCAGTTCAGTTCATTGATTCTGGCTTCTATAGCTGCCAAAATGAGATTAATTTGTTAGTTCTAGTATGAATTAGATTGTTTTTATCCAATGAAATTTGCATGAATATCGTTAGAATAATAACTAAATCTAGGTCGTCACAATCGTACGATTCCGATGACGTAGCCGATAGCGGACATCGAGCTCTTTCAAGCGGTAGTTGCCCTAGAACATATACCTTACCTCGTCCAGAACATAAATCTAGTGAAAAGGAATTGTTTTTTTTTGTTTGTTTTTTTGGGGCAATTTTTAAGGGAATATTGTGTTACACAATCACCGAATTCGGCTATACGGCCGTTCTTCCACTCGGGCCCTAGACCCCTATTCCTCATTCTAATGGCGGGTGTTAAGCCGAATGGGCACTGGGTACCATTTTTGTGTAAGTCTTTGGTATGGAGAGTAATGTGTCTTCATGTTTTGTAGGAATAATATATAAATACAGGGTTCGTACAGAGCCTGGAAAACCTGGAAAAGCCTGGAATTATGCTTTTGGGTTTTCCAGGCCTGGAAAAGCCTGGAATTCTTACAGAGAGCCTGGAAAAACCTGGAAGAGCCTGGAAAATTTAGTTTTGCATAAAAACATTTTTTTCAGTCTATGAATTTCTGGACATTATTAGCTTTCCTTAACTACGGTACCTGACTGCCGATGAAATTTCAGTGACTTGGATTAGATGATTCCAAAATCCTTTTTGCTAATAATCTAGCTGTTTTGATTATTTGTCTTCATATTTGTTTCACTAGCAAGATTGTATTGATTAACATTGTTATGTGCCTGGAAAAGAAATATTATAGCCTGGAAAAGCCTGGAAAAAGCCTGGAATTTTATTGGGCTGTCTATGTACGAACCCTGTAAATAAGTTTTGGCTTTCCACCAGCTGCACTTTCAAAATGCAACCTTTGTCAGCCTGAGCTGCCAAATAAGTCCACTTCTCAGTAATACATTTTTGATGTTTAGATATTCATTGAGCACACTTAGAATACCTTAATTACATTTTGCTATTGATATTTTTGCTACACAATGATTTTAGCTGCAGATCTAAAATCAGCTCACCCGTTTTCTATTGTTCTGTTAGGACAAGAAGGAAGCCGGGTTGGTGCATAAGTTCTACCCGGATGGAGCCAAGTTTGTCATCCTCTTCCCGGACGGGACTGGAAATGTCTTGTATCCTTTATTTACTATATACCTACTGCCGTAACTATTGTAATTACTACACGCTGTTCCTCACCATGTCCTACACGGCTGTGCAGTAAATCACGGTTCGTTTCACGGTCTTAACGGACATGATTACGATGTCGATATTTAAAAAGGCTGACGTTTATCTCTTCGACATCGGTAACGTTAACGTTAGAGTACATAAAGAAGACTTACTGAAATACTGTGAAATCAAAAATAGATGAATGAATTACAGAAAAACTTGGAAGTACAGTAATAAAAACCTGAATAAACATGGTAAGGACCTTAAAAACAGGAGTGCAATGAGAGAGCAACCACTATGTTTTCTTCCCGCCGGTTTCCCGCCGGTTTCCAAGTGACAACAAGTGTTGCTATGCACGTTGCTATGCACGTTGCTATGCGATAACGTCACAGCCACATTCCACGGTGGAGGCCAAAGCTAGGGTTCATGTCGACCCTTCTGTGCCCAAATTGGACTATAAATCGCTCTTACAACTTAAATAAGGTAGTAATATGAATGTTTTGGAGGCATATAGTGAAGATAAAACGTTGTATCTGTAAACGTACAAAGTTCGGATCGAAATTTGTACATTTACAGGAACATCATTTTATTACTGTATACTCTTACTTACTCTTACTCTGTTCGGGTGGACAGCAATTATCAATCTGTTCACGCTCTTGGTAGCCTCGCCTACTCTTGGTACAGACCGGATATGCTTGCACGCAAGCATAACAAAAGTGACCAGAGTGGGGTGTTAGCTCAGTGGTAAAGAGCACTGGACTTTGTTGATTGGAATCCCACTGCAGCCACCTTTCTCCTTCACCCACAGCAGTGGTAGATTTACTGCCATATCAAAGGCCAATCCTTCTCATACCATGTCTATGTGGTGTGGGAAGTAAAAGAAATCGCACCTCGGTAAATGTGTGGGGGTGAGATTTCTACCTGAATTCATCACATAGATTCGATCACCAACCCCGTGGTGTAAAAGAACCTTGAGAAAGTCTGGTAAGGACCTATAATGGTTGACTGGACGTTAAATCAAACCAAACAAACAAACAATATACTCTTACCTTCCTGTTTATACATTAATCTAAAAAATATATATAAAGAAAATTTACTTAGGAAAAAATATTATGCTTTCGTTAGAGACTCACGTAGCTTTGTCTCGAATACATTTAACAGTTATTAGTTTCGTTTGTAGTAACGACTGTGAGTCATGGCGAGAAGTCCACCAGCTGGAGTATTTAGAAGGTTTATGTCATCCTTGCCGTACTAAGAAGGAACTCATGGCTTGTTTTTATCACTCTTGCTTGTTTGCCTGGTGTACTTCCGCGTCAGGAGATATGGGACGTCATTGACATATGTGTGTGCCACCAGTGAGCACCGCCGGTATTACCGGTCGTTTATCTGTACGGGCGCCATCTGATAAAGTCGCCATATTAGCATAGCCCTCAGTCACCATTTCAACAGTATATTAAATATCTTACACGAAACTCTAACATTGGCATCTGGGACCTGTTTCACTAGACAGTGACATGTCTAGATGGCGTCTAGATGGTGTGTCCGGTTTCATAAGAACTAGACATCAGACTTCATTTTGTCCGTTCTTGCTTGCACTGTTGGTGCCGCTTTTCATATCTGTCTAACACTTTTGTCACAGAACTAGTGAAACAGGTCCATGATGTGTCTAGATTTGTCTAATTCTTATGTTTGGGGTCTGTATTTCCTAAGGGCAGCTACTTGTGGGGTCACGAAACTAGACAAACCCAATGTCTGTATGGTGTCACAGACATGTCACGAGACTAGGGAAACAGGTCCCAGGAGCTATTAGACTAATTTCGAAAAGTAGAAATTAGAGTTCGTAAAATAAATGTGTTTTAATAATCAATGTCATAAAAGATATATTTCAAGATATTTATCTCCCTTCTTTTGTATCTTCTCTCCGTTGAGAACATCAACCATAGTGCTAACAAAATAAGGAGTTTCCATGTTAAAGTTTCGTCTAGCATTAAGCCTGCCAAATTCTGCATAGATGTATTTGATGAGAAAAATACCAGACTCTCTGTAGCGCCCGGTGATAGGTTCATTAAACATACTCTGCTCCTTTCGCGAATTCTAAATACTACTATCGAATCTGTAGGACATGGTAACCGAATGCAGACAGTCGAAGCTACAGTGAAAACAAAAATATTACTTCTATATTTGGCCTCATTAAGCTAATTGTTAACGATGGTTCAGGCAGTTGTCAGACGTGGTGCAGACAGTTTCAGACAAAACTACACGCTACTTCGTGTTGTAAACAAGGTACTGACCAATGGATACGACAAGAGTTCTGATAAATATGAAAGTATCGAAATGAAGAGGAATACCTATTGGTGCAACATCAATCAAAACCTGGAGAGGAATTAGAATAAACACTTCATTAGAAGACTTACTTTTCTCATGAACCGTGCTCTAGCATTGTAGGCGATATAATGGTGGTAATTATATTAATTGCTCCACGCAGAATGCCTATTCAGCCATAAAAAGACATTCATCGCTATTTCCTTTTGTGTGCTAGACATTGTAATGTTACACCCCTCCCCCTACTCCATCCCCCTCCCATCTTTCACATATGTAACTACGTTTTGTAGATTGCAGGATTATTCTTTCTAGTCCTGCCAGAATCTCTTTTCCTTAATTCAACTGGAACTGAACAGGTGAAATCCCCTGAATGTAGCATATCTCTTGCTACATTGTTAGGTAACAATGAAAAGCAGGGATAAATTTCAGAAATATTGCAACAGTAACATGTAATATCCCCCCCCCCCCAAACCCATAATACTGCTGGAAAAATATTCTTGACTTCATCATTAGTTCAAAATTTTAGAAAAGCTCTTACCTAAAAGAGACAACTGCCTGGACCTTCGGGCAGAAGACTCTATTATTCTAAAACTATCAGAGCAAACAAACTATTTTGTCTTGACATCTGGGAGCTATATCCTAATGGGTATTGGACCATCAGTGATCGATCCAACCCAACAAGTATATGTAACATCTTGTTGATAAAACATCTCCCAGGTTGAATAGGAGGCGAGATGTAATATGAACATTTAATGTGAATTATAAAAACTAACACCACCAAATAAATTATTTCTTTTCACAATTTGACAACTGATAAAAGTTCAATGTCCCCTTGATAAACCCTTGGAAAAATCCAAAAGCGTCTGTGATCACACAAGGTCTTTTTATTTTCTTTTTTTCTTTTTATTAGGGAATATTGTGTGTACAATCACCGAATTCGGCTACTGAGCCGTTTTTCCATTCGGGCCCTTGCCCCTACTCCTCATTCTAATGGCGGGTGTTAAACCGACGGTGCTTTCCTCTAAATGCATATGTTCCTTGACCCATGAGTTACCCGTCTGGCCGTGTGGCAATCAGCATCTCGTCTGTGGAGAAAGGCCTCTACACATACTTAGCTCATGCTGACATAGATGATGATCCCAACGTCTTGGCTGTGTTTGATCCAGATGGACATGCCACATCCTACCACCCCAACGGCATGGTCAGGTAAGCATATTCTACTACGTGAATGGCATAGTCACCTAAGCATGTCCTACCACACCAATGCCATAGACCCTATTGAGGTATCCCAGAATTCAGTCTGTTTACAGGTCCCGATGTGCGCTTGTTACCGACGTGGTATGGTGATGAACCTTGGACCGTAACCCAAAATTAATGCAGTTTATCAGTTTTTATAAATCTTCAAATGGGAAATCCGATGTTAGAAATGGAAATTTCAGCTATTTCTACTTATAAATCCAAAGTTATATTCAGGTTCTTCAAATATTAATGGGAGAACTGTGGTTCATGTGGTCGTGTTGTGCCAACCAAGTAGCGAGTGGAACTTGTATTTACCCTGGGCGATGATAGGGAAACTTGTAACCTCTGGAGGGCGTATGGCCAAGTAAGCATATCCTACCTCCCCATAGTCAGGTATGCATATCTTACTACTCTGATGTTATGTTCAGGTAAGCATAACCACATTAATGCTAATACCATTTGCTATGGATTCAGTATCTGGATATTGTCAACAGCTCTGCTGTAGATAGCAGACCACATAGACAATAATCGATGGTTTTGTGGACAGGCGGCCGTAAACCACGAGAGGTTGACGCGTAGTAATATAGAGAAACAGGCTTACTGTCTCCGTACGGATAAAATACGCGGTAAAATCGGCGATCAGATGAACCGATGCCGGAGGCAGAGGTTCATCTGATCGCCGATTTTACCGCGTATTTTATCCGTACGGAGACAGTCAGCCTGTTTCTCTATTATTATATACCTTAAAATATCGAAATTTTAACTTTGCTACTGGGGGAATATTTGGATTTTGCCGCCGTACATGCCCCGTACGCCACATACATACCCCGTACGTCACCTAGGTGTCGTACGGGTATAAATACGACACGGGTAGGAGCGGGCAGTATGTGTAGGATATACTACCACAGGTATATAATAATACACGAGCGCTAGCGAGTGTATTACGAGGTCAACCGCGCGTGGTTTACAGAGCTGCCTGTCCACAAAATCATCGTTTGTTGCATTTATTATCCATCTTTTCGAATAAATTAAACCCAGTAATTGTCATTTCAAAGGGTATAACAATAGGGACTATTTCTTTGCTCTATAACAAAAGGGACTATTTTCCCCGTATACCATGGTTTTGAGGCCGTATACCACAGGTTAGAATCCGTATACCACAGTTGTGGTATCTGACAGTTTTTATATAATGGGTCGTGGTTTACTGAGTCCCCATACATTTTCAATGGGGGCTTTGTATACGATGGATAATAAAATGTAAAACCATCCGATCAGATGAATTGTGTGTGTAAAGAAAAAAAAAGTTCAGGTAAGCATGTCCTGACACCTTAACACCATAGACAGTTTAACACCTTCTACCACCCAAATAGCAGTGCCAGTATAGGATGTCCTACCACCCCAAAGCCATGGTTAGGTATGCACATCCTACCACCCAAACGTTATGGACAGATCTCCACCTCTCATGGCAGATACGTCAGATCAGCATCCATGTCAAATAGCTCTTGAAGGCTGGGCTTGAGAAATCGTCTATGTAAATGTGACATAATCCGGAAGCACTTGCAGCCCATTATATTAAATTCATTTCCTTTTTTTTTTTTTTTTTTTTTTTTTTTTTTTTTTGTTGATGACAGAAGTGTACTAGCCACGTTTTCCTAAATCTAAATTCATTTCCTTGAGTGTGTGGCTCTACTTAACGTCAAGTTGGTCGTTGTTAACACTTTAAGGACGGGTGCCTGCTGGTGGCACTTTATAGGGGACGAGCACTTAGTCGTCCAAACCCATAATTTGAGTGTTTAATCACGTGATACTATATATAATCTTAGATATTTCATTTTTTCTGAATACAAATACTATTTGTGATGTTAGACCTACATTATGTGAAAATTTGATTAATATTACTCCATTATTTCCTTGTTAAAAACGGATTTGTATATTTTTGAGAAATGATGCCTCAAAGCATCGTTCGCCCTGGGCCGGATGATGCCTCAAGGCATCACTCGCGCTGGGCTGGTTGATGCCTCAAGGCATCATTCGCCCTTAAAGGGTTAAGCTGCAAGGTAAAACTCCATTCATCCGTCCACAGGATCTGTCTGGATCCTCTGGGTGGTACGGAGCTCGATCCTCGCGGCACCCGGAAGCGGAAGTGGACGTGGAAGGACCAGATCCAGCATGTGCACGCACCGCCCATCCAGCCAATCACATTCGCCGTTACACCGCACCTTTCCGTGCGCATTCAGGGCCAGGAAAGCATCACGTTGACGTTTTCACATAGCGCCAAGTCATGTCGCTTCCAAGTCGGCGCTCGGCTCAAGGTTTGCAGAACTTCTTGTTCAGATTTATTTAGAAAAAAAAGAGCAGAAAAATGGTATATTTATCACAATTATTTAGATATAGTCTATAGGGACTTGCTGACAAGACTCTTCGTGCTGTCAGGAAAGGCGATATCTTTTGTTATTTTCAGATTTCTATCAAATTGATACTGATGTAAACTATACATTTGATAAAATAATTGAGGAGGTGATATTGAAAATGAGAAGGTGAATTAATACAATCATTGCCTTAATTGTGAACCCTCATAAAAACTAACTTTTAATGTTATATGTGGGTATTTTGCGTATCACTTTTATGGACAAAGCTGTCTGATAGGCTGAAGAAATAGAGAGATACTGGAAAGAAGACGAGAGAAAGATACATTGAGGGATTTGGACGGTTGATGGTGGTCGGACAGGAGCCGCCATGGTGTCCGCGTGACGCCCAATCTAGGACCAACCAAACATTTCTTGCAGGCCAAGCTTCTTGGGAGAATTTCTGTACCAATTCTCCAGAGAAATAATACAAATCTGTTATATCATTGGTGTCCCATGAAAATCAGTATAAGTAGACAAGAATTGATGGTTTTGTTGACATGTGGCCGTGAACCACAAGTGGTTCATGCGTAGAAATACACGAGCGAGTGCGAGTGTATTACATCTCATTATGACCATGAGTGGTTTATAGAGATGCCTGTCCACAAAACCACCGCTTGCTGTATTTATTATCCATCTTCACATAAAAATTGAAACCAGGTATTGCCATATTTTAGGGTCCATCAGTAAGGGGCCCCTCCCACCTACTACGATTAAGTCTATGATTAACTCTTTTTCCGTGTTGGCGACAAACTGAAAAAATCGTGGAGGTGTCGCCGACGAACTCGTCAATTAGTCAGGTTTTGTAGCCGACGAACTCGCTGCGCACCGACGCGCTATGACGCACTACAACAAAAAAACGCTAATCGTAGAGGCTCTATGATATTCAAACATGTTTGAATTTTGTAGTGCGTCGGAAGGTCAATCGCAGAGCACAGCGGTTTGTCGCCGCAATTAGTCAGCTTTCCATAGTTTGTCGCCGACTGTAGCGTTTGTCGCCGACGCCGTCGGCGACAAGCGCTGCCATCGCAGACTTAATCGTAGTGCGTCGTAGTAGGTGGGAGGGCCCCCTTAGGACTAGGTTGTCCCCTCCAATTACAATAGAACTACAAATCTATTTGAAAGTGTATTTTCCCGTTATCAATGGCTTTTATGGCCGGTAATCCCTAATCGATTGTGATGGGTTCTGACAGCTAATAAACAATAGGTATAAGTTTACTGTGTCCCCATTATATTGTCAAAGGGGACTTTAAAGAAGATGGATAATAAAATATTCACCTCTGTATGTCAGAACGCTCCGGGTGATGGACGTTGCTGACGTTGCAATCATCATTTCCTGTAATAAAACCTTTCCCATTTCGTTAGCAATTTAGCAGGGGGCCGAGGCTGCTGACAGATCGCTCTATGTTCAATTAGTGATATACCGAACATATTTCAGACAAATCAATCTCTGAAAATGCCTCCATTAGCTGTCTAAACCTAGATTCGCTCATGTCTGCTGTCAGTGGTTGTCGACAGTTGGATAGATAAAATGGGAAGTAATCCTAAAGGCGTTGCTTGTCAAAATTCGGCAATGCTACTGTACTTCGGTGCTGATACAACCCGCCCTTATATATCTTCCTATACAGGATAAGAAGGTGAACGCACGAACCGGTTGTATCATTGAACTATAAATAAACCCTTTTGTATTAAGTTGTAAACAAGACTCAATGGGGAAAAGATGTGTTAAAAGATGCAAGGAGTACACTTATTCTATAGGATTGATGAGGAGAATTACGGTCATTCAAAAGAGATTCAATAATGTCCTGGAAAGATGGGAGTAATTTTACTATATACCCATGCCGTATAGATATACTGTAAATACGCACCGTTTCACAGCATAACGTAAAAATATCATCATACGGACCAGTGGTCCGTACACTAATATACGGACCACCTTGTCATACACGTTTATTAAGATATTGGTTGTTAAGCTAACTGAAATTAATTAATTAACGCCTCGGTCCATACAAACCGTAAATTTCCATCTCGTTCTGTGACTTGTACGGCATGGTCAAGACGTTCTATATAAGTACTTACCACCAAGACAACAATGAATTGCATAGACCCTATTGAGGTATCCCGTAATCCAGTCTGTTTGCAAGTTCCGGTTTTCGCTGATTACCGACGTTGTATGGTGATAGACCCTTTACCCGTAACCCAGAATTAATGCAGTTTAACTGTTTTCAGACATCCTCAAATTGGAATTCTGATGTCAGAAATGGAAATTTCAGCTATTTCTACATGGGAATCCGAAATTATATTTAGTTTCTCCAATTATAAATCAGAAAACTGTGATTCATTTTGTCGTAGTGTGCCAAGTCTATCGGGAGCGGAACTTTGCTTTACCCGGGGCGATAACAGGGAGTTTAGTAACCTCTGGAGGGCGTATTGGTCTTATTTACTCACCAAACTGATGGCCAAAATGAACGCGAACATCACGCTTCTTACTGGTTTCAGAGCTTTTCAGCTACACTTGGGGACGACTATGAGAGGCTGCTGTTGAAGGATGTTTCTCTCCTTGTCTGGAGGGCTTTTAGTGATTTCCTTAGGGAACCGGAAGTGAGGATCACGTGCTCTTACAAGTGTGTGTGAGAACGGCCTTTTTTTTACCAGTATTCATCTGACAGGGTTTTAGGGTTGAAAGAAACGGTAATAAAACACATTGACCTGTGCAAATTGGAAAGAAGAGGAAGACAGTGCTTCTCAGGAAACAATGGGCAACAAAGACAAAAATTTCAATCATTTACAAACATTTTTAATCCTCATTAAAACCTGATACTTGCCTCTTACACTGTTTCTTATAATTTAATTCATTTTTTTCCCATGTCCACACACAGTTGGTGTGTCCTGAGAGCGCTCAGCCTGCAGAACTGGATGAGGAAGCCCTTTACCGAGACGAAGTCAAAAACAGGATACAGTAAGTATGGTTTCATTTAATAAAAAAGTGAAGTAAAAACGTGTTACTTGTTACGCCACATTGTGCAGGGGTAGCGACACCATACACGACACCTAACTCTATGGCTTCTTCTCATATGGCTACAGGTACTAGCTAACCTTGCTGATCTACGTTCTAGATGGCACCAATTTGATTAGTGATGTTAGACGTAATAATATTTGCTAGTGTAGGGAGACTACAGTAAAAACCCGCTTTATACAGGTGATACTATATAGCATAGAGACACTGTTATAACCACATAAACACCCCATAGACGCCTACCTGTCGCCTGCAGGAGCCTACACATAGACAATAATCGATGGTTTTGTGGACAGGCGGTCGTAAACCACGAGAGGTTGACGCGTAGTAATACACGAGCGCTAGGTCAACCGCGCATGGTTTACAAAGCTGCCTGTCCACAAAATCATCGTTTGTTGCATTTATTATCCATCTTTTCAAATAAATTAAACCCAGTAATTGCTATATTAGCGGGTATAACAATAGGGACTGGGTCTTTGCTCTGTAGCAAAAGGGACTATTTTTCCCGTATACCATGGTTTGCAGGCCGTATACCACAGATGTGAATCCGTATACCACAGTTATGGTATCTGACAGGTTTTATACAATGGGTAGTGGTTTACTGACTCCCCATACATTTTCAATGGGAGCTTTGTATACAATGGATAATAAAGGCAGTTACGTGGTGTCTGATTGTCTCTCACACACACCATAAACAAGCAATAAAAATAATCCGGAGTGTTGTCCCCACACTGTCGCATCGGATTTGATAAGGTGTCCCTCCAAAGTGTCTCCTTATGTGGGGTTAGGAAGCATTTTGTACTGAAACAACCGTACTCATAAGTGGGATTCCCCTTATTTGGGTAGTCCCCTTAATCGGTGTAAAGAAAAACTCTTAATAGAGGGAAAATATTCCCTTCCAAGTAAATTGACACCTTCAGTGGGGTGTCCCGGAAGAAGGGTTTTACTGAAGATTGTTTTGTGAGTACGGAGTATGGTATGGGCTGACACTAAAGGGGAAATGATTTCAGGCGAAATTATTCTTGAGGGTCTCAGTATGTGTCATGAGGGCCTTAGGCAGAATAAGTCTGGGGCCCTCACGTAGAAATGATTAAATAAAAATACCTTTTCCTTTAATGCATTAAAAAAATGATATATATACCTTTGAATATTGAAATTATATTTATCAAATTTCTCATTTTATCACCTGACACCACAAGCCCAAGAAATGTATTTTCTATTATCAAAATAGATATCAGAATATCATATTAAACTATATGCCATGACACTTTGAAAAAGAGGGCTGTATTAATCTAGTCATACCTAGTAGAAAAGTGCTAAAAGTGCTAAATGAAAAAATACAAACAAACAAATATTCTGATAAAGTAAGACATATCCCTCTCTTGCAGAACCCTCTTTGCCAAGGTATCGAATCTGCTCAAATTCCCCAAGTCGCCAAAGCTGGACAAACTTCCGGCGCCGACGCAGGTGACGTCACGGCAGGAGAAGATGGGGCGCATGCGCGAGTCGTACAGTCGTAGTGCTAAGAAGGACAAGGAGAAGAAGAGCTCGATGCCTGTCATCACTGTCAACTAACTAGTCACGTTTTCAGCTGCTCGTCCTGGTTTACTTGAGTTGCTCGTCTTGTTTAAATAACGTGCGCTTTTTGTCGAGGTCCCGACGTCACTTCTTTCCTAACACAAGGCGTCTCGGCGTGATTTGCCTGCCGACTCCCAGATGAGACATGGAGGCACATTACACTAGATATTTACCAGATTCTATTTGATATCAGTATGCAGATCAGAGTCTTCCTGATTTCTTAAATGTCCTAAATATTAAACAACAATTTTGTTCAAAAGTGTAAGACATTACACCAAATACTAATTAGATAAATGGAACTGGGTGCCCGTCTTCTACTGGGTGTATCCTGTTAAGATCTGGGAGCTGTTTCAAAACGTGCCTTAAGTCTATGGTTTTGAAACAGCTCCCAGGTCTGTAAGTATTTTCGTTTGTCTTTTTGAACGTTGTTGATGAAGACTAAAGGTTTATTTCGAGGTAACATTTTCTGTTCCGCTAATAAAACCCTGGAGACGTCTGATGTGTTGATAGGGTGACTTCACAAAGATTTCTACGTCCTCGACACAGCAAAGGAGCTGCTCGTAATCTACGATCTCATTCAGGCGCCATGCTGGTGTATCATATCTATGATTATGATATTTAGATATATGTTAACCTCTCTGTGTCCTGTACTGTTCCAACACACATTGTGCCAAGTCTACAACAATCTGTGATGTAGTGGATGCTTAAGTTGCATAGGGTTTATATATTATATTTTGCTGCTGATTTAGAATTACTTTTACAATGTATCTCTTCCTTACTGGGGTTTTTCAGTATTAGATGTTAGAAAGGACTGGGGATGTATTAAGAAATATTCAGCAAAGACACCTAGCCGAATTCCAATGTAGTTTCTCTGTGAATTGATAACAAACTAATCAGATGGGAGGTAGTTACAGCGCCTATGATTATTTCCTGGCTAATTGCTGTTGAATGTATGTATATGTTTATTGTAGGAAGATTACGGAAAACGTGGACATCTGCTGGCATATTTATACTTTATTATACATTCCCTAAACCTAGACATGCATGTATGGTAATCTTACATGTTTAATTTATGTAGTTGTAGGGAAATAACAAAGCTCAGTTCACAATATTGTTGGTTAAAAACAATGTGTTGATATGAATCAGTTATCGATTGAACATATGAAATTAAAGCCGGGCATTGCGGGCTTTCGTAAACTGTCTTTTTAATTGTAGACCTTTCATCTGATTCAGTCACCTCTCCATCTACCACATATTTGCTAAGTACAACTTTTATATAACTTTGACGAACAGGGAACATCCCTTGTATGTTTAAGAGATGATATGAATTAAATTCAAAATATTCAATCACTGTTGTTATATTGATTACCAATACTTTAAAACCATATGGAATAAATAAGATCGTCTGTACCTCACTAATGGGTCGGTGAAACTGATTTCCATTGCATAACTCCAAAACATATATATTAGGCAAAAGTTCATTGGTCTGTGGCAGTAAATATTGAAGAAATGTGAGTTTTAGAACTTCAGACCGTCGTCAGGACGCTATCTTGAATATTTGAAATTGCTCATGAGTGAGAGCTCCACACCACCATAGATGTCATTTTATTATCCATCGTATACAAAGTCCCCATTGAAAATGTATGGGGACTCAGTAAACCACGACCCATTATATAAAACCTGTCAGATACCATAACTGTGGTATACGGACTCAAACCTGTGGTATACGGCCTCAAAACCATGGTATACGGGAAAAATAGTCCCTTTTGCTATAGAGCAAAGAAATAGTCCCTAGTGTTATACCATTTAATATCGCAAATACGCTAGCGCTAGTGTATTACTATGCGTCAACCTCTCGTGGTTTACGGCCGCCTGTCCACAAAACCATTGATTATTGTCTATATATACATCCCAGAGATGAATAATCAGCTTAGGAAAAAGACTATATCGGAGGAATTTAGGTCAACCCTCATGGCTGCCAGGCTATTTCATAGAATCCTTTTGGAAGTCTTAAAGCAAACCAGCAATTAATTTATCAATAATTAACTTTCTCTACTTCATATGTATATATAGACAATAATCGATGGTCTTGTGGGCAGGCGGACGTAAACCACGAGGGGTTGACGCTAGTAATACACGAGCGCTAGCGAGTTTATTACGACGTCAACCCCGAGTGGTTTACAGAGCCGCCTGTCCACAAAATTATCGTTTGTTGCATTTATTATCCAATTTTTCGAACAAATCAAACCCAGTAATTGCCATATTAAAGGGTATAACAATAGGGACTATTTCTTTGCTCTATAGCAAAAGGGACTATTTTTCAAGTATACCATGGTTTTGAGGCAGTATACCACAGGTTTGAATCCATATACCACAGTTATGGTATCTGACAGGTATAAGACAATGGGTCGTGGTTTACTGAGTCCCCATACATTTCCAATGGGGGCGTTGTATACGATGGATAATAAATGGGATTAATTTGAGTCTCAGTGCTATGGTCACCTGACCTCGTGAAGTATAAGTTGCCTGCGAAAGTCTGAATACATTTGGCTACATTGTGAACGAATAAAGGTAGGGCTGGCTTCTCTGGTTGGAAGAGTACTATCTCGCGACATTTCTAGAGGTTGGGGCAACATATCCTGCCGACCTCGTTATATTTTGAAAGAAGCCATTCATATTAAAATAATCTGCAACAGTAACCGGAAATAATACGCTGTGGCTCTACCACTCGTTCATATAGCTTATGACACTCCTAGTTGTAGGAAGAACTAGCGGTGTCTTTATATCGGATCTGACTGATTTACTTCATGGGGTAACTTTATTTCTCTGGCCCATTGGTTTGATGATAAGGATCATTTAGTGAGATTGAGAGATAGGCACGGAGATTTAGTAAATTTAACGAAGGTATGTTTTGCCGAGCCCATTGGGTGTTTCCTCATAACACTTAGTTCTCTGGCTTATCGGATTTTACTGAATTGGTATGAAACGGCAAATGAAGAAATCATAACACTGTGAAACTGTAGTACGACTTTCCAATCGCATGTAAACTCTAAGAGTAGGAACAACGTAAATCGAAACTTTTTTCTTACATTTCCCACACATGGATTTTTTTGGACCGATTTTTACATGGAAGAACCTTGCACCTCTTCAATATTTGGACGATAGGCTCAAATTGCTCCACGACTTTCTCAGCAAAGTTGATTCAGGAAACCAAACAGCGACCTGCCTATTATTATATACCTGGGGCAAATGTCTCACATTTACGTCATCACTATACTGAATCCGTTGGTAACTAAAGCGGCGTACTATGTATAGTACTGGCATTCAGCCATGCTATATCTGTAAGTAGCACATAGAAATGATCAACTGTGTCAGGTCACAAGTAAGCATTGTGAATGCCAGTTTATTATCCATCGTATACAAAGCCCTCATTGAAAATGTATGGGGACTCAGTAAACCACGACCCATTGTATACAACATGTCAGATACCATACCTGTGGTATACGGATTCAAACCTGTGGTATACGGCCTCAAAACCATGGTATACGGCAAAAATAGTCCCTTGTGCTATAGAGCAAAGAAATAGTCCCTATTGTTATACCTTTTAATATGGCAATAACTGGGTTTAATTTATTTGAAAAGATGGATAATAAATACAACAAACAATGATTTTGTGGACAGGCGGCTCTGTAAACCACTCGGGGTTGACGGCGTAATACACTCGCTAGCGCTCGTGTATTACTACGCGTCAACCACTCGTGGTTTACGGCCGTCTGTCCACAAAACCATCGATTATTGTCTATGGATTCGATACGGCGACCTTTCGTTCCGCATGTGAAATCGATACAGCTCCGGGTTCGGTCCGCGAAACGGTATACGGTAAATTCGGTACCATGCAAGTTCGGTACTGGTGAATTCGATACCGCCCGTCTACCAGCGGTCCCGGCCGCCCACCGACTTATCCTGATTCGGGATCGGGAAGACTCGGCATGTCGATGTCTTATAGGTATAATACATCGACATTTTATTCCTGTCTCTCACCGAGCCGATGGTCGGGATGAATTGGGAACAAATGTCGATGTTTTATGGACTTAACCCTAACCCTATCCCTAAAGCCCTGCGACCGACAACGCCGATGGTCTAAGACATATTTCCCGAGAGGCTACAATTTGAAATGGCAAAAGCGTAGCCTATCAGGAGGTCCCTGATAATTCTAATCGTAGACATGGGTGGAAATTGTAGACCATATAAGTGCCTTTGGAGGACCAAAAACACAAATCATGGTCACGATTGGCTCACGATTTAATCGGTGTACCAATTTAGATCTCAGGCAAAGTTTTGAAACTGAAATACTTATATACTGTGATTTTTAGAAATATCTAATGAATCTAAATAATCTTTTAGAGGTATTTACAACATATTATGACATCATTTTTCAGACACTAAAACAATGAAATTGAGAAGTATAATTTGGTAGAATCATAATTCCGTTATGAAACTATTTTCAGACCCTCATACTTGACCAAATAATATTGTAGTACAGAATACGAATACACCGGAGTACAGTTACAAAGGTTTATTGACCACAAACAAGCAAGCCTCAAGCGGCACAAGGTAAATGGCTCTCTACTCAGGCCCGGAGGCAGACGCGCACGGTAAGTAAATAGTCTCTGCTTTAGTCTCTACACACAGGTCTTCCCGGTCGACGCTGGATCCGCTCCCGTCTCAGGCCCGTCAGGTGAGTACTGCTTCGTCTGCCACTCCGGTCCACCGGAGGTCCCAGTTGGCTCGTCTTAGTTCCCGGAGGTGTTCCGTGCCAGGTGCCAGACCTGACTGACTCCCGGAGGGTCTGAGTCCACTTATATAGGAGACTCGGCCCAGTCCGCCTGACGTCATATCCGGTCAGGGGCGACCCCTACCGGCCTCGGGAGGTGGCTCCTCGCTCCTCCTCCGGGGCCTCCGGCTCTCCTCCGGCACCTCCGGCCAACCGGAGGTGACCTGTCCCTCCTCCGGGAGTGACTAGCTAAAGTCACTACCACAATATCATATACACGGCAATTATATATCTATATGCCTCATTTTAGAATTTCATAATTTTCCACCCGCAAGAGATATTTTCCCGATAAATCACCTACAATACCAAATGACAGGCTACAGAAAATCCAACATGTTTGATTTCATCGGGAGCTCTACGATTGGCGTTTTCTATCGTATCACTAATCCGAAACCTACCCTAAAAGGCGTATCCCACTATCACGATTTGAGCCTCCGACACACTACGATAGCCTTACGACAAGCGTTCCGATGAAAAAAATGAAATATTTATCGCAAGGAACGAGTCTAGCTTTCACGATGGACCCGTTCCTTCCGATAAAAATTTCATTTTTTTCATCGGAACGCTTGTCGTAAGGCTATCGTAGTGTGTCGGAGGCTCAAATCGTGATAGTGGGATACCCCTTTAACCCTATAACGGACGGACAGACGGACCGACCTGATCGGCGCACGGACAGGAGGCCTGCGACCATAGCGGTATCGAATTTACCAGTACGAACTCTCAGCAGAAGCGAAACTGTCTCAGTGTCGAACCCACCGCCGGACTGAAACGGTCGCGGTTTCGAATTCACTGGTATTCCGCGAAACGGGTGTATTTGGTACCTCCTGGAGTCCCGGCCAGCCACCCGGCCACACGCCCGCTGATGACCTGTCAGCCAGCCCGTCCTGTTTTTCAAAATACCTATTATTTTTTAATTTCTTTTTTAAATTCAGGATTTTGAGAGGGATACCCTGCCCCTGCACCTAACACTAACCCTAACCTAACTTGCACGGTATTGAATTCACCGGCATTGAATTCGCACGGTATCGAACCCACCAAATAGGGGCCATCCATTAAGTATGTACACAAATATTACGAACATTTTTAACCTCACCCCTTCTCAATCTTGTACGCAATAGAACAAAGATGGAGCATACGCAAAATTTCCGAAAATTTTGACCCACTCCATCGGTACGCCCATACTTTACGGATAGCCCCATACCAGCATTATCTGTCGCGATGACGGGAACCATTAGTGCAGGTGACAGGTAAGTAATTTGAGCCTACTTTGTGTGATATGGTTTCTATTCATTTCCACTACTATAACTTAATATGCCTCAATTTTGCCGATCTCTATACGTCAACGATTCGATGATTATCTTTCACTGACGTTTTAGCTAAACTGTTTACTGAATCACCGGAATACAGTACTCTCTCTAAACTCACGTTCATCAAATGAAGTTCTGCTAAAAGATTAGGAGTACGAATTTTCCATTCTTCTAATCCTCGTGAATAAATTCCTCGAAGGCAAACCTGCTTGATAACAGCTAGAATGGCGCGGACACACAAATTATGGCGTACTTGTAACTAAACTTATCTTGCGTCAAGGGAGGTGCGTGACTTGTAGAACATGTATACGCGTAATGCCTGCATGAAGTAATAGGGTATGTTACATCGAGGTAGGGCAGTTAGAATATGAATAAGAATTATCAAACGCCTCTCGGTCTTGATTTTCGTTTTATTTCCACAGATCACACACTCTTTGAATGAGATCATACCATGATGAATCCTACTCCATGCATTATGACATTATTTTACAGGCATTTTACAAGATATTTTCCAGTTGGCTGGCCAATCACTATAGTTAATTGCAGCTTCATTAAAATTTTACTGAACCATTTTCGTACATGTTTGTAGTGTACGTATATGTTCAGTATGTATCGTTATTGCACACTTACTTACGAACATTTCTATATAATAACCTTATATGATAATCAATATTGTCTCAGATGAATATAAGTCGATGTGATATTTCTCTAGCAATATTTCTTAGACAATGAACGCATTCTTTAAAAGTTACAATATTGATCGTTGTATTACAATACCAAAAAATACGTACATACAGTGTTTAGAATTACATCTTCCTAAATACTTTGCACAGAAGCTATACATAGCAGTTGCATCATCTGTTCCCAAAAGTGACTCATCTAATTTTCAATTGAACTCGCTAACTTAGATACTGGTATTTATGTTGCTTTACGACGTCATTTAGGACAAAGAGCATAGACATATGACTATAGCATTATACTAGTCACAATCTTAGCTGAATTTCAAATACATTGAATCTAATTTCTTTAAGCTTATTAGTCTATTGTTGACAAATCTTCTTATATAGAATGGCTTGGCGACTGTGTTAGTTTTAATCAGACAATCAATACAGAAACTTGTCAATTTGAGTTACTGTGCAATACACCAGAATATCAAGAGACGTCACGAGTTTGAATCTGAGTTTATTTATGCCACGCATTTTGTTGGCTCCATAATTTCACGAGTCGAAGACGAGTGACATTACGGAGCCAACAAAATGAGTGGCATAAATAAGCTCAAACTCAAACGAGTGGCGTCTAGATTTTATCCTACCCCGTTTCCATATTTTTCAGTATCAGAAAGTAGTGGCATAAACAACACTTTATGTCACTACCCGTGACATAAACAAATCCCATGTTAAGCCTATGGCGTTTTTTATTAGGAGTAGGATAATATACGTATCCTGCTTAAAGGTATTCAATGTGTTTGACAAAGCAAGCTTTAGGAGTGTCCCTAACACGTTTACTCGGGACAGACTCCCTTAAATCATGTAAATATGTATGTATCATGGTAAGTGGACCACCTCGCACACGGTTACAACTGAATGGTCTTGAACTTGGTACTACTGCACAATACCAGATGCAGCAATTAGATATTACTTGGGAATAATCAACGTGCTACCAATTACCACCACCATGTTTTAGGATTAGTCATGCTGTGAGAGACTTTCCACTGGAAAAATAAGGAGCAGCGTGTGATACCTATAGAGGAAACCCATGAAAGTTTAGGGTCTGAGCTCGTATCCCATCGAGTTTGAATCACGTAGTAATTCACAAAGCGAAGCCGCTTGAATTGCTATGTGATTCAAATGAGATGGGATCGAGGTCTGACCCTAAACTTGAATGGGTTTCTGAATTTATCTCACCCTTAATATTGACTAATGGGCTAACATTTGTGACATTATCCCCCATTGGATATTTTTCCTAAATATCTAATGGGTGTTAGACACGAGTTTCCAATGTTAAGTCTATGGAGAAAAAATATCTGGGGTGAGATAAAGGTCGGTATCTATCTCCAGAAAGATGATCTGTATCAACCAGTCCCACTGCTCCCACGTGGCACGAACTGAGTAGTAACCGTGCATCATCTTAACTAGTACAAGAAAGAGTACACAAATAGTTGTTAAATACTTTCAGGAATCTGTACGTGATGGCAGAGATAATGGTTTAACATGGATGTGAAAGTAGGCTCGTTTCTTGTTGGCTATTTTTTTTATACATAGAATGACGTCAGGTTTAAAACATGTGTCTATCAATTAGAGCAAGTGGTACTGTAGGCAACATTGCAACGGCAACGACTGAATCCATAAGGCTTCTCTTTTGTATTTTGTTTCATCATAGAGAGCTACGCTTTTATATAAAATGAAATTCTGCCTTTCTAGTGCTAAGAACAAAAAGATCCGTTCCTATTTTATGTTTCCATTCATTTTTGACTTTAAACCATGGTTAAAAGGTACGTTGGCGCCCAAAGGATAACAGATTATTGTTGTTCGATTATCACTGCTAACAATCTAATGCATTAGGGTATATTTTTATATACCATTTCTTATGCACATTTTGTGCAAATTCTTAGTTTTACTATATACCCATGCCGTATATACTGTAAATACGCACCGTTTCGGCATATGACGTAAAAATACTGTATGGACCACTGGTCCGTACACTAAAATACGGACCACCTTGCCCTACACGTTTACTAAAAAAAATTGGTTGTTAAGCCAAATGAAATTGATTTTTTTTTAAATTGTGGGTATATAGTAAATATATAACGTCCAACCATGCTTGTACAAGTCACAGAACTCGATGATAATTTACCGTTTGTACGGAACTCGGCATAAATGCCTCGGTCCGTACAAACCGTAAATTACCATCTCGTTCTGTGAATTGTACAGCATGGTCAGGACGTTCTATATAAGTATTGGGTGTATATTATGGACATTTCATGTAGATTGGCATATTGAATCTAGATCATGCACCTTTCATGAAGACTCCTCTATTGAGTATAGATATCTTCCTTGTGGATCTTTGTATTCAGTCTGGAAAATACACCGTTCTTGGGGACAGATGTCTTGAATCTGAATGGGGCGCCCTTCATGTAAAAAGTTCTAATGAATCTAAAAGAGTGCAAGTAGCACCATCTGGATTACGCACGGTGCAGTGTTAAAGTACACATCGTCACTATCACAATTACCACAATACAGACAGCACTACGTCCACCACTCCACTATCATTGTTTATACCGTTTTGGTCCGCAAGATTCTACAACCCGTTAAACGTTTATCTATCGATGTGTAAGGTTTTTCACTATCACGCATCATTAGATTTATCCCTAACCGTTACCCATCGTGTAATGCGTGATGGTAAGTCCCCTTTGACCATCCATGGTAATAAAATCGGGTCTCTCTAACAAATTCATTCAGTCACCCTACCCAAAATGCATGGCGTGATCGCGTGGAGTCCAGTGCCACTTTTTGCATCGTATCACACCAAGCGTTTGACGGAGCCTAAGACGTGTTGTTTGCGCGTAAATCTTCCCACATTTATCCATGTCCGACTCCTACACTCCTTCTCTACACACATCACAGCACATCTTCTGTGCTCCTCACTCGGGCAGCGGGTGTAAAGGTCATAGATATCAGCATCACCAATCAACACCGACCACATCGTGCCTATTTCGTCGGATCAGCTTAATTCTTGTCGCTTACACTCTACAGATCGATTGCGAACAACAATTGGAAACTATTAGCTGGCTGGATAGCAGATCTTGCCAGAATGTAGTTTGGTCGTTGGAAATGATACATTCTTTGCAGCCGATCGGTCCCATGCTATATGCATTGCATATCACCCATACAAGAGGTTCTTTATGGAAGTCCAAGTATGGAGATACCAATTGGGAACACGTCGAGAAGAACTTCAAAGGAGCTTCGATGGAAGTCATGATGCATATTGCAGATCGCAGGCAGCCTACTAGAGGTACATATCATCCATCGACAAGTGCGTTCTATAGCCGATCCATTCAGTGTGAAACAGCATGAAATGGTCGATGTATGCTGGCCTTTAAGCACCCCGTCCTAGTTCTCTTCAGTATTAACAAGTTGTGCAGACAAGCATTTGGTGTTAGTACTGGGAGAGGTTACATCCGCCTTACTCTTATCAAGTACACTCCATTCAAATCCTCCCCAGTTTGCTGTCAGTTCAACCCGACATGCGCATAGATTCAGTGTCCGAGGACGTTCTCTCAAATGTGGTTTTCGCAAAACACGCCGAACGCTTGAGTTTACCGTGGGCACTTCGGCCGTGAAAACAAACGGAACAAATCATAGCCGAGACACTTGCAGGATAACCTCGCCTTTTTCGCACGTTGACGATATAGTATTGGAGACGTCAAAAGAGAATACTGCATCTCCACACTGAGTTATATCTCCATGTGTCCAATGTACGGGGTCTATCTACACGCAGGGGTATAGAGGTATTGCTGGGTGGTCTACAACTGAATTACAGAAAGGTAGGCCAATATATAGGACTACTTTACCGAAACATATTCTAGTTTACTAAAATTACCGCATATTACTTTTACTGAGAAAAGATGTAGTGACTGTAGCCACCGAACTCTATTAAAGGATCGGGGCATAATGGCTTGTTCAAAACGTAATATCCGCAAGCGTGTTGAAAATAATTACCACAAAATATCCATCGTATTTGTCTTGATAAAACAAATATAGTACCATCCTGACCCTTATGACCGCAATATGCATTCAGAATTGAGAGAGCCTTTCGGAAAGTAGATTTAAGGGACCTAGACAATTTGCCAAACTGTTGGCTACTCACATTTGGTTCCTTCCTTTTTAAAAGGCTTCTCGAGGAGATATTCAACGCAAGGAGTAGAAAGGCAGAGGTACCTCAGAATAACAGATAAGACCTTATCAGGACTGGAACCCGCCATGGATAGAGTATAAAATCCTCGACGCCCAGGGACCATATCGAAGTGGTCCCATCACTTAATTCCCAGGAGAAAGCTTGTCTGTATAGTAGCGCGACGCGTTGAGAACGCTATGCCCTGACGAGAGATTAAGGGGGGTTCAATGTTGGTGCTGCTCGAATTAATCCTCCATGGCGAAAGTAATTAATTAAAAAAATATCCATACCGGGACAGAGTTGATGTATATCCACGGATGCTTTGACACAGGAATAGGGTGGTATCCTGTAGGAGGAACATCGAGAAGAGGATGAATCATAGACGGACAGAAAAATAGAACGTCAATTAAATTATAAAGTTCCATATGAAAATAATATCTTCCATCCACCTGTAAGTGGTATACGGTCTATCCCTATTCAGTCTAATTCATTATAAACTCTATATAAACACGTGCAATGCTGTTCAAATGCCACCTTTCAAAGCATGTACATACATACAGGTATAGAACAAAACAAGAAGAAAACCATAGCAAATCTTTGGGGGCACTAGGAATTTCTAATTCACCTCCGACACGTGACCATTCCGGGCCCTGCTTCCCTACTTTTGTCACTGGAGAGCTCCTTTTCCCGTCCTCGTCTTAGAGAAACGCAGACTGGGATTTGTCCATACCGGAAACCGCTCTAACGGGCAACCGGAAGTTACGATCCTCTGGGCTCCCTGGTGACTTAGAATATAGTCCTGCTGTGTGGCGATGTCTTGTGAGGTATTCTCAGCTGTCGAGAGCTTTTGTTCAGAACGTGTTGGTAACCTTAGCTGAGATTGGGACAGCTACTTGTCATATGAGGCGTATCTAGCGCCTGGTCATTCCACCAACACCCACGATTTATCTTCATCAACGTTACTTATTGGAGTCTATTGAGAGACACCTTTAGGCAACATATTCAGTTCATTCAATACTAATAACGAATGTTTGGTTAGGGAGAATAAATGTCCTATAATCAGTTAAGCAAAGTAATCGTTCTGCACTTGCAGAGGTTTTAGAAAATCCAAAACAGTGTGAACAAAAATAAGCCTTAATTACTCCCTAACATGTTCGTGATGGTTGTTTCTTGACGTCAATTACAGATTGAGAAAGCTCTGGAATAATAACCATTTCCTATTTTAAACCCTTGCGCGACTCTCAGACTTTTCGTTATTCCGGAATACTCGGTATTATAATCAAACTAATCAGTATGTTTCCCGTTCCAACACCATACGTTCTGAAGAGCTCAGTCACAGGAGTCTCCCCAGGGTTTACTTACAGGCGGCAGTATATCAATAAGCACTGCAGGAGATGCCAATTCAGAGGAAAGGGTCTCATGTTCAGAAGGTCTTTGAGGACGAATCGTTGCTGAGGAGCAGACAGAGGAGTAGTTTGAGGAGCGCGTGGCATGCTCTCAGCCCCCGCTCACCTGGCACCTGACGGGCTG
This sequence comes from Alentia gelatinosa, assembly GCA_950022655.1. NCBI lineage: Eukaryota > Metazoa > Annelida > Polychaeta > Phyllodocida > Polynoidae > Alentia > Alentia gelatinosa. The sequence continues at coordinate 11,680,871 of OX465582.1, forward strand.
CAGACAGCATCTTTCATTCTATTAAATCTTCTTTGGTGCGAACTGCTGCTATGAATAGATTCCCCGTGGGACGAGAGCGTCAGCTGTAGATCTCATTGAACTGCATTTGACATTTCCAGTGGCATATCACATCATTTACATTGTCCTGGAATCTTGTGTTGTATGAGGGGTAAATTTAGAGTATAAGTGAGTTTATTTTTTAGTGTATAGAGTAGATTTATGGGGTGAACTTTTTCTAAACATGTCAACATTTAAAGACGAGTAAATCGTGCTTATAACTCTAATCAGATTATCAATTATTCCAGGTCGTGCCTGATAAGATCTAACAGCAAATCATCTTATTCCGCAAAGCTGAGTACCATCAAAATTTGTACGAATTGTAATGAGAAGGTTTAATATAGGACATCGTATTCAGAATTCGCAGATGCTTTCGTTATCTCCAGCGTGTTCAGATCAGGAACGCCCTTTTTAACACCCAAACCATAAAAAGTCTATGGAAATGGCCGCCAAGGTCATGTTGCCTCTGGCCTCGTTTTGGAGGGGGTGAAACAAGAAGGTAATTTCAGGGACATTTTCAGAGAGATAAATACTGCATGCCGGTCTGAAAACCGTTAGACGTTAACCACGAACCTCCACTCGGCAGTCATAGGGCTCCTTCCTATGAAAATCTCCTCGTCCTGGCACTCTGAAAATAAATTTCTATGATACGCCTTTCAACACGTGTATGTGACGCTGTTATCGTAGATTGTCTCATACGCACTTTGAGATGGATTGCTTCCTATACGTTCCTATGGGAAGATTTAGAGACAACCCCAGACGCGTAAATACTCAATGTTTCTCAGGGCAAATGTCGATAAGAACCACGTGACATCTCAGTCTCTCAGCCTCAGGTCCACTCCTGGTATACATTTTAGTGTATCTCGCTGCAGCATTCCTCTGTCACTTGACAATGTTTGGAGCTCTCACACGTCAGAGGTTGGGCTTCGAGGTGTCTATTTAATCATCACCCAGGTAATAAGCAGATGGAGAAACCAAATTCTCGTAGAAAGCAACAAGCTGGCGGCTCCAGAATCCTGTAAAAAGTAATTATACCTCAATGAAACAGTCTGAACGTATGTATGAAAATGTTAACATCATTGGGTAATGTTTCTACAAGTGAATTAATTGGTGACATTATATAACTAGAGTAAATGACCTTAAGATACCCATGATAGTTGATAATAAGAGACAACATAGATATCCCTCCATACATATCCAATACTAGTTTGTTGATGCATTAATAAATGTCAACATATTTCTCTAATGTGCAATTGCAGAACAACCATTAAGACTAGAATGGCGGAATACACATATATGTTAAAATCCAAAAGTTGCATTCATTACACGTTGTTGCTAACTGAAACATGTTTCTCTTGACATTTCCCTCTTACAGGTGATTTTATTTCAGAGAATCTCACCATTGCCTATACCCTTTACCTCTCTTCGCCTTATTTACCGGAACTCCATCTTACAATGACTGATGCATCTAGATACATAACAGGTCCATGGCATACCTTCAAATCTAAAGATAATCGTCACAAGTCCCGCAGTTAAGGCTAAATCCGAATATTTAAAACGCGTATTTTCTAAGATTACTCGATGAAAATATTGTGCGACAGATATTTCAACGAACTGAAAGTGAGAATATGTAAATTGTGGTAATTCCTTCTGCTATTAATTTCTACATGTGAGACAGATTATGAAGGCTCTACAATTGTAGTTAAACACAAGCTGGAGTTTTTAGTGTTTCACACATAACGTCATCAATTAATTCCTACAGGCATCGTATCTAGAATACTGTCGGACATTTAGGTTTCACGTAGTACATCAATGCTTAATGTCCCTTGAAGGAGGTCCTGCCCGTAGGTGTTGTCGCCTTGGATCTCGCATGAAATGTCAAAGTTTACTTCCCCTTCTCTTTCCCCCTTTTCACATTTAGCTGCCCAGATACACTTCTAGGAACTCATCGGCGAGAAAATTAACATAAGCCAGGATGTTCTGGCTAAAATGAACCCCCACACATGTCTAGTTATTTGCCTCTACAACCGCGAAACGTAATAGTAATTGTTAGGGGCAAAAATATTGTAACCTGTTGATTAGAGACAGAATCTACACCTAGTAGCACATTATCACATAATTCAAATCCATATTCGATAAGGTTGTTTTCTTCTTTGACAAGACCTAGACCAGTAACACACACATAGCCCCAAGCAGGCTGACCTGAAAGCTGATATCATTCCCACTGATCTCATTTACAAGAACCCTTGATTACATTTGCCTCGACGGAGCTACTTTAGAGACATCTTCGATAAGAACCGGTAAAGGGGATACATATACATTCAGTAACCGAGTATTTCCTTTGAAAATAATTCCTCTCTTCTTCGGCATCAGTAGGATATTCAAGCAGGTTTCAGAGAGGCTTTATAGAGAGTTCAAAGTCTCATTTATTTATCAAGTGACGAGTAAAATTAACCATACTCTAAAAATCAAACAACACATCCCTGGGTAAAAGTTGAGTGTGGTTAACGATTTATAGAGATGACATGTGATTTGCCAATAGCAGGATACTGGGACAACTTGTAATCTGGCAATAACAGGCCACTGGGGCAACTTCTCATCCAACTGCAACATGTCACTCATACATCATATAATTTGCCACTAAGAGGTCACTCAGACATCATGTAATAATATTCTCAGTGCGTACGCTGGTGTGTTTCGAGAGATATGTCAATACATATTTATATAGAACGTCCTGACCATGCTGTACAAGTCACAGAACGAGATGGTAATTTACGGTTTGTACGTACCGAGGCGTTTACGCCGAGTTCCGTACAAACGGTAAATTAGCATCGAGTTCTGTGACTTATACAAGCAAGGTTGGACGTTATATATTTACTATATACCCGAAATTAAAAAAAATAAATTTCAAATTGCTTATCAACCAAAATGTTTAATTTACGTGTGTGGGAAGGTAGTCCGTATTTTGGTGTACGGACCACTGGTCCGTACAGTATTTTTACGTCATATGGCGAAACGTTGCGTATTTACAGTATATACGGCATGGATATATAGTAAACAATACTACCTTTTTTTATCTGCATGGTCATATTCTCCATGTATTTGACAACCGGTAAAACCCGAGAGAACGCGAGGGTATTGTATAGCGTCGATTACGGGGACACCCACCTTACACGCACGTATGTCCTTGGCCACCCACGGCTCGATGTCAACATCACAGATGTACGTGCCGTAGAGGGCTGAGAACGTGGTCATGATGCTGCACGTGTACAGGCCCGCGCTCTCACACTTCTCACGTGCGCGCTCCATGCAGCTCACGTAGTTTGCGAATGGCCTGCAAACAGCAAACAGGCTACATAAGTACTGCACATATAATACTGATAAGTTGATATAATCACCTGTTTTAAAAAAAAAATAACCTGTGTAATCCGATACTTGCCTTGTTGTTTTTCTTTTTAATATGATGTCTACTTCTGCCCTGGAAAGCATTACTTTGACTACAGTCTATACAGAGCCACTAGAGCAAACGCTTGAAGCAGGTTATTCGGAATAGAGCGGGCCGGTCAATCTTATAGACTCATAAACGGTAACTAGACCGATGGCACCACGGACCGATGGCACCTGGACTGATGGCACCTTTTTTCAGTGTTACCTGGACTGATGGCACCCGTGCCTGGACTGATGGCACCACTTGCCTAGACTGATGGCACCACCTCATTTTTTTACCTGGACATGGGAACCACTTGATAGATATAGTAATAATGTGCAGTAGTCCTATAATAACAGTGTTTCCAGTTTAATTTTCAGGGTTTCTGAAAAAAAGATCATTGATTTCAGACACCAACGCTGCTACCGCGACCGGTACTGAGGCGACCGCGAACGGTACCGAGGCGGCTGCCGGCCGGGACCACGGGTGGCCGGCCGGGACCCCCGGCTGCCGATGCCGAGGGACCCGGAGTCGGTTTAAAAATAAATCAATTTTTAAATCATCACGTAAATTCTTCTTTATGTGAATTTAATATACTCGGTAGTTGAAAAGTGGTGTACACAACATAATCTGGCAATAACCATTAATCTGAGTGAGTGGTGCCATCAGTCTAGGTAGTGGTGCCATCGGTCTAGGAAAAATGTTGCCATCAGTCCGAAGAGGTGCCATCAGTCCAGGTGCCATCGGTCCGTGGTGCCATCGGTCCAGTAATCCCTCTGACACTCACGTAAAGTCTGACATTATGGAACTTCTTGAGACTTTCATTGCTTTCTTTCAAGGTACTAAATTTTGTTTTCAACAGTAGGCCTACATCTAGTTAAAGATAATAGAAAAGCAGGTTCGAGAAGAGAAATGTGCCATTCCTAGTCTGGCTAGAGGGAGAATGGCAGATCCATTCAATATTTTATGCCGTATTCTTAAAATAATTCTATACATCGGAGATGTGTAGACGAAGAAAGCTTCGGTTTCAACGTGCTTTGATCACACCGATGTTACTGACAATGGGTTGAGTGCTGTTATCCAACACAAATACAGCTTTGTGTTAAACGACGTTTCAGTCAAATGCGAGAAATGAATGAGGATTCGTTTTGATGGTTTGTAAAAAGACAGACGTTGTGTAAACGGTGAAATGCAGTCTCTTAACTCTTTAAGGCCGAATGACACCTTAAGGCAACCGACCCAGGCCGAATCATGCCTTGAGGCATCAACCCACCCAGGCCGAATCATGCCTTCTCAAAAATGTACAAAATTTCTTTAACAAATAAATATTTGGTTAATAAACATACAATTTTCAGAGAATGTAGGTATCATATTGTTTTCAATATTTCAAAGCAAAAGTAAGATAATATTTAGAAAATTGCATCATATCACATGATTAAGCAGTAGAATTATCAACTCAAGCAACAATGTACCCGTCCCTAATGCCCCAGTCACACTGGCGTAAAAAACGGCGTTTTTCTGTGTACGCACATCTACGTTCTTCTACGCATTTTGGAATCTCAAAATACGCCGCAAAACGCCGCAATACGCGGAGATGCGTAAAGGAAGGTCGGAATGCGCAAAAAAACGCCACAATGCTACAGAAGCGTAGATAAGCGTTGATGAACGTTGATGAATGTTGAGAAGCGTACTAAAACGTTAAAGAAAAGCAAACAAATACGTTCCAAATCCGTAGCTAATTCGTGGTCTCCAACAATTCAAATACGTAGAAGAAACGCCGAATTTTACGCCAGTGTGACTGGGGCATTAGTGGTATATATGGATACTGGTGCACAATGGACAGCCACTGGCGCCTGTCCTTGAAGGGTTAAAGACATACTTCATTCAGTGTGCATTCAATTAGACAAGACACAAAGAACAGCTTCCACCCAGCGTCACCTTTACCACACTAGATCTTAGACTTCCTATCTCCCTGGTCTTTGAGATAAATCACCTTAAAAGGCCCAAGACCTTCCGGCAAGTTAAGCATGTAGTGTCTTTTTTTAACAACTTATATTGAAGGGCAATAGTTATTGAATAAACACCGAATTTCTTCTATTCGGGCCCTATGCTGGGCGGCTTGGTTTAGCCAATAATCGTTTCCAGAGTTATAATTTCTTATACATTAGAAAAGCCCAGTCTCTACATGGTGAAAAGTTTGATATGATGTGATGATGATGAGGTGATTTGTTACAACAAACAACAGGAGGAGGTATTACAGTAAACCTCTAACAGGATAAACATTTTATCAGTAAGTTAAGATCGGTACACCTGTGTATCATGTTCCGAGCAAGGAGTAATAATGGAAGCAAGAGCAATAGACAAGAGCCTTGAGTAAAATCGTAATTATAACCATGTTGCAGTCACAATCTGATCGTTTTTGGTGAGAAACACCTCTTTATGGGTAATATAATTGTTGATTTAGGTAGAAAACAAGAGAATACAGTTTTACCCAGGGTCAGGAATAAAAATCAACAAAAGTAAGTGTTCAAGTTACAGTTCTGGAATCCCAGTTGCAGTCACAATCTGTGTTCAAGTTGCCACTATGCTATCCCAGTTGCAGTCACAATCTTTGTCAATGACGGGAGTAATTACGTTGTATGTATCAGTTCAAGTAGTTCTGGTACAAACAGTCAAAAGAGTTTGATTTAATCATGAGTTTGAACGATTTAAGAAAATTCAGGTTTTAGGTTATTCCAAGTCGCGATGCCTCATACGTAAAATGAGTTTGTAACAACCGGGTTAGTCCTTTGTGTTTTTATTATTATTATTATTATTTTTTTTTTAATTCATAATTATTTAAAGACGGTAATTAATAAAGTGTTAATATAAGTCTGAGGCCAACATTCCTTCCAGTATAAGTAGTTTTCAATTATCTATAAGAGACGGAATTTGTGTTAGAATAAAGGAGTAATCGAGCAAGTGAGGGTTTTGGCGATCATTTAGATAAAAGAATTTAGATTTCTCTTGTAGTTCGTTAGTAGCAGTATGAGTATAGTAGGGGGTTGGATCTAATTTTACCATATAAATACGTCTAAGGGCTGAAGACAATGTTAAGCAGGCAAGCCGACAACGGCACCTGAAAAACTCGGTTGTATCTGAGAGTGTGTTTGTTTACTAAATAAAAAAAATTTAAAAAAAAAAGAAGTTTTTATCACGATTTGGGAGTCTCCCGTTTTCAAGTGGCACCCATCGTAGAGATGGTCGTAGTGATGGCCGACTCTCCCCCTTCCCATGCACTTATGAAAAGGGGTTGCAATCCATAGAAAAACCGTTTCGGTGATTGAATTTAGATAGTTCGTTATTAAGTAGTGCATTGCGGGAATGGAATGGGATGGAGCATAGTTAGGTAATAGGATGAATGGGAAAAATATGATGAATAGATTGGGACGGATTCATAAGATAAATGAGAATGGGAAATGTTGGATGGGGATAGACCTATAGTATCTAGGGTTGGTATTACGTAAGTAGGATGCAATTGTGCAATTTCATTGAAAGTAAGCTGGATTGATGGGGCAAATATGGGGGATCGGTTGCATAAATATGAAAGGCGTAAATAAGATAAACATAGAGAAATTGGTAATTCGAGTAATTGGAAAGAAATGTGCAAGACGGAATTCAAGAAATTAATGAGGTACTAAAATAGTAATTGGGAGGAATAAACTAAATACGACAAGTAAATTAGGGTTAGTGGGGAAACTACATGAACCGTGTGAATGGAAAGTTGGTGTCTAAATGATGATGTGTCGAATATCGTAAATACAGATAATAAGGATAATTCCTATATACTTATGAGCGAACAACCTATGATTACTTAACGCTGCTGGGGGTGGAATAACTTTTGTTTACTGCCCAGGTTGAAGTTACTGCCCAGGTTGACGTTTACTGCCCAGGTTGACGTTTACTGCCTAGGTTGACGTTTAGAGACGTTCTGTTTTTATCGATATTAGCCGACAATTGAAGGTATATAGGAATAGGGAAACCACGTACCAGTGGAAATAAGTCAAAGATACTCGGTAAGGCTTGGAAAAATTACTGCCCGCGGCCAAGGCCTTGGGCAGTATTTTTTCCAAGCCTTACCTTGTAACTTTGACTTATTCCCACCGGAACATAGTTTCCCTCTAATATTGTGAATGGGCTGAACACGGTAAATATGGCGAATAGGATCATTACACAGAATGGGGGTAATATGGTGAATATAGAAAATGAGGTGAACGAGACATGAACCCCACACGAATCGGTCAGTGACAGCCACAGGCCAAGGGACTGGTCACGGGCAGGAGACAGCGACTCCTGAAATGGGATTCACACGATGGGATTCATATACTTTATTCAGGGTGTTTTTCTGAGACAAATCCTGCTGAGATTCTGTTCTCGAACACAATTTCTTCGTCTAAATTATAGGGTTTCATTTCCCTGTGACATGTTTTCCCCCCTGTAATTGTTAAAAACATTTCCCACTAAAAAGGAACAGAATCGATTTTGAACCCTGTGAGGTACATGAATCGCACCGTGTGAATTCCACTTTACTGATTCATTCACGCGTGGCACTAAAGCCCAATGCCCATCTACCGATTTCGGAACATTTATGTACGTTTGTCGGCGACAAACGGAGGGTAATTTGTCCCAGCCAAGCCATCACAATGGAGTGGGTAGATGTAGGACAGCTAGGCAAGGCTACCCATCGATTGATGAACACTCGGATTCTTTGGTTTTTGCCCTTCTCCAGCGATTAGGGGACCATAAACCGATTTTAGCAGTGTGCGGGTCGAGCGAAGGGTTACGTAATTTGCCTGCGACAAGGTGACCGACTCCTATACGATTTGGGAACTAATCGTTCAACTCTAAATCGGTAGATGGGCATCCGGCTTAAGCCTTATTGAACTGCTCTCTAGCGCCATCAGACGTGCTAGTTATTCCTGGCTGGTCTGTGATAACAGAGCAGGCAGTGATTTATCGTCTGGGACCGGAATGGGAATGCTCCCAGTCGCTGAACCCTTACACATTGTCTCCTAGTGAGTGCCAGAATCTCCGAAATTACTAGAGCTGTTCTTGTAGAGCTGGGAGCTGTTTCAAAAGTCGAGTGAGGTATCGCCAGCGGCACGTCGCATTTCAAAGCGAGATGCCGGCAACAGCGAACGGCACTTTGAATCAAAGCGGCACCCAAACCGGTACCAACCGTTTCAATACAAAGCGATCTCTCGCTGTAAGTTGCACGTCACCGCTTGATACGTTACACTGGTTCCCGGGGTATCCGCTAGGGGGTTCGGCGGAGATATACCCAGTACACAGGCGGAACCCAGCCAATTGATATGTGAGGTGCCGCTGTACCGCAAGCGGCGCGCCGCTTTCTTAATAAGGGAGCGGCACCTCCACCTTGACAGCGACGCTAGTTCTGAAAGGAGACTTTGGACGGTCACTCCAAATGGTTGTTAGCTCTCACTTTTCTGGTGAGTGCTCTCGCTTAGCACCCTCCCGACTTTTGAAACAGCTCCCAGATTGGTAGTAGTTTTAGCTTTTTTTCTGTTTTCAGGCATACTGGGAGCTGTTTCAAAAGTCTGGAGGGTGCTAAACGAGAGTACTCATCGCCAAAGCGAGAGCTAACAATGGCACTTCGAGGCGTCGCTGTCGAGGTGGAGGTGTCGCTTACTATTGGGTATTGGTAGCGGTTTTGCTACCGCTTTGATTCAAAGTGCCGCTCGCTGTTGCGGCCTCCCGCTTTCAAAATGTGACGTGCCGCTGGCGAGACCTCACTCGACTTTTGAAACAGCTCCCTGGACATTCGTTACCTCTATTTGAATGTTCCAGAATCTTTATCTTATATTGGTGTAAACCACATAGCAAGACACACTCTATAACATCACATGTGGGGCTGTGCTTCACTCGCTCACCTCAGAAGTGCTTTTGGTGAAGGCTGGCCGTGTTTTCTGTTCGTAAACAAAATTGAACTTATTTCAAGTTTCCCATGCATGGCACACACAATATAAGGGGCTGTTCCACAAACAGGTAGGCAGGCAGGCAGGCCGGCCCTACCCATGCCTGGCAACTGGCCGACTGGAAATGCACAAATTCTGTGAGCTCTTTCACAAACCATCTTATTCATGCCGGCCGTCGACCACATGGGGCCCACATGATGCCTGGCAGGCACCCAGTGACCACTCCCACCAAGCCGGGAGGTTGACGAGCTCCCGCAGGGCGATGCTCCTACCATGCCATCTGGTGGAAGGTGGCCGCACTATAGTGCTGGGCGAGTTTTCCGCTCATTCAATAGGGGGCATGTTGAACGCACTTCTGCACACTGCACAGCTCAGTCTGCAAAACCAGAGCAAAGCAGTGTGCCGCCATGTTGGGATTTGTATGGTAATGATTAGTGCTCGTCAATTTTCGCTGAATAATGCGGTTAACAGAATAATTGAGGTAAATAAAGACAAGCTTTGATGTCATGTCTGGTGCTAAAATTATGTCCAATCTTTCCAAACTGTCCGAAATTTTGGCCTCTGTTCATGGGTTTGCAGTTCGCGGGTATTGCCCGGGGTCTCTAACCAGCTGGGACCTGTTTCACTAGTCTCGTGACATTAGGCCTAGACAGACATCAACAGTGGCACCAACAGTGCAAGCAACAGCGGAAAAAGACTAGCAAATATCAGAGGGTCGGAGCAGCCAATCTTCTTCATATTTGGAACGATTATAGGTTATATGTATCCCCTACTCATGTTAAAGTGTCATTGCTTGATTCCTAAGAGAAGTGAGTGAAACTCTGTGTGTCATCGACTGCAATCTTGTGATCTGTCCGTATGGTGTCACAGACGCCATCAAGACATGTCACGAAACTACTGAAACAGGTCCTAGGTCCAAAGTGGCATTATAAGTGGGTCGTGCTATGTACATCTTCACCACTTCAACCAAGGTGTTATTATTTACCTAGATCTTGGCTTACATATCTATATATAAATATATATATATATATATATATATATATATATATATATATATATATATATATATTTCTATATATGAGTATACATTTGAAGAAAGGGCCGTATGAGAAAAGACGACCTACCCACACCAGTGTTCCTGAAAACGAGGTGCCAACCCAGACGACATTTTCCGCCCGCGGCCTCCATCTTGAACCGCACCCTTCCCATACTCCCGTGTCGACGTATCTGCTTCTGGTGCTACGTCATTTCCGTCCGGGAGTACGTCGCGCCCTGCTCTTGCTTGGTCCCGGCGTGTCCGGTCAGATGACTTCCGGGTCGCCTGTTAACAATGATAACCAGCGTTACAAATGTCAACAATTGTAACCAGCATAGCTATGAACAAATTATTGAATGGCGTCTGTAAACAAATACCACCAAGGGTTATAAGTTTTACATAACTTACTATCAGCAAATATCACCAAATAATAACCAAATATTATATAGCTTCCTATAAAAATGTCACCAAATCATAACCAAATATTATATCGCTATATAGGGTAAGACGTGGCGGTTTAGGTGCTACCCCTATCGCATTTACGACCACAATGTAGAGAGTCCAACTTTCCTCCCAACGCAAACCTCACACGAGGTTACACGAACGGAGAAAACTTACCCAAATATTATATCGCTTCCTATAAAAATGTCACCAAATCATAACCAATGATAGTTTAGAATACCAGTAAATACATGCCCGTAAGTTTATATGTTAAGCGCACCATGAATAATTTCAATGAATAATCTCAGAGTACAATTAAGAAAGCAATGTTATGATGTATGAGGTCGAGGAACCTGCAAAGGTCATTCCGGTGTCTTGGAAGTCAATTAGGCGGTCATAACCAAGGCTGTTGATGTCAGAATAAGGTTCTGGGGCCCTGGTCCACGTATCAACCGGGTAAACATTACCGTACCCTTATTGGAATTATAACCCCTACAACACAGATTTCTGCCTGAATATTCTCTCAACTCAGTCATCTAAGAACGGATGGATAGGGAAGTACTAAATCTCTGCAAGGGAGATGTTTCCAGGCGCAGTTGGAATGGTGTATTTTAAGAGAATTAAACTTTTTATGCGGGGTTTTCCGTATCTAAAAGGCAGTACCGTTTTTCTACGAATATGAAATTTGATAATGCTTTATTTTCAGCTGTCCAGAAAATAAGCTTATATTGTCTTCTAGGATTCTGATTAGAGAGTCCATGACAATGCACTTTATTGTGATTATAAGCTACACAAACCATGCAGGCGATGGAGTTGCTTTTTAAGATAAGCCCCGTAGCTTATCACGTTGTGGTTTTATTGGCGTCGTCTTTCATGCCTGCTTCTCGCTGATATACCGTAGGTGGTAGATAGATAGACACAAAACCAGGTGTTGCAGAATTGTGCCTTACGTATATGCCTCCGGGCAAATCCCTACACCCCTATTAGGCATCTTTATTTTACTGCTGAAATCCCATTACTTAAGTACCGCAGGGAAGCACATCTGTTAAATTACGTGTGCAAAAAGATTAAATACCAGTATGGCAATTAATAATAGGAAAACTAGAAATTTCGATGCGCCTGTACTTCATGTTGATAAGCCAAATGGTATGTCAAGTCTCATGGTGGTACGTTATGGTCCCCTGATTAGGAATACTGAATCCTTTGCGATGTTTAAAGCGTTGACTAAAGAAAACACGAAAAGAGTCTGGCAGGTTTTGTCTGGACACATGTTCTTTCTAGTGGTTGCTTTAATAGTGTGCATGTACAGAATCTTTTTGTCATAGTGTGTAAGAGAACTCTTTTTAATTCTCAACCTGGATAACAACTTTATTCCTAAAATGTTTTTCAAATTGTATCACTCTCCGTAACTATTATGACTTGGCCATTAAAACCAGCCTTATAAAAAGGTTGACCCTGTTGCCACTTTATTGAGTTACTATTCACACTGTCAAGGTTTGATGTGATTTATCTATATTGCTCTTCTTTGGCTCAATAAAGAAACTATATAGAAAAAAAGCCTGCTAGAGCAAACTGACAGTAAGAAATAAGGAAATTCTAAGGAGGTAAGATGGTGAGAGATGATGATTGAGATCAGTGGTGAGAGCAAAGGAACGCAACAGATAGAACGACATATATAGATCGCGATAGGCACGATTAAATCAAATGAGAGATAAATGATAAAAGAGTGAAAAGGGATAAAGGACGAAGAGGGTGAGAGTTAGATAGGAGACTTAGAGATAATCAAATAGAGAGAGAGAGACATAGGGATACATACAGGATAGCAGAGAAATAGATCTGACGGTGTATCAATAGAGAGAGTAGGAAATGTAGCGAGGGATGATAAATAACAGAGGAGAGAAATAGAGAGGAGAAAGAAAGAAAGAAAGAAAGAAAGAAAGAAAGAAAGAGAGAGAATTACAGACGGAGAAACAAAGACAGAAATTCAAGACAAGTGCCGTATCTCGGAGCCGGAAGACGGAATTTCAACCATGCCCACATCGTGGCGGCGGCTCACAAGTAAAGAGGCTTTAAACAGGATTTATTATTTTAGCTCTGGAATCAAATTAGGTTGGACAGGGCTAATGGTATTGGCGACCGCTCGTGCTGCCAAATACTCCAGCGAGTGGTCTGCAGCAGCCACACCGGCGCTGACTTCAAACACTTGGAGAATACCACCGCCCTGGATACGTTTTCGCTGATTTATGAGGAATGATGCTGCCATGACATACCTCATAGAGCGGTGATTTTGTATCTATACTGCCAGAATGTAGCAAGCCGCAGTAGCCTACGCTACTTAGCCGGGCCCAATCTCCCCGCCATTTAATGTGCCTTTTACGATGAGGCGCGCTGGTGGAGAGCAGAAGGGCTGGGAAGTGAGCGGCCTCCAAGCGGAGTTTACGAGGAGCAGCCGTTTGAGAGCCGCTCCTGGCCGAGTCTATCAATTCTCCCACCAACAACTAGCTTCACGCCCTTTACACAGTCTACTAAGAGACCAAACCGCCTGCAGATGAGGCCTGTGTGAGGGGCATGGACGGGGAATAACTCTCTGTCTCTGTGTGTCTCTCTACATAGACATATTGCGCTCCTTAAGACCGCATCTCAGTCGCATGCCTGACGCTTTCACCCTGACGCTTCTATGCCAATGTCTGCCTCTTGACGCCTCTATCACTTTCCGCAAGGCATATGAGCGGCCGAGTAAGCCTTTCTGAAGCTGCCTCAAGATATGCTACCAAGGAAATACCCTTTCCCTACTCAGAGCCGTTCTCATGGCACATGCAAGCTTCCACTTTCCTACTCAGGCGAATAATTGAGATATGGAAGTACTAAACAGGATTATCACGTTATGGGTTTACTTTTATCATTAATGCACAGGAAGAAGTTTCAACACCGTGTTATCTTCATTCCGGTTCGGTTGACATTTAAATTGTAAAGTTCGACTGATTAGAAAGTTAAGAATGTTTGAAAACAAGTTGCATGACGGTTCACTTGTTAGTGAACTTAACTCATCTCGATGTGAGGTCACGGATTTCATGGTGGGTTTTTTTTATATAAAAGGATACAAACCATGTATACTACTTATAGGTACTAGCAACCAAATAGAATATTTCTAGCCATTGCGGTTTCATATATTTAAATCCTTTTTAAAAAACCTCAGAATCAATTTGTTTCCTAATCAAGTAAGAACATATTTATATCATATTGGTAATATTGACTGAAATAGGGTTAATATTACTTTTTTATCCATTTATTTACGAAACGAAAGTTATTTGATGAAGTTAGGGCTTAGAATGAAGGTAATGTAGTGGAAAAGGTAATTGTGTTAGTGATAAATTGGCAATTCTCATACGATTCGTATCAAGAACAGGTATTACAAAATCGTTCCTGCAATTTAATAGGATGATATAATTAAGACGAGAGGCCAAGCGGCAGTCTAGATGTTATAACGACATTTGCAGGTCTGAGGTGTACAAAAGTGAACAAGGTTAATAAGACATGGTTCATAGAGAATCAATATTTATAAAAAACGTCCAAACCATGCTGTACAAACCGTAAATTGTCATCGAGTTCTGTGACTTGTACAAGCATGGTTGGACGTTATATACTTACTATGTACCCGAAATTTAAAAAAAAATCATCAATTTTGTTTGGCTTAACAACCAATATCTAGGATCGAGCCCTGCGGTGTTCCTCCGGGCTCGATCATCGGGCCTTTCTTTTTTCTCATCTATATTAATGACTTGTGTGAAATGATGGGATCGAGCCAAAGTAAACTGTATGCTGACGACACTGTGATATATGGTAGTGGAGACTCAGTAGAGGAGATAGAAAGAGAAGTGCAGGGGAGCTTAAATAAAATGTCAAAATGGGCGAATCAAAATCAGTTAACAATTAACTTAAAGAAAACTAAACTCATGATCTTCGGCACTCATCAGCAGCTGAAAAAAATACGAAATGGCCAGGTCAGCCTAACTATCAACAATACTGAAATTCACCGAGTACACCAATATAAATACTTAGGCATGATCTTGGACCAGCATCTCAAATTTAATGCCCATATTGACAATGTAATTAAACTAACATCACATAAAGCTTATATGCTCACCAAAATTAGGAAATTTTTAGACAAAAAAACCGCTATTCTCCTCTACAAGCAGACAATATTGCCATATTTTGACTTAGATATCGTCTACGATGGTCTACCACTACACACCTTAAACAAATTGCAAAGTATACAAAATCGATGTCTGCGCCTATGTATGAAAGGGGCAGAAAAACTGCCAGTTATCACACTACATCAGATAGCCCGCGTCGCTACACTAAAGGCTAGAAGGCTTGTTCACCTGCGTAATTATATGTATACACAATCCAGAAATGAAAAATTGCTAGAAAACCCGACTGGTAACAGGACGAGAATGCATGATGCAGCAGTGTTTGCTGTGATCCCTCCAAAATTAGAGAAATTTAAAAGTAATGTTATATACCGGGGTTGTATAGAGTGGAATTCGTTACCGTCAGCCATGCGCAATGTAACTACATATGAGAATTTCAAATCAGTTCAGAAACAGTGGGCATTGTCTCTGAACTGGCCTTGACTGAAAACCATTGATGGTTGTTTAAAGCGACAAAGCACCCTACAGACCTCCCGACAGGATTTGGTTGGCTACTAGCATCGGATAAGCCAAACCTCAGGCTACTGACAATGTTGGCTAATCAAAATGACAATCGAAACAACTTCCAGCCCAACATATTGATGGTCATCCCAAGGTCTTTTTATGGGAGAACTATTCAAAAGAAAAAGGTGAGAAGGGAGCGGCCCAGGGCACTGGGGTGCCTGGAGCCATGCCTAAGGCAAGTACACACCTGCACCAAAATTGACTACCATCAAATTACCTGATTCTGGACATTGACCTGTGTTGAACTTGACTCATGATTAGAATGAATATAATAACTGCTTGTGACTGCAAGTAGAATATATGACAAGTCCAGTATTGTAATCATGTAAAACTTATTTATGCACCTGTTCTATTATTAAAACCAGTTGTAAAAGTGTACCCAGGAAACTGGAATCAGCAAACATACCGGCGTGTTGCCGAAGCTTTCTTCAGTATAATAAAGAATTTAAGCAAAAAATAAAATAGATAAACGTGTATGGCAAGGTGGTCCGTATTTTAGTGTACGGACCAGTGGTCCGTACAGTTTTTTTTATTTTACAAGTCAAAACGGTACGTATTTACAGTAAATACGGCATGGGTATATAGTAAAGGGTATTATTATATACCTGTGGTAGTATATCCTATACATACGGCCCGCTCCTACCCATGTCGTATTTATATCCGTACGACACCTAGGTGACGTACGGGGTATGTATGTGGCGTACGGGGCATGTGCGGCGGCGAAATCTAAAAACTCACCCAGAAGCAAGGTTTAAAATTGGATATTTTGAGGTATATAATAATAGAGAAACAGGCTGACTGTCTCCGTACGGATAAAATACTTGGTAAAATCGTCTATCAGATGAACCTCTGCCTTCGGCATCGGTTCATCTGATCGCCGATTTTACCGCGTATTTAATCCGTACGGAGACAGTAAGCCTGTTTCTCTATAATAATTATCATTACATATACCTATCGCCGGACTTCTATAAAATACTATCCCTGCTAGGAGTGCAGTATAGATAATTTTCGGGCTAATCTTCACAACTCATCAGTATGGCATCTATCCTTGTATATCATCCGCACCAATCATTTACGATCAAGCCTATCGTTGGGGGTAGGTATATTCATAAACACATCATTCGGTAAATATTCGATATATAACAATAGATAATGTTAATTCAAGAATAGTAATACAGTTGGCAATGGGTTGGTGTTTGTGGACACATTCCTAAAGCCAAGACTAGTTTACTGACCTGGCCCAAGATGCGTTCCAGACCAGATGGGACGGTCTGATTGGTCTCGTTGAAAAAGTCTGTAAGGCAGCGGTACGTTTCCACTCTTGCACTCACACAGGCCGACACGACACTCAGTCCTGAAATATATAATTAACAACAGTCTCATACTTGCTAGCTAATTACACTCTTGTGGTAAATTGTGTTTGTACCACTGACAGTTGTGAAGACACCACCTCAGATTTGAAAGTTTCACACCTGCCAATCAGTTACTGAAAACTCCTTTTTATATCTTATCTCAGTACAATGGATATATATTCCCCTCACTCTACCAACCGCTATCATTAGGCCTTTTTCCACTGGCCTGCGATGCGCCTTATCTGCTTAGTTACGCAATACGTGCGGCCAAACATACCCCTGGCAACATATACTTCAGCATTGGAGGACTGAGTGTATAAGCATAATAAGTTTATAATACCCATGCACATTATTTCCATAGAAATAAAAGCGGTTGCATCATATTCTATGGTATTCTAGCTCCAAATTGATGTATCATATATGCATACCACCTCAATGATACCATAGATATATCTTAGATAACACAGAACGTAGCAGCATCGGAGGCAAACCAAACCATAATTCTCACATACACGCTTAAAGTCATTCGAAGATATAAATGACATGGTATTGGATGAGACTGATGAGGAAACCGATGTTCAAAACATGACGCCCTTAAAACAGAAACCGTCCAGACCTGTATTGGAGTGAAAAGTTGTGGAACCAACTTCCACCAGATACAAAAAAGACTGCCTTCAAAAGGTTCGCACAAGAACTCAAATGTAAACTACCTGTTCTGGACACAACTAATAGTTGGGCCTGTCCGGTCATAGTTCTGGAATCAAAGCCCTCGAATAGCACTAAATTATACTATTTCATTGCATGTAAATTTTACTGGTGTTATTGACCTTATCATCTTCTCCAACCTGATTTACTAACCAAATTTTTGTATTTTATTCTTCTTGGTAAATGAAATGAGCTATATGCTATCTAGAGTATTTCGATATGTGTTGAGTACTTCCCTGTGAAACGATTGAAGATGGTCATGATGAAATGACAATAGCGGATATTCACTGTATTGCATATTAGGCAGACCAAACCAAATATAATCTCTTTATAACTCTTATATATCAAACAATTGCAGCGATGGAAGACCGCCCGTGTGGGCGAATTGTTGTCAATAGAAAATTACATCATAAATAAAGGACTATGGAAGAGCCATTATTAAAACAGTTACATGAGTGTAAGTGTCTCAGATTAAATACGCATAAAAAGCAGAGATTGAATGCAAGTGGTGTCTTCACCACGGAGAATATCTATGGATTAAAATACACTGTGGCTACTATTATTTTAACAGAGCGATCATCACATTATCCTACCCCTAATATAAAATCCCATAGGCTTAACATTGAGTTTCCGTATGCCACGCTGACTGGCATACAGAGTTTTATATGCCACTACCTGACTGTCATGAAACAGGCGTTGTCTGTAAATATAAACTTTAGTTGCCAGAAGGATGAAATTAATTTGAGCTGCCGTATTCGCTTTGTGTGAGACTTCAAAAAGGATGTTTTCCACAGTTAAATCGATCTGAATCTCAGTCACTTCGCTTAGCCATTTTATTATCGATAACCACAGTTGTTTTATTTTGGTGTATCCGGTGAAAAGGTGTGCTTTATCATCCTCCTGTCCATAGAGGGAGCACTCAGAGGTACTTAATGTCAACAAAACCCCTGGTTCAGATGGGTTGACCACAGAATTTGATAGGATATTTTGGGAGTATCTTAGACAACCTCTATATGATGCATTTATGTTCTCTCTGTAAAAGGGTGTACTGGGGATGGAACAAAAAAAAGGTGTGATTACAATCATCCAAAAAATACAACCAGGACAGAACCTGGAAAATTACAGTCCCACTACTCCTTTATACTGTGACTACAACATTCTTGCTAAAGCTCTTTCTATACGAATTAAACTGTTATCAACAAATTGATGACGGCCATACTAAGGGACATGTTCTGAGGATGAATATTCATGAGACTGAGGGTGCCCTTCTTAGGGATGATCCAGGATAGAACGAGGGAGGCCTCATCTCCTTGGACTTCAGAAAGGCTTTTGACTTGGTGACCTGGCCCACCAATATTTAAAGGCCTACCAGGTATCTATAAAGAACAGGAGGTTTGTGTCATCAACAATGGTAATGCTACAAAGTGGTTTAAGCCAAAGAAGGAAGCCCGACAAGGATTTTGCATCTCTCAGTACATGTTCATACTTACCACAGGATTGTTAGCTCATGTTCTTAGGAATACAGATGATATTGAAGATATGGAGACAAGATGGGGCAATATCAAATTTACAATGTTCGCTGATGATGTTTCTTTGTTTATGCAAAACCAACAATCTTTAGACCATTTACTAAAGATAATGCATATTTAAGGAGTTTTTCTTGACTAAATTCTGGATTGAATAAAGAAAAGTCTCAAATTCTAAACATTAATCTAAAATACCAGGGGAGTGATTAGTGTAAATTTAAGGAAGTGAGGAAATTTAGAATACTTGGCATTACCGTTTCAATGAAACTTAACATTTGTGACTACTTATCACAGAACTTTGAACACAGATTGGAAAGATTTAGCTCTATTGTTAACAATTGATCATACAGCCACTATCCTTGAAGGGGAAAGTTTGTCATGTTAACTCTTTAACTCAAGTGTAAACGCTTGAAAGATCTTTTGGAATAACCACTATTTGGCCGATATTGTGTTACTGAGCACCACCTGACTTCTCATGGCAAGCCTATCTACAGTCATCATGTTTTAGCCATCTCGTGTAAACGCCAGGTCAAAAGTATTTAAGAACATAGTGATTGCCTTCCTATGGAAAGGCAGCACGTCCAAAGAATGATATAACACCCTGATACTTGGAATGAAGGATTGGGGTGGGGCTGAGGTTGTTGGATTTCTGCTGCTCTAATACAATGGGTCAAAAGGATGGTGCTAGATGAGGAAAAAAATGGACATTCATGTTCAAAGAATGTTTTAACTTAGAAGGGTCATACTTCCATTTCAATTTCTGGGCACGGGTTCCAGGCCTATACGTTTTCTAGGTTGATAGTCAGGGAGCGAGAGGGAGAGGCAGAGGGACAGACAGCGAGAAAGGCTGAGAGTGACCAAAGGAGAGAATTGGAAAAAGAGATAGAGAGAGGCAGAGGGAGAGAGACAGACACAACGAAAGAGATAGAGAGACAGAACGTCTCTTTATAACGTCACAGTACTATCATACTATCTGAGTACGATCCAAATTACCCCTATGTCCTGACACTGAATATGCATAACATCATATCTGGTGGAACCAATGTAACGAGCTACACCGCTACAGCTATGATATACAGCCACGGTAAAACAGAGGAGTTTTTGTAAATGAGCACGTCTGCCTTGCAGTCTACGAACTGAGGGATGCTCATAAAAGGCGAGCTTTGCTGCATGAGAACAGGCAATAGAGATAGAACCGCGCCGGCCAAGTCCCGCCGATGACGCGCCTCGCCCCATAACAAACACGAGATTAATGGAGGGGAGGGACTACATGTAAAGTTGTTGGTTCATAGCAGATTGAGAGAAGTTGCGAGGGCACCTCATCACGGCTGCCACCAGGGGCGTGCTAGTGATTCTAACAACATCGCCAGGGGACACTGGCGGTCGTGAATGACCATACATGGAACCACTATCTCTGTTTGAATAACGCTCGTCGCGGGAATTGTCTCATTGAATTGCTGCACAGATATATTTGCCTATGTGGTTGCGCCAGGATACTACCATGATTTCATTTCGTTGTGATTTCATTTCGTAATGTCTCAGCTCTCTATATGTTCTGGTGCAGAGAAAAAAAGGTCAGAGAAATATACAGTTACAATCTACAGAAAACAAGGATTGCTTTTATCGATATAACTTATGAGATATGTCAGTTTTACTTCTGCAACCTCTACCGTCATTTACTGAAAAAGTAACCAATTTAAGATGGCACGACACACTGCGTTTGGGACCAGGGTGTACCAAATAGCTCCCACTAAAGGGACACACTATGACTAGATGCGTTGAAAAAACAAAATTTCCTTTAAAATATTTGAGGAAACCCATAGGCAGTACATAATTTTTATCACCGAACGGGACTGAATTCTTCTTTTAGACCCTTTCTCAGTGACCCATACTGAGTGACCCATCCCGGGTGACCCTTTAGTACCAGTAACGTGGTAATCAGAGCTCGAAGGGCAATAAGGTAATGTTACCATGGTAACGGTAACGCAGTAATGCGGTAGAATAATTAAGTCGGTAGCGTGGTTGGAATGGTATCATAATAGTGGGGATAGAATGGTAATGCTGTAACGGTTTCACGGTCAAGGTAGGGGGCGGTTGCCCGGGGCGGTAAAGGAGTGAGAGGGTGCGTCCACCAACCACGACAGGGCTGCGACACGCAGCGACAAGAAATTTCCAATCGGTGCCTTGTCGCAGCCTTGTCGTGAGGAAAAGAGCTCTGCGACAGTGTTGTCTCCACCTAAATTTTCTATCGTAGACCTCTGCGACAACCTCCCGACATGCCACGACATGCCACGACATGCCACAACAAGGCTCTAAAATCGAACATGTTCGATTTTGTCGTAGCCTTGTCGGAAGCCCCCGACAACCTCCAGACAAGCTTCGTGTCGCAGCCTGTCGGGGCCTTGTCATAGCCTCTTGTCGGGAACTAGGGTCCACCAACCACGACAAGGCTACGACAAGCCTTCCAATCGTAGAGCTGTCGTGGACCTTATCGGAAAGACGTTGTCGCAGCCTTGTCGTGGTTGGTGGACGCACCCTCTAAGAATGGTGACATGGTAGCAGCATCAAGATTTTAGTGTGTAAAACTAATGTTAGAATGGTAACGCGATTAGATTGGAGTAATGTGGTTAGAACAGTAACGCGGTATTGGTGGTTACGTGGTAACGTGGTTAGAAATGGTGACATGGTAACAGAGTTAAAACAACATGGTGATGGTAACGCTGTAATGAGGTTGCAGATTTAGGATGTAATGCAGTTAGAATGGTAACGTAGTAACGGAGTTAGGACGTTAACGCTGTAACTGGGTTAGAATGGTAATGCAGTAAATGTGTTAGAATGGATAGTTATGGACTTTTTTTTATATAGTTATGGACCGCACAACTGTGCCACTGTCTTTGTGTGATATCTCCCTTTTTTCGTATCTATTCTACAAGGAAAGAGAATTATCATAATAGGAAATTATCCTCAGGTCAACCGTTGATCTCGGTGGATGGCCCACAAACTATGAATAACAAATATTTTCTTTGGTGGCCGATTACTTTTATCCCAATAGTATTGCCCCCAATTTACAGGTTTCACCTTTGCCACCTTCCAGGTGTCCCACATGATACAATTAATTACTTTTGTTCCCGTGGGTAAATATGATCTTCATGGGAGACTGGCGTACATGCCATTAACTTTCGTGACGGTAATGGGTGACAGGTAATAGTGACTTGCAATACTATATTTCGCACGATCAAGTGACACCTTTGGGAAAGGGAGAGGTTAGCGGCAAGGGCAGTAGGACCATGGTTAAAAAGAGGGGAAACAATATCAGCAGAAACAGAAAAAAGAGAAGGGATCTTTTATGACATACTCTATATATGGAGTAAAATAAGACAGGTGAAAAAAGGAAAGGTCATATTGTTAGAAAACGGTATGGGAATCCTTTAGAGAAATCTAAATATTGAATATTCAAACTATGAATTTGGGGCCGGTGCATGATTGAATATTTATGCGACGGAAAATCAAGTACTTCTTGACGTTCATGGGTGTCTTTCTGTTCTTTTCCCACTAGGCAATCGTCCCAACTTTGAGCGAAAGTCAGAATTCTCTCTCTCTCTCTGACTATTCCGTTGACACCCCAATACCTATTGCTAAAGACTTGACACCTTTAGAAGCAAGCATGGATCCCAAATTGGCTCTATATGATCACAAAGCTCTTTTGGCCTGTCACTTCACCCTCTGGGTCCATCGCTTTCAAATTGCTCTTGAGGTTCGCCACCTGCATCTGTAAGTTTGCCACTTGGGTCTCTAAAGTCTGTCACTTGTCGATTGGTCCCCCAGCTTTACCGCTAGATTCTGTAGGCTCCTTACACGTCTAGGCTCCTTACCATCGTCACTAGTCCTAGCTTCATTATTTGATTTAATATTATATAGAACGTCCTGACCATACTGTACAAGTCACAGAACGAGATGGTAATTTACGGTATGTACGGACCGAGGCGTTAACGCCGAGTTCCGTACATACCGTAAATTATCATCGAGTTCTGTGACTCGTACAAGCATGGTTGGACGTTCTATATTTACTATATACCCGAAATTTAAAAAAAAATCAATTTCATTTGTCATAATAACCAATTTCTTAATAAACGTGTATGGCAAGGTGGTCCGTATTTTAGTGTACGGACCAGCGGTCCGTACAGTATTTGTACGTTATATGCCGAAACGGTGTGTAT
The DNA here is from genome assembly GCA_950022655.1 of Alentia gelatinosa. Taxonomy (NCBI): domain Eukaryota; kingdom Metazoa; phylum Annelida; class Polychaeta; order Phyllodocida; family Polynoidae; genus Alentia; species Alentia gelatinosa. The sequence continues at coordinate 11,704,322 of OX465582.1, forward strand.
TTACACTATATACGCCATGGGTATATAGTAAAATCCATAACATGAGGTCTTTTCCAAATACTATCACTCATCGATCTTCAAGCGGGTCAGCCTAGTTGCCAAGGAGATATAAATGGAGTTCTGAATCTTTCAAATTCTTGTCCTATGATACAGGCCTTTTTGAGCTACGGGAGTGTTTCCTATTGACCTTGGGAACTTTTTGTGTCTACGTACCTTTCACTTCAGACATCTGATTGATTAATCTAGGGACGTTAATATCAAGCAGAAAAAATATATCTATCCTTAATTTCTCTTTTGTTTTAGACGTGGTATATTTATTGTTCTTGTCAATCCCTGGTGTTCATTAACGAAAGTTTATCGCGTTCGGAAAGGAAGATAGAATTATGATGAAAGTGAACATAAGTTGCATAGGGAAAGGGTAAGGCCCGGCGTCCACCTACTGCGATAGAATCGTAGACCTCCCGATATGGCACCGATACAAAATGTCAAAATCGGTGCCATATCGGGAAGGTGCAAAATCGTAGACATATGTCTGGACAAGCCAATCCACCATGCGTTGTATGGGTTTTTTATCGGTGTCTAATCGCAGAAACGTGGTCAACTGCCCCGATATTAGGTAACCTTCTGACGCGATTTTGAATTTGTATCGGGAGGTGCATCGTAGACCATATCGGTGCCATATCGTAGTAGGTGGACGCCGGGCCTAATGCTTTGCAGGTCAACTTTTCCTGTCGTATGTTTCTCTTTTAGGCCCGGCGTCCACCTACTACGATATGGCTCCGATACGGTCTACGAATCATCTCCCGATAAAAAATCAAAATCGCGTCGGAATGTCCCCTAATATCGGGGCAGTTGACCACGTTTCTGCGATTAGACACCAATAAAAACCCTATACAATGCGTGGTGGATTGGCATGTCTAGACATATGTCTACGATTTTGCACCTTCCCGATATGTCTCTGATATTTGCTTTTTGTATCGGTGCCATATCGGTAGGTGTAAATTTCTATCGTAGTAGGTGGACGCCAGGCCTTACTGTTCTACTTTCTGTCTTAAGGTTGGTTGTATAATTAGTAATGAGCTGTAATGGCTGAGGCAGCTGTCACATTAAGCGCGGCAATGCTTCCAGAGACACTTAATCGTTATATTCAGAACTGCTTCCCGGCACCAGCGACGTGTCACATCACGTGACTAGTTCGCTCCCGTCGTTTGAACTATACAGACGTTATTTCACCATCCCACCCACCCCACAAGTTTCTCAGGTTTGGGTTTTATTACCCACCTAGTACGGAGTCTTCATTCTAAGCCTGTGGAGCTTACAGATCACTACTGAGTAGAATACGGACCTCCGGAATCTCCTAGGAGAATACGGCTTTTTCGGCCACCTGACGGGCGTTATAGGAACTAATTCATATAAACAAAACACAGCGCTTGGGTCGAATTTCTGATGATATATTAATTTTTTTTCCTAATAATTACTCGGAAGGTGAGTAATAAATACAACAATACCATGATTGTAGTTGACACTACGTAATACTCCTCGCTGTCGCTCGGAGTTCTACTTCGCGTCAACTACGCGGAGAATACGGCCACTCAGATTTTTTTTTTTTTTAATTTCTTTATTGCCATTCGACAAATACAGGTCGTTCTTCCAAGCAATAGACAATAGACTTATACTAGTTCTTAATGACTATACATGGTGAAATGTTGTTGTTCAAAGCTTATCAATATTCTGGATATTAGGTGTGGTCGTTATCGTTTAGGAAGTACATGATGAGTCGTTGTCTTTATTCATTGACATTGTATCAGCATACTTTACAGCTTTTCGATTATATAGTTCCTTGCATGTTGGAAAGAAGTACAACATAATATATATCATTACTGTACAATCATAAAAAGTTTTATCTTGTCTATGACCTCCGATTTGAACAGTGCTTTTGAATCGCTTTCCTGGACACTCATAGGTAATAGGTTCCAGATATGTGTCCCTATGTACATTGCAGACTTCCTAAAATGTTCAGTATTAGGTTTCACGATCCTCAGATCTATTTTTGTTGTGCTTCGAGTGGCCCTTTCTGTTGGTGCCTTACTATCTAGATGATCTAACTTATATAGACTCTTTACTATACCCAGTAATAGCAATAATCTACGTTCCTTTGGGGGCCTTACCGCAAAAAAGTCCATTAGGTCTGTGTTGCTTATTAGCATATTATCTCTATAGGCATGCTTACCCAGGGCCACTCGTAGGCACTGGTATATACATCTGTCTAATTTCTGTTGCTCCTTTTTGGAAGCGCTTTCTACCAGAAAGGAGCAATGATCGGCTATTGGGAGAAAACATGTGCGGACTACTTTTTTACTCGCTTCTGTATCTAGGTACTTTCGCAGTTTCCGGAAGATATATATTTTGTCTGATAATTTCTTTAAAAAATGTTCTGTATGGTTTCTGAAGTTCAAGTGTGAGTCGATAATGGCTCCTAGGTTATTCATTTCATCGCTTTTACCTATTTCCGCCCCGTTTAGAAAGAGTTTCGATTTTTTGCACTTCCTTAAGACATATTTACTACCATGATAGGCTACTCGGCTCTTGGATGTGTCGATTGTGAGTCGGTTTGCTGTGTACCAGATTTCAATTGTGTCCAGTATTTTCTGCATTTCCTCTTCCGCGGAACTCATGTTTTCTCCCTTTGCTAAAATGACGAAGTCATCAGCATACATGATAAAATCGACATCCGGTATACTTTCTTTTAAATCGTTGATGTAGACCAGGAATAGCAAGGGGCCCAGTATGGAACCCTGTGGTATTCCCAGTTCTACGTCACTCTGACTCGACTGATGGTTACAGTACTCAGTGGAGCATTTTCGGTCGACCAAGTAAGATTCAAACCACTGCATTAATACGGGCCCGATACCAATTTCAGCCAGCCAGATCGAAATCATGGTAATATTATGTATTTACCGTTCATGAACGTTTCACTGTGTTTATACTGTATAACAATGTAATCCTATAATGACTTTATTGATCAAATTAGTCAATTGATGTTTTACGTGAAAAATCTAAAATTTTCGTCCACAGCTTGGCCTCGTGTAGTCATTAGTGTGTCTGCGCACCGTTTCAGTCCATCACTGGCAGCCAATAACGGAGTTCAGACATCCTTTTCACCAGAGAAAATCAACATGAATGAGGAGCAGTGACACGTGGGGATATATTCTATAATGACGCATAGATTATTTATAACAGGAATAACTTGATAATTTGCTGACAATGCCTTTGTCTGGAATGGTGACGACTATTATTAGTCAGTGCACGTTTCATCATGAATGAGCAAGAAGACAGCAATGATCGGCATATACCATGGTGTCCTTACGGAAATAACCTAATTGCATGGGAAAGCCATCCACCTGGCGACTGCATTCACAAGAGCCACACCACGTGGGGACCATGGGAGCCAATCACTGCGCACGTGTGTCTCCCGGAAGTCTTATTAACGCTGGCCGTAGGATCCACGGGAGGCTGGTTGTATTTGAGCGAAACCTAGACCTGAAGTAGACAGAGTTTCCTTTCCTGAATATTTAAGAAACACTTAAACCAGGTCATGATTAAGCTGCTGATATTACTTTTTGCAATGGGAATGCTTGTGAATATCAGCGTCTCCATTAATCATGAGGTCATGAATCGCCTTGACAATAGATATTTATATAGAACGTCCTGACCATGCTGTACAAGTCACAGAACGAGATGCTAATTTACCGTTTATACGGACCGAGGCATTTATGCCGAGTTCCGTACAAACGGTAAATTAGCATCGAGTTCTGTGACTTGTACAAGCATGGTTGGACGTTATATATTTACTATATACCCGAAATTAAAAAAAAAATCAATTTCATTTTTCTTAACAACCAAAATTTTAATAAATGTGTATGGCTAGGTGGTCCGTATTTTAGTGTACGGACCGGCGGTCCGTACAGTATTTTTACGTCATATGCCAAAACGGTGCGTATTTACAGTATATACGGCATGGGTATATACACAATATTACCATGATTTGGATCTGAGTGGCCGTATTCTCCGCGTAGTTGACGCGTAGTAATACTACGAGCGATAGCGAGGAGTATTGCGTAGGGTCAACTACAAGGAGAATACGGCCACACAGATCCAAATCATGGTAATGTTGTATTTATTACTCACTTATTTTTTAGATTTAAGCAATAAATATGATCTTTAGAAAACTTTTCAACATAGTTAAGAAGGGACTACTTTCATCTCAATGGGACTACTTTCATCTAAAAAATCCGTATCCTCCTAGGAGATTCCGCAGGTCCGTAACCTACTCAGTAGTGATCTGTAATCTCCATAGGCTTAGTATGGAGACTCTGTATCAGGTGGGTAATAAATAGTAATACACTATGTTGACATCGTAAAAGTCATGTGAATACTCTGACCTGGTATACTCTGAATCATGAAATACGAAATATCGATGAGTATAATTTACTTAAAAAAGACTAAAAAAGGAGGACTTATCTAAATTGTTGCATTGTAGGACTTACGAATGAATCCAATATGATACTCCATCATATCATCTATGCGGATTTTGTATGCAAAGAGCCATTATTGATGTTCATTTGAACAGAAGTTCTTCTGTTGAGATGTATCATGTATCATTGTTATACTTTATACTGTGGTAATGATATTGTTACATGGGTATATCAACTACTATGAGGGCACTAACACCGGCGAGAGCTGGATCCTTCGGAATATACATAGGTAAATAAAAAAATAAAAAAATTGGTGAGGTAAGGTTACTCCTCTCTATATACATGTACTAATGATTGCAACCCCTGATGGTCAATGCAAGGCGGCTATTTGTCAGATGTTTCTGCGAATATTCGAATGTTCATTAAACTTCATAAAGTCTTAGGCCTGGCAAAAAGTCAACAGGGAACAATAAAAAGCTATGCAGTGAGGGCGACAGAAATTCCCCCTTCCACTTTCAGATAGTAATTTTCATTTCACCTTGTAATTTACTAAAGCCATGTACCGCTAAAATAATCACCTATTTATACGATAAGAGCCAGAAATCTCGCTGCGTGGGAGGTCTCGAGACTAATGACATTGGTTTTATGATCCCCCATTGCGGTCGTATTCTACATGGGGATATTTTAATTTTCTTACTTTCAATAACGATATTAACTTCTGACAAAGAAGTCATAGCAGGCTTTGGCGGTGCCCTCTGTAAACTGGATTACATTGACAAGACATACAACTAGTCGCGTATAATCTCAAATTCATTAAAATGTAGATGATGGATCAAATGAGAATAAATGATATGTTACATAGCCTGAGTATCCCCAAGTACTTCGGATGATAGACAATGTTATTATATAGGGGACAGAGCCGTTGTTAGTTCATAAAGCAGTCACAAGGTGGCCAGCAGTATGGTGGGCCCCTTGGGGGGACAGAAGCTGCATTCTGCTCTTTGTTCTTACAAAATTCAACTGCCTTTCAATATTTTACCGTGGTTCCCTTGACTGTCTACACCCATCCCAGAGCAAGATAACATAATAATTAAACCAAGGACATGATGTTTTTCACATGGAACACTTTATAAACATTTGTCAGCAAGGCTAGAGTTGTGACACTTCCCAATTATCACTCACTTTTTTCACACCTCCTTTGGTGAAGAACGCTTACATGTTCACCTCCATTAGTGAAGAACACCTACTCGGGGGGCGTCATGGCCGCCCCCATGGCTCATAGGCTATGTGCCGTATACATGGGGCTGTATAAACTACGTCTTCTATCCGCTCCTACCCATGGAGTATTTATACCCATACGTCACAGGTATATAATAATACGAAAACAGACTGACTGTCTTCGTACGTCAAAATACATGGTAAAATCACTGATCACATACATCCCTGTGCCTACGGCGTCGGGATGTATGTGATCAATAATTTCACCGCGTATTTCTGACGTAAGAAGACAGTAAGCCAGTTTCGTATAATACACATATATCCAACTTGCGTATTCATTGTCGACAGTATACATAGACAATAATCGATGGTTTTGTGGACAGGTGGCCGTAAACCACGAGAGGTTGACGCGTTGTAATACACGAGCGCTAGCGAGTGTATTACGACGTCAACCGCGAGTGGGTTACAGAGCCGCCTGTCCACAAAATCATCGTTTGTTGCATTTATTATCCATCTTTTCGAATAAATTAAACCCAGTAATTGCCATGTTAACGGGTATAACACTAGGAACTATTTCTTTGCTCTATAGCAAAAGGGACTATTTTTCCCGTATACCATGGTTTCGAGGCCGTATACCACAGGTTTGAATCTGTATACCACAGTTATGGTATCTGATAGGTTTTATACAATGGGTAGTGGGGGCTTTGTATACGATGGATAATAACATACAATGTATAATCCTGTAAAGCAAACAAATGATCAACAGTGGAGTTGGGGGAAAGGGGGTAGATCAAAAGTAATGGGCAAAACAAACATAATCAATATTGCCCAGTAGTTGAATACCAAAGCTATTATCCTCCGCCATGCAGGGATGGATGCAGCAGCGGGCAAAATACACTGTACCATGATTGGTCCCGGCATGATTGTTTCAAACAATGGTATCTGCTGGTCTTCTGGTGCTTGTGAATGGGATCATTAGACTTGTAGCTAACTCTCTTAAAGAAGGTAGTGGGATAAGAGTATATCAGCAAGAAGAAATTATGAAAGTCGGGACTTATATATGATGAATATATATTACTAAGCGCAGCCACAGGGCCCCGTTGCTCCAGGTTTACGACAGAGCTGCGGATCGCAGAATACCGATCCGAGGGCCTAAACGTTGCTCCAGAAATTTTGCGGATTGCGTCGTAATCACATAGGCGCATCGCCGCGTAAAATACGGCTTTTTGCGATATTTTTACGCGGACCTTCACAGCACTGCGGATCTTATCGCTGTGGGTCAAATACAGCCTTTCTGGTATTTCAAATAACGATCCATGGTGGCACCACCGACCCCCGCCACTTATTCTTCTACCTATAGAAAATAGCGATCCACACCACCAGGTGTCAGATCAGTTTTAACTGTGATGCCATCTGTATCTAATTTATTTTCCTCTGTCTCATTCAATATGCGCCCCTGAATTGTTGTATCGTAATCGCATCGTAAAATTTAGCGATACCGCGGAAATATAGCGATACGATCCGATATTGCTGGAGCAACGCTTTTTTAGTCGGATCGTTAAAGTAATCGTAAAAATAAAATTGCGATCCGATTATAGCTATAGCGATACCACAAAAACAGGAGCAACGGGGCCCAGGTAAGAGAGCAAATGAATGAGTAACTGAAAGAGAGAAAGAGGAAGCAGAGACTGAGAGAAAGAGGATCACAAGGACAGAAAGAGCAGAGTCTAAGAACAAGAATGTTGTCTTTGCATTTGAGCCTTGTAATAATGTATGGAAGGTTATATAAAAAATAGATGGCAAAATATGAAAAAACCTTAAAGCGGACATATATAAAGGGCGCACGCACTGAGGGAAGGGGTAGGGGTGTGCGTGGGATCAAAAACTTCTGAAATTTTGCGTATGTTCAATCGTTATTCTATTGCTTACAAGATTGGGGTCCAATAGTTCGGAAATTCTGCGTGAATACTTTATGGATGGCGCCTAAGCAAACAGTAAGTCTCATATGTCATCAGCAATTAATCATATTACAAAAGAAAATGCAAATCAGGTAAAAGGTGGCCAGAGAAAGCCATTAATATCTTACCACTACAAGGTATATAAAATTTCTAGCATTCATATCAAGGGTGATGTTTTCATATCAAGGCTGATATTTTCATATCAAGGGTAAACACATACCGGTAACATATTCTCAGCCATCAGAAACACTGTTTTATCTCACCCCAGATATTTTTTCTCCATAGACTTAACATTGAAAACTCGTATCTAACGCCCATTAAATATTTAGGAAAAATATCCAATGGGGGATAATATCACAAATGTTAGCCCATTAGTCAATATGAAGGGTGAGATAAATTCAGAAACCCATTCAAGTTTAGGGTCAGAGCTCGATCCCATCTCATTTGAATCACATTCACGCGGCTTCGCCTTGTGAATTACTACGTGATTCAAACTCGATGGGATACGCGCTCAGACCATAAACTTTCATGGGTTTCCTCTATGATAACAACCTGAAGCATAAGCAATGTTTGCGTGAGACGGCCGTAGAATCTACATGTTTAGATGTGAGAAATGTTACATATTTCAATTATTCCAAGGTACATAATTACAGGGAAATAGAATTCGTGAATTCATTGGTGAAGGAAATACGTCATACGGCCTCACTCGGAATCAGTTACCCTATTTTCTCACATCTCATCTTCCGGCATGTCCTCATGCCATGAACTTCTATTAATCAACACGTTGTGGTCAGTGACCTTGCGAACTATTTGTCTCTGCGTGCCTTTCAAGGTGGCTGCATAAATAGATTAGGGACGTTTATACCACCTGGGAAACAGGTCTCTCCTTATTTTTATTCTTTTTACAGTGGTATAATCACTGTCCTTGGTATTCCCTGGTGTTCATTAAAAATCATCAGGCTCATTAAAAAAACATCATCAGGTTCTAAAAACAATTTGATACCCGGAAATTTCCCTATATTCTCATATCCGGTCTTTTGACGTCACCCCACATGATGTACCTTGAGCGGTCAACACGCCGTCATGTTGACTATATGCACACTGCAAATAATGCTATGAGAATAAGTGGTTATCTTTCAGTCGGGAGAAAAACGTAAAGCTGTATGAGTTTTAGGCCCGGCGTCCACCTACTACGATAGAATCGTAGACCTCCCGATATGGCACCGATACAAAATGTCAAAATCGGTGCCATATCGGGAAGGTGCAAAATCGTAGACATATGTCTAGACTTGCCAATCCATCACGCATTGTATGGGGGTTTTATCGGTGTCTAATCGCAGAAACATGGTCAACTGCCCCGATATTAGGTAACCTTCCGACTCGATTTTGATTTTTTATCGGGAGGTGCATCGTAGGGCATATCGGTGCCATATCGTAGTAGGTGGACGCGGGGCCTTAGTATAGGCTACCGTATGCTACAAATCGAGTTTATGTCTATTTGTACATAATATATAAAAACATGGTAATGACGCCAATACGGCGATACTTATTCGAGGTGTCGACGATAAATAATGCATAGGTATATAATGATAAGAAATACATGTACAGTCACCGACCAACCTTTGGGAAATCCAATTGCTACTTGTTCTTGATGGCGCGAGTCATGGTTTATGCACTATGATACTGTGATAAGTTATTTGCCTCCTCTATTTCATCGTTGCTAAACACATCATCCGACTAGTTACTAAGGCAGGAGTAGGTTTGAGTTATGAGTTTAGTATTTATTCTACGACGTCTCCTTGACTTTAGAATAATAAGAAATATACGTGAACAGTCACCGTTATCCAGTTATTAATGCGTAATTAGTTATGTAACATGTTAGAAAACATTTGAATGGGCGCTTTATAAGTGCTACCGGAAATTTTTTCACAGTAGCTCACAGTGACAAAGATGAAATGAGATACAATTTGTACATAAGTTCAGCGGATTATAGCTGTTACTACTATTCTACACTGTTGTGTAATGAATTTTATCTTAGCCTGGAATAAACGTCCATAAGCCTAACATTAGGAAATCGTTCTCAACAGGCTTGCAAGTACGGTAACTCATTCTCAACGGGTGATAAACAGATAGATATTTCTAGGCTAAGATAAAATCAGAAACATTTTCGTGCTTGGTCTGAGTCCCCATTCGCCATCTCGTTTGGAGTGCCTCAGAATATTCACTCGACTATCGCCTCGTTCATATGACTGCACACTCCAAACTCGATGGCGAACGAGGACACAGACCAAACACTCATCAGTTTCTTTCTTAAGCCGGATGCCCATCTATCGATTTAGGGTTGAATGATTAGTTCCCAAATCGTAAAGGAATCGGTCACCTTGTCGTAGGCAAATTACGTAACCCCGCGCTCGACCCGCGGCCCTCGATGAGAGGGGCAGGAGGGTATTAGTCTTAAGGAAATCAGTCTACACCTACCGACATATATACGCACACTGATAAAATCGGTGTATGGTCCACTGATCACTGGGGGAGGGGAAAACCACAACTTGTCGGGGACAAAAGGACCTCTGCGGGAGGTGGTTCACTAATCACTGAGTAGCCTTGCCTAGCTGTCCTACAACTACCGACTCAGCTAGGATACCTCGCCCTCCGTTTGTCGCCGACAAACGTACATAAATGTTCCGAAATCGGTAGATGGGCATTGGCCTTTAGTCTCAATTCAATTTTTTTTTTTTTTTTTTTTGTAAAATTTCTTTATTGGGTCAAAATTTACATTCTTGTAGTCATTCACAATACAATACTTTACTCAATAAGGAGGCGAAGGACCTCAGCCTGGTCGAGGCTGCTTTTCTTGGTCCTGCCATGACAGGATGCGTATTATTTTAATGAACAGTAGAGAAAAAGAACAAGAAAACAAAAGAAAAGAAGGTCACCTTAACTCAGAAATTTGCTTATCATATAAAAGAGAAATATGCAGTATAGCATCTAGTTCACAGTCATACCATAAACTTTAAAAAGATCCAGTTATATAATCAAAGTACAATTTCACAAAAGGTCCACATGCAGCCTACACATTTACCAAGGATCGTTCTTTCATCAGAGTCTTAGTCAATGATTTGAAGTATTTAAAACTTTGAGTGTTCCTAACAAGAGAGTTTTGGTTATTCCACAACACTCCCCCATGATACATTACAGATCTCATGTAAGGAACACAGTTTGGCTTATTTACAAACAAAACCGGAGCATCGTGCAGACGAGTATATTTAACCCTGCTATCAATGTATCGTTTATCACGTGATCTCTTATACATGAAATTTAGCACATGTGCCTCACGTCTGTGCACCAGATACGGAATTTTCGCTAGTTTGTGTAGCTCACCAATCGACGTACGTCGTTCACTTTTGAGACATATACGCAAGGCTTTGTTTTGAAGGACTTGTAGAGCATCAGTATATTTTCCAGCAGCACCATGGTATAATATATCTCCATAATCAAAATAAGGGAGTATAGCAGTAGAGTAGATAGAAATTGCTGCACTTTCGGATAAATAACTACGCATTTTTGCCAGTTGATATAAGCGATAAGAAATGCTCTTTTTCATGGATGCAAAATGATGCTTATAATCAAGTTTTTGATCTATGACAATTCCTAAATATTTGTAGGAGAAAACACGCCTTAACTCCTTTCCATCAATAAACAGCCGGTTGCCTTCACACAAATCCTTAGTCCTTTTTGAGGGAAAGTACATAAACTTCGTTTTGGCAGTGTTAATACTCAGCTTATTTTGTAAATACCAGGTTTCTACCATATCCAAGTCAGCTTGGACGCTTTCAAATAACAAATTCACATCACCACCATGTTGGTAGACAACAGTATCATCCGCAAAGAGTATCGTCTTAGTAGTCTTTAAGACATGCATAAGGTCATTAATATACAAGAGAAACAAAAGCGGTCCCAAAATTGAACCCTGTGGTACACCATGCTTCACAGGGAGAGCAGAGGAACGCTTGTCGTTAGCTTTAACACACTGTGTTCTATCCTGTAGATAACTTCTGAACCAACCCAGACACATGCCTCTGATACCATAGGTCTCCAATTTCTCAAGTAATATTCCATGATTCACCGTATCAAAAGCTTTATGAAAGTCAATATATACAGCCAAGGTACTCTTGCCAACATTTCTATTAGTGAGTATATCATCCGTTAGTATAGAAACAGCTTCAATCGTAGAATGAGATTTTCTAAAACCAAATTGATTTTTAACTAGTATATTATTTTCATCTATGAAAGCCATCACACATTTATAAAGAAGTTTTTCCATCAACTTATTTACGATTGGCAATAATGATATAGGCCTTAGGTTATTTGTTTGATAAGAGTCACCTCCTTTCGGAATTGGAACAATAACCGACGCTTTCCAGCCCTTTGGAATAACATTACTTTCAAATATGCAATTAAACAAATCAACAAATTTGTCAGGCATCAAAGTTACAGCATCAATAAACACTCTTGAAGATATACCATCAAGCAGTGACTGCTTATTTGGACTTAGCTCTTTTAAAGCAGTAATTACTTGGTCTTTTGTTACCAACAGGTCCACAATTTCATTTTCACATCTTTTATCATAAGCCATCCATGGCAGCGTCATATCCGCAGCTAATTTGTCACCAATGTTTGAAAAATAGTTATTAATATAGTCTGGGACATCAGTATTTTTCACTATGACTTGGTTTTCATCTTTGAGTCTTATTTGGTCACTATCTTGATTTTACTGAGTACCAGGGAGTATTTTACCAATTGTACGCCAAAATTTCCTACTATCATTTTTATGCCTCTCCAGTTCACCTAAAGTATAAACCTGTCTTGCCGACCTTACTAATTTATTCACATCATTCCTGGCTTTTTTGGCTCTAATCCAATCATTTTTATTCCCAGAATTTTTAGCTTCTTTGAGGAGCCGATTTTTATCCCTGATACGCTCAATAATTTCTAGTGATATCCAGGGTTCATTTGTTTCTTTGACAGTGAAAGATCTTAACTTACAATCACGGTTCAAGTAAGACAATATGGCTTCCTTAATCTGATCCCATTTTACCTGACTACTATTGGTGTCATCAAAAGTACTCCAGTCGTGATTTCCCAAGATATCTTTAAATCTTTCCATTGAGTAATATTTATATGAACTGCCTTGCAACCTTTCCTTCTTAGATTTTACCCGGTTTCCTTTTTTAGCGGCAAAAATCATTTGATGGTCACTTAAGCTATTTGATAAAACCCCGAAATTTGATATATCATTCAGTGTGGTGAAAATCAAATCAATTGTAGAGCTTTTATCAGAATACCTGGTAGTATCCACAATTAATTGTCTTAAACCTATTTGTTCCATCTCCGTGATTAGCATTTTAACATCATTCTGGTTCTTATTTGCTACATTTATATTGAAATCTCCACAACACTACAAGGTCACTTATCTTGTCTTTTTTAACAGTTTGTATGGTATCACTCAAACTATCTACAAACGGGACATAACCACCATTATTTGGCCTATAAACATTCAAAACAGCCAGTCGCTTGGTATATGGTCTCTCAATCAAGACAATCTGGAGCTCAATATTTTTGTTGCTCAAGTTTAAATGCTGAAATTTAACAAAATCATGTTTAATATCTTTCCTGATATAAGCACATAGACCACCTCCTAATTTTGGTTTCTCATCAGTTTCATTCACCTTCCAAGTTCAATCAACACGTCTTTTCTTATAACCATTTAACAGGTAAGAGTAAGCCAAGTTTCTGAGGTAGTGATAATTTCCCATCTATTCTGTTGTGCCTCAACTGCAAGTGATTCATAAGAAGATCTTAAGCTCCTCAAGTTTGCATGAACAAATTTCAAACCCTTATATCTAGCTACAGTGGAACCATCATGTAACGCTGTCATAATGACCAAGGATCAAGTTCCCAGGAAAAAGCTATACCAACATTCATAAACTTCAAATACAAGGTGACAATAAGCATCAGAGTCCATTTCCTTAAAGATAAGTAGTAAGATGACCAACTGGCAGCAAACAGCTGCAACGAGTAACAGGAAAAAAATAAAAAGACAAAAATATCGGTCATTTCGACCATCTTTGTCATAGTAAGAATGAGGCAGATTTCCTACCGGTCGTTCACGGGCTCTTCCAAGGTCCATGTAAATGTACATCATCAGTAAGGGAATTCACATTTGGAATCCAGACTTACACATCAAGTAAATGCACTGGTGACCACTAGGGAGTTATCAGCCATAAGTAACAGCAGGATAACTATAGTATTTTCCAGGCTAATATTTACAGTTAGTATTATACTATGAGAATTACAGAAATCAGGTGATGTTTACCACCTTATAACAAGATTTGGTAATTTAGAATAAACCCTGAGTGAAAACTGCACTAGCCCTCCATAAGTAACAGAGCGCTATATACTTCGTATCTTGCAAGGTTCAACATTTTCCCAAAATAGTTCAGGTTTTTGATAGCTTGGCATAATTCAATGATATCCAGACTACCAGATAGATTTGGTAGTCGGAATATTTTTGGCAAATGTTGACACAAAATCATTTGCCCATAGAGAAAGAAGTTTATCAGATGGGTGGATCCCATCTTGCAGCAGTTCAGGATAGTGCTTAAGTCTCCCGTGTCTCAATTTATGCACATGATTTGATATCCACGGAAAACTTGAGCTATGTCTTGAGTTTAGTGCTATGACTTCTTTGTTGAAGGCCATCACTGCTTGATTTACTATGTCTTGTTTCTTGAGGAGACTGTCCTTTTTTTTTTGGTGCTGACTGTACTAGAACACCAGTCCTACCGGCTGATGTATATGTCAGGGTAAAATAAACGGATTAAAAAAATTCTGGTCTCTGATTGATCAGTTCCTTGGTCACGTATTCAACGTCTTAAATGCTCCTAGGAGCGAATTCTGCTCTGTATGCGACATACCAGTGATGCTTTTCTCTATTATCATACCCCTCATATAAAATCTCCATACATTTAATATGGTGTGCCTGTATGTCACGATTATGCCATAAGATATGTATATGCGATGAGTGACATATCATGTTAAAACCATGTGACGGAGTAGGATAGATACACAATATTGACTGGTTTCAGATACAAGCGGCCGTATGCTCCGAGGAGTTGATGCGTAGTAATATCCGAGCGTGAGCGAGGATATCGCGCAGACTCAACTCCAAGGAGCATACAACTGCTTTTATCTGAAACCAGTCTATATTGTATTTATTATCCACCTTTTCTGTCGATATCAGTTCATTTAAGTTATGCACTATTTTCCTGTACGCACTATTTTTCCGTAAGCGCCACCCGGAGCATACAACATATCCGTATGCGCCGGGTATGTCCATACAAACTTCCTATGTGTTTTCTATGGACACTTTGTATTAGGTGGATAATAAAATCGAAATATCACTCAATTTCATAAAATTGAGCACTGGAATGATCCCTGGGTAAGATCCGTGATGCATGGCAAAAATATTTAGAACTTGGCGAAATAACTACATGAATTTCTACCACTGGGTTCTAGGTAATCAGCAAGTCTAGGTTCATCGGAGGTCTAGGTCATCAGTAAGTATAGGTCATCTGCAATCATAGGTTATCGGGAACTCTGGTTATCAGTGACTCTAGGTTACCAAGAAGTCTAGGCAAGCAGCAATGGTGGGTTATCGGGAAGTCGAGGCTATCAGGTTGTCAAGGTTACCAGCGTCAATGGTTCATGAACTGCTTTAATCTGCAAGTTTAAGAGATATTTCAACGTTTTCATATGTTCGATGTGGAGCCAGGAAGTACCATTAGGATGGACATTCCCTTAATGCATTAGAATTAACTAAACAAAGTAGGTCTGATTATTCAATTTCAGAGTATCAGGCCTTCTGACATTCTACAAATTGTTCAACTACGGGGAATGCCTAACCCTTTTAGTTTTGGTGCCTTAAAGTGATCTTTGTGTTTTTCATTTTCTATTCTGGTCTGTAATTAAAAGACATCTCGACCTGAATAAACAGGTACAGTAAATGAATATCGTGAAAATTTGAAAAAATGAAAAGCAGCCTTTATTATTAGCTTTTGGTGAATCATTAGCTGGTCTGACGTTTTATATTAAAGGAAACCCTTTGTAGAGCATCCTATGTCATTTCCTGGGGTTAGGGCCTTCTCCGAATGTCATTCCATGTCTTAACCAGTAATGTCGACTGACACACTAATGGTTGTGATAGAGGACTTTCAGACATTCCCATCAGATGCATATCCCTTTAATCAACATTTTATGTTATCTGCCAATCATCCGTGACGTCACTGGGGTAGAGCCTCGCCCTGGGTACCCAGCGTCTCCTATGCTATAATTCAAATAGCAAAGACCTGTCTGTCTAACATACTGACAGTTCGCGTTGAAGCCATTTTCTACTGACCTACGAAAACTGCACCAATTAATGGAGTTTTCCTATACTGTACTTGAAATAGCAGAGACCACTCTGTTTTACACACTGACAGTTCGGGTAAAAGCCATCTTCCATGTTCTGTCCGACAAAAACGTCAGCGATTAATTGAGCACTCCTATAAAGGTCGGTTGGTGGTGGACAACGAATGTACGTTGGTATCTGCAAACCGGTGAAGGTGCTGTGTATGCCTTGTTTCTGCCGCATTTACCAGGTCCATACCCACAGCACTCTCCTACAAATACAATCGACGACGATTTTAAACCCCTTTGAATTTGTCGATCGTTGACCAAGTCTGTCGGTGGTGGCCTTTTTGTATAATCTATGCACCATTATCTTACTTCCCTGTAGACAAACAACGCTGTGAGGCAGGCTGAAGACGGTATTAGTTATGAGGTCACATTGGAAAGGTTCCAAGAAATTTGATTATAATGTCTTTGTTTATGTTTTCATTGTAATAAGATTTACGAGAAAAGTTGGAATAAAGTTCTACATTTTGAGAATCCAACGAGTAATTCAACCTACGAATAATCACCAGCGAGACCATCCATCAACCTGCCACTATACTTGACACATGCAATTTAACAACAACAAAATAATGCAAAACAAATCAAAGACCTGCAATAACCTTTGCCATGTGTCCAAGGATATGGAAGTTTGTGTCACCCTATGGAAGCAATAAGACGAGCCCATACGGTTTCTCTGAACACTTTGCATCAGGTGGATAATAAAAGCTCATCATTCCATCTTGTTGTTGTGCCAAGATGGAATTTTGATGAATTTTTATATTTCTTTGTTGTAAATATTTCTTTATTGACGCAATGAGGATTCATGTACAGCGTACAGGATTTTCAACCAACAACATCAGCAATCATGAGATATAATGGAAATAATCTATATATATATATATATATATATATATATATATATATATATATATATATATATATATATCCATAGCTTAGTAGCCGCCTCAGTAAGGACACAAGTATACATCTCAGGATCTACACTAGACAGGAAAAGGTTCAAAGGACAAGCCAAAAAGGCCAAACACAATAACTGAGTTCAGACCTAGTAATAATGTGTGTGGAACTATGTCCATCCATCCAGGTTATAAGTCGTGGTTAAAGTCAAACAAACATAACAAGACATAGTACAACACTAAACAATTAACAATTAAGTGTGAGTTTTAAATGGTGGTCGAAAACATAGACAGCATTTCACATCACAAGACTCATTTAACCTATTGTAACTAACAGTATCCAACCCCTAATAAAAAACGCCATAGGCTTAACATGGGATTTGTTTATGTCACTGGGTGTGACATAAAGTGTTGTTTATGCCACTACTTTCTAATGCTGATAAAATGTAGAAACGGGGTAGGATAAAATCTAGACGCCACTCGTTTGAGTTTGAGTTTACTTATGCCACTCATTTTGTTGGCTCCATAATTTCACGAGTCGAAGACGAGTGAAATTATGGAGCCAACAAAATGCGTGACATAAATAAACTCAGACTCAAACTCGTGACGTCTCTTTATAGTATCATCCATACATTCTGGATGTACATTATATGTACATCCAGGTAATCAGACAAAAATAAAGGGGGGGGGGGGGGAGATGAATATCATGAGGAGTGGACTTTAGCCCAAGTGTATGCAATGAAATGTTTTGCCACATAATTCATTTGTAGATTTATCTTCTCATATGTGAAAACTAAGGGAACAGTTGATCTAATGAAGCTGACTTATAAGAGCACAAATGATATGCTGAAATTCATAGAACAGATCAGTCAGTATTTTTTTTCACCCCCGTCTAATGGAAAAGGGGAGTTTAGACTAACCTAAGAGTATTGCACATGGTACTTCACAAAATGATTTCTAAAAGAAGTGCACCTACGCAGTATTTCCTTTTCTATGAACTCATAAAAGCAGTGATCATGTAATTTCAGGCCGACATTTTCCTAGGGAGTGGTCAAATTGGCCTGCCCGGATGAAAGTTCATAATTGCCCCACTCAGTTTGGTTGAATGTCTCAAATTAATCTTAATCAGCATAGAGGGACCTAATGCTCTGTAATTGACAGTCATTGGTGAATTCCATCCTCTATCGTAGAACGGGATGTCATGACGTCAATATTTTTCTGACGTCATTAAAAAAATACTAAGAACTTCAATGGAATAGGTTTTAAGCCATAGCATTTCAAAGTGTTGTTACATTATTTGAATGTGTGGTCCAGTTTTATGTCTTCTTTGTTTTAAGCTACGAATAAAAACGAGTGAAATTTGATTTGCGTCAGCAATGAATGTGAAGATAATTTATTTTATTAGAGATTGATGTGTTTTTTTTTATCATGTTGATATTTTTTTCCCGAAAAATAGTACTGGATATGGGTGAGTATATTATTATGCAATCGAACAAACCATGGTGTATGCATTCTAAAAGTAAAAGATCTAAGCTCATTTACAAAGAAAAGCATGCACTGGTTGATAGGTGAATTAGCGTTTAAAGAATTCCTTTGATTATATCCGCTTTTCCCAAAATGCAAAATGTCATGGGGAAGTTGGGTAATTGAGGCTGAGTTAACTAGGACAAGTTTGTAACTATATCTTTATATACTAACTGATTTATTATCTACTGTCCTGTTTAAATGAGATTCTATGTGATGTATGTATTAAGAATATCACAGGGTGCCTCCTAACAGGTCCTCGCTCCAGATAGTGGTTAAGGCCCAACTGTATGCATTGTTTTTGATACCAGTAATTATTTCCATTAAGTTATCATGTTTCAGACACTTGAGAACGACTATCAAATTAATTCTCTAGGTTTATTGAAACATTCTTGATACTTAATTTTCGATCAAATACAGATGGCTCAAATACATAATTTCTTATGATATTCTCTTACATTTATTTCATGAAGTAATTTAGGTATGCTGTGCTCTTCCATTGTAAATGGAAATAACATTAGCTCCTAGTTGTATACAATACAGAATCTCCATACTAAACCTATAGGGAGTGTGTCATTCACCAGGCGGAGATAACGGGTTGTCGTAATCTCCAGCCTACATAGAGGCAAAGTACCTAAGTATAGTGCGTCATTTTGTCTTTTCTTTGATAACTTAAATTTGCAATGGTGAATACTAAATACAATAGGGTGCACCAAATTGGTTTCAGATAAAATCGGTCGTAATCTCTTCAGACAAGAAGGTACGTAATATCCTCGCCATATCCTCGCCGTTAGTATCTGAAACTAGCTAATATTGAGTATGTATACATGTTCCCTCTGACAGACACGAATGAGTCCCACACCATATCAAAAGCTGTATTGCTCCTTCAGGTCATAACTGCTAAGTAATATCTTCAGACTATGCAAAGATGCAAAGAATTACAGGCGATCACATATGTCTTGAAATTGTTGGATAAAAAGAAAAAAAGATAATACTATACGATATTCCACGAGGGGTGGTAGGCTTACTATCTATTTCCGGTCTTTCGAGTATGTAAAAACCTCTTCACATCATCCTACACTTCCGTGTGCAGGTTTGATACGAAAAAGTTCTTTTAAACCTCCATAAAATGATAATGTAAACGCTAATCACTGTTGTTCTGAAGTCCTGGTTAATGGTGGAATTTGTGCAGGTGTGACAGTGATGGGTATGACTTAGACAAGCCTCCCTAGTAATTTACTATTCATACTGGATATTCTTTCAGAGGGCGCCCCACTCATACAGTGCTTAATAGTGATGGGTTATTAAGGCGCTAACCTCGGCCATAATCCTGCATAATAAAGCACAGCCAGGTGACCTTGTATATCAATGCGCGGGAAGGTTGACGCATGCGCGGTGTCACCTGGTGGCAGCAGGTAATATCTACCTGTGAATATTCATGATGGTAAATCATACTGAAGTGACAGGAGGAGCGCAGAGAAGACATGTACAGGAGGAACATGACCGGCAGGTGGCCTCTCTGCCCCCATTCAATCAGCACGGGTGGCCGGGACATGTCCCTGTCCCACTAGCATGCCCTTTCGCCCCGCTCCTCCATCCATCCGCGGCCCGACCTCCATCCACCCCCGCCCAGGCATCGCTGACGTTAATGGCGAGGTGTATTAACACATGGTTGTAGGTCATCACCGGGCAATATTTTACACCTTGTGTCATGGCCGGGTAATATCGAGACGTCACGTGGGGAGTAAGATATATATCTAGCGTCATAAAGTGGGATTCACACGATGGGATTCAGGTACCTCACAGGCCCTTTGTCTCAGACAAATCCTGTTGAGATTCAGTACTGGAACAGAATCTCCTCGTGTGAATGATAGGGTTCGATTTTGCTGAGACAACCTTTATCCCTTACAATTGTCAGCGACAATCACCCCTAACAAGGAACAGAATCTCACGAGATTTTGACTTAAAACAGGTTTAAATTTAGAGGGGCATTTTGGTGAGACAAATGTATTTCACACATTCTCCCACAATCTGTTAGCCTCAGTGGTCTCAAATAACACCTATTCACACGGGGAGGTACCCTGAGTCGGCGACTTTGTACCCTTTGTACACTGTGTACCCCGTGTAGGGGAATAAGGGTGAGACTATATACCAGTTAAGTCTTCCCATGTGAATTGAATCCGCCATGTTGCCCTGAGACTGTAGAACATCCCAATCTGTGAAGCTTTGTGCCCACCTGGAAATAGTAGCCGACTGGTGCAAAGTTGTGAAGTACACCAGTTTCAGGTCCATTTGTCTCATCGTGAGAATCCTATTTTAGGTAAATATTTCCGTCACATCTAGGGAGGAAACTGTTATCATAAACTGTTTGATCCATGAAGAAACAATGGGTTCAAATAAAGAAATACATGTAGTTCTTTTGAGATCAAAAACTTTATAATTATCAGTTATGAGTAGACAGGAATACTCTTCCTTGTGACAGGATGGCGCTGGCCGTAGCTTAATGTAATGCTCTGAAGACACTAAATGTTTAAAAATCTCGGATGCGTTGTCATACTACGCTAACACTCTCAGAGACGCTCTGACCATGCGGTGACAATCGCTCAATGTACACGCAAGGCCATCGTAGGAGGTAGAGTGTAGGCTTTCAGGCAGACTGGTAAACACCTAGAGTTGTCAAGATCCTGGTTCGATAGGGAGCCAAAGTGAACCCGCTGAAACCACAGATACCCACCTACAAAACACCATTTCCGGTGGCCAGTAAGAACGAGGCTTAGTGCTAAAGCTATGGGGGTTTGAGGCTAGACTTATGTTTGTGGTCTCGTTTGTTACTTTTGAGGTCTATCGTCTCTGAATAACTTTTCAGAGACGATAGACTTACGATGACCGTTGTTAAGTTTATTAAAAGTTTGGATCTAAAAGATTGGTGAATGAGACATATAATCTTGAACCTACATAGTCAAAGCACTGAGCGCCTATACCCGGAAATAGTATTTTGTGACCGGCTATCTGTGGTTGCAACGGATTCACTTTGGCTTCCTATAGACCGCATTAGTGTGACGTCATTTGACTGGGGTTTCCCTACGTTCTGGTGCCAAACATTGGGATATCCCAGGGGATATCCCTTCATAAGTGCAGCAGTCGGCATCTAGACATCCCCAATTTTTTAAATCTACAGTATATTTAACTCTACTATGCCATGATGCTACGTCTATGCAGTGCTTCTTGGAGTTTGGATTTGTTTGGCACCAAAATGACGTCAGGACTAATGCGGTCTACACCAGCTTAAAAGCTACTGATGGCATCTGGACTGACGGTACCACCTGAGGCCTGTTTGATAATCTACGATGGTACATGAAGACCCTTTTCTGTATGCTATTGAGACCCAGGGACGATGTGGGTCAACTTTACTCAACACTTGTGGAAGACCTTACAGACGGCTAATACTGTCTTAGCGCACAGACTTAAATATTACTATATGATAACCCTTGTACAAAGTACAGAAAATGGTCTTCATGTTCGAGCCTAGATTATTCAACGGTCCCCTGGACTGATGGCACCACTCTTTCCCTAGACCGATGGCACCACTCGCCTAGACTAATGGCACCACTCACAAAGTCGCTACTCTTTATGATATTCTTGCCTCAAACTCATGTCACTATGAACCTTAGAGTTGGTTTCAATGCTAAGGTTATCGTGGACGGATCATTATTAAGGGGTGGGGTGGGGGGCAAAATCTTCGTGGTTGGGGCGGGGGGCGGATTTCCATGGGGAAACAACTCTTTTTCTACTACTTCTGTGCAGATTTGTTTAAATTGGCAAAGATTAAGAGATACATTAATTAAACAACGAGTATAAAGATTTGTTTAGTAGCCCCTTACTTTGACTATCCTGCTCTTTGCACTCGCATCAAGTCTACAGGCTGTAAATGAATCTTAAACTGTTGTAAAGTGCAGACGAATCGTTAAATTGAATACACCTAGAACACCATTCTTCCAAAGGAGCCCAACTATTCAGGTAAAATTAAAATTCTATTAAAAGTCTGCATAGTCAAGAAATGATGTTTGTTTAAATCTTTCATCGATGACATTCCGAGCACGAACTATATTCATTTCACTTCATCTTTATCATTAATTTTAACTAGTCATGCCCACACTGTATGTATGCACTAAATGACGCAACTTAGTTAACGGCCGATCAATGTAATAGCTTGTAATAATGAGCCATGGACTAACTGCCATGCAGAGACCGATTTATGTGCCTTTTCTACAGTACATTGAAAATAATCATTGACTGTGATCACCTTCTGTTCTACCCGATCGAGCTAACACGTGCATTAAACAATCGCATTTGTCTAATACCATAGTTGATATAATGAATACAAGGAGAGGAGTTTGGAAACGAAAGGTTTATTGAGTATCTATTAAAGTATAGAATGTTGAAAGGTAGAGGAGTCACGTGATATGAATATTAAGATAAAGTTCGTTGTTGATTAATAGAAAGTCCCACAGACGAAGGATGAAGACGTGGAGAAATTGAGAGTTTGTAGGGTGGGTGGGAGGTAACTTTTTCCGGGCGACTGAGTCACGTGGGGACACTGTGATCATGTGGTTTTGAGAGAACTCCGGGGGGAGAGTGAACCCCCTCCCGCTCACACTATTCCCAACGAGTTGGGAACAATCGGCAATACAAGACCTTTTATACATAAAATTCATTAGATGTGAATCCCTCCTATTTGATAGATAGGTATGCCTGCAAACTTGTGTAGATTTTTAATAGATGTGTATCTTGGAGGTTTCAGACAAATTTTGAGATAATGGTGCTGCAGTAGTGCAGTGTGGATAAATATTTAAGAGGGCTTTTAATAAACAAAGCGTCTCCATAATCAAAATGAGGCAAGATTACAGTTTCATATATTGCACCGTAGAACTATTGACACTTCAGTAGTTATGAGGGTAGCTAGCTTGACTGCTTAATTCTTATGTCTTCCTGCCTTCTTAGACTAATCGGGGATAGAACTACTTGCTTAGCGGAGCCACCGAGACATGATGACCTCACATCTCGATGACCTGACAGGAGGAAAGGCGAACACTGCAAGTCAAGTCATTCACTTTAATCTCCTGAGAGCAATCTGTATTAAACGATTACAGGCAATAATATCCAATATGATGTTATATTCTCATTGACAATGTCATATCTTCTGTATATTAAACTTCAGCTTATAGTCCTAAATGTTCTGTTTCTTTCAGTCTGTATGAATGCACTTTGTTCCTGCAGTTGTTCGTTCCAGTTCCTGTTTGGTGGATATAGTCAAGTATTCCAATGTTCCTGGTTGGATGTTATTATAGTTGTCCAAGCATTCTGTGTTCTCTCCACTGAGGGACAGTTACTCACACGTCGGTCTGTAAGCAACACGCAGCACTGAGAGTCTTCACGTAGAATATCTAATATAGGCGACTCCACCCTCATGGGTTGAAGCCTCTGGTGCCAAACCTTACTCCAGCAGGAGCAAGTTTGCTCTCCTAGCTCTTACTCCTAGAACCAGTCTCTCTCACTCTCTGCCGTCTCTAGCCTCTGCAGCGAAGGTGTACTCCTCCGCTGCTTATATCACCTGGTCACATGAACAGCCATACCCCTATACAGATGAGTGTTCTAGAAGCTTCCTTCTGTTTACATTCTGTTAGCCACATCCAAGTATTTACATCATTTCTTTATTTGTTGTTAATTATTAGGACTATTCAGGATCACATAATTTTGGACAAGTGCGTAGTGCACTATATTTAAAGCAGCTTGTTTAGTAAGATAAGAGAGCATTCGAGATAATTGATATATTCTATAACTGATTGTGCGTATAATATGCAATATATGATGTCTATAGTCAAGATTTGTGTCTAAATATACTCACAGGTACTTGTATGAATATACCTTGGCCAGATTTACTTCATTTATAGCTAAATTCGAGTCTGGTTGCATATTAACTCTGTTCGAATTAAAAAAAACCATCAAAATCTTTTTGTAGAACATCATAGAGCTGCTGCTGATCATTTCCATGCACATACAGAACCGTGTCCTCTACGTATAACAATATGTTAGTATTCCGTATAATACATGACAAATCATTTATGTCAATGAGGAAGAGGAGAAGACCCAGTATTGATCCTTGTGGTACAGCGGTTATAATAATTAAAAAAAATAAAAAAAATTCATCATTGGTCTTAACACATTATTTCGTGTTAGATAAATCATTTCTAAACCAGTACAAAAGAGTAATTTTCTAATTTTTGCAAAAGAATTTTATGGTTTACCGTGCAGAAAGCTTTCATAAAATCAATATATATATACTGCTAAGGTGTTTTTGCTCAAATGTAGATATAGTGATAAAGCAGCAGTGGAATTTGTCAGGACTAATTGACCACTGGTTTACTAGTGAGGGAAATAGCTCGTATCTCAACGTAGTGTAGAGTAGCCGTTCATAAATACGTCATGCAGAAGGAAGGTGGGGGTTGTCTCCATGACCAAGCATGACAAGGGGTGAAAAGAGGGGAGGGTGGGGTTAAAAATGTCAAAAATATAATGATGTCATTAATGGACAGCCCCATCTGATAGAAAATAAAAGTTGGCAGCAAACCTTCTGTATGCTTCTGTATAGCCTCATCAAAATACCCATACCTCAGAAACCACGAATATAATCCTTCAGTGCCCTAAATTTCGTAATTGCCTCTTCACGTTTGGATCACCATTACCTTCAATTGCAAGGTTGAAATAAATTAGGGAATATTCCTGATGCAATTGAAACGCACTTGCTGCAGACCGTGTATGACAGAGTGGCTCTACTTCTGCCAGTATGTAACGATGGCGGAGCTACTACTGGAGGGTGGGGTATAATGTTATAAATTGGTCATGCCCCCCTGACATCTATCTCTGAATGGGCGTCTTCCAGTAACCAGGGAAGCATTCGATTGGGTGCACCCAAGGGTGAAATAGAGGAGGGGAGATCGGCGGTAGGGAGGTCGAGGGGTAGAGGACATGCTCTGGACTAACCCTCTGGAGTTGTCACTATCTAAGACCTCACACTTAGGTTTTAGCTGCAATCACATCAACAGTTTATTAGCTTTACATGAAATCACCTCAGTGGATTTTTTAGACAGCCGACGTAATATGCAGCTACTCTCCATTATGTGCAAAAAATCTAAAGATCACAACAATTTGGACCTAACTTGTAGGCGTACTCGTAGCTATGCTAAAATCAAATTTAAAACTGACAAGATTAACTCATCCTTCTATAAAAGATCACCAAATTATAGAGGCCAACTTCTTTGGAACCAATTAAATGTTGAGACACAGACGGCTGTATCGAAGAAAGATTTCAAGGTAGCAGTAAAAAAAAACTTCTCGGTTTACGAATGGTGCCCCTAGCTGTTATCATGAGGTTCGTGTATTGTCATTTCATTACCATTCTCATCCCCCATATTTAATCACCACTGATGATATCTTGATGTAATAGTATCTTGTGTATTACAACAAGTATCTATATGAAATGTAATTGCCATTAACCTTGTATGAACGATATCAAATGTACTTGCTGATCATTAAATGCACTTTATGTGGAAGAACTGTCCTGGTGGCAGAACCTGAAGGAATAAAAAAAAATCAAAAAATCTTAGCAAATGTAAAATGATCTTATAATAACCGAGAATGCAGTGCAGCACTACAATGGTTATACCTGCAGCACTTCCAGATTGTATCCACCTAGGAAACTCTGGACAGTAGCTTTATATACGAGGATATAAAGGTTTCAGTAAGGAAATCTGGAAGCACTTACAAGCGGATGACTTAAGAGAAGTTCCATAGGAGAGGATATAATTGGAAGAAATTGAAAACACTGTGCGAAAACCACCAGTTTATTCCTATATATACGCCATCGCGGAAGTGCGTGTATCGGCTGTATATTGACTTGTGTTCACATATATTTATAAATACGCCCATATTTCACGCCAGCGTATGAGGCACATACTATCGTAAAACTGGATGAGGTTTAATCTTGTCCTCCGTATTCCACGACTGGAGTTTGGCAAAGTGACTTAATGAGGCGAAGCCGAGTGAAGTCCGGAGCCAAAACTTCAGGAGTGGAATGCGATGGACAATATTAAAACGAATCAGGTTTTTATTTTATCCTACCCTATCTCCTCGATTTTGGAATATTACGTGGAAACAATGCTGTATGCCACTAGTGGCATATAAAACTCCGTATGCCAGTCAGCGTGGCATACGGAAACCCAATGTTAAGCCTATGGGATTTTATATTAGGGGTAGGATAAAAGTCTGTTTCCTTTTGTATACGGACGTGTCTT
The DNA here is from genome assembly GCA_950022655.1 of Alentia gelatinosa. Classification (NCBI taxonomy): domain Eukaryota; kingdom Metazoa; phylum Annelida; class Polychaeta; order Phyllodocida; family Polynoidae; genus Alentia; species Alentia gelatinosa. The sequence goes on from OX465582.1 coordinate 11,731,255, forward strand.
GGCTGTATTTCACACCAGGCGTATACAAGAGGAAATATCCTCTGCGCAACATGTATACGCCGGTCGTATAAATGTTATATACGTTTGGCGTATATAACATTAAAAAAAAAAATCGCGACCACCCTCCGCACTCGTGGGTAGAGGTTGCAACAACACTGAAACCCCTAGCTTATAGCTGGAGAAGACCTAGTCCCACCCGCGGGCGCGGGCGGGAGGTGGCGAGCGCCGGTGGGAGACTGTGAAGAAAGGCAAAGCGGCGCCGCATTCACAAGTGAGCGACCACTTCAGCTATGAGCCTTGTGATACATCAGAGGGGTAGGCCTCGTGGGCGTATACAGGACACGTACATATACGCCAATAGCTCAGACATCTTCAACAATGCAACAAAACGCTTGTCGGAAAGCTTGTTGTAGTGTGTCGTAGTGTGTCGGGAGCGCAGTGGACACCCCCTTAAGGCAAATAGATCATTGATTTGTTTTGAGAAACTTTGGGCTACGTTTGAAGAACTGTTGAGGGCATTGTATTCGGAACATTCAGCCAGCTGACGCCCAAACGAAGAAATCAATGATAAGTGGATGCTGAGATTATTGAGGTAACCGAATACAATACAATAATCCATTTTTGAATGAATAGGTTTATTTTCCAATTTCGATTCGGTATCTCTTGCATTATTGTGAAAATGTTATTGTGAAAATATAGTTTTAGGTTTACTTCAGCAGGAATAATACCCAGCATCTGGCCTGTGTCGGCAAAATAAGAGCTGAAACCTTAGATTGAAGCACATATATGTACGGGGGAAACCTAGTTAAAGGATGTCTTGACGACATGGCAAACAAGGCATCACAACTATTCATATGTCTAGAGGTCATATGGGAATTAGACCCTTTCCTGTGACCGGTGCTGACCTCAAAAGAACAGGCTGTATGTCGGAAACTGGCTCTGTTGTGACGGCGTTGTGTCGTATGTCCGCCACGGACGCTGGTTCCAAGCTTTTGGTTGATTGCGGCTAGTGATGGATGGGCTTCTACCAGCTTGCTGTGTGGTCAATACCAACGGGCTGCACTTCTAGCGACACTATGAATAATTGAAACTGTCCCTTATTTCATACCCATATCATACATACTGTATTTATAAACAGACAGCCTTAAAATAATGTTTAATTAAACTAACATTATTTAAAATATATTTGACACAATGAATAAGATGTACAGGTATATATGTGAATGGTAAAATCGGTATATATACCTTCAAGAGACTAAGACTTGACATTTACAACTAGAATACACCCGAACAGTCAGGAACATAAATGAAGGAGGGTCAGCTGTTTCTCACTACAGGTACGAAAATAAAGACAAATGCACCGGGAGGTGGACAAGTTGTTATATAAATCGGTGGGAGGGGAAGAGATGGTTCGGAACCAAAACAGAAGACTTTCACAAGAAAACTTTGGCAAATCATATTCATACATCTATAAGAAGTCTTATCGACTAGAAACTTCGACAAAAGGATGCCTCCGTCACTTTGATAAATTTAGGCGCACCACGCTATGACAATCAATTAAAAGGCCCGGCCCCACAGATGCAATGCGAGCAACGCACACGTTTCATTGCCCATCGACGCCCCATCGGCGGTATTTTATTGCCCAAATTGCGATGGATTCATCACAGTCAATCGCATCAAAATCCATGGGTATGCCCCACTGATGAGATTGAATCGTTGCACCGCTTCTGGCACTGCTGCTACATTACTAATTGATTTTTCACATCTAGGATTTTGTTTTAATTTTTAGATTGATATAATAACCATATTGTATTAGATTGTATAGAAATTCAAAAGTTGGCTTTCACATAATTAGTAAAACCCATGTGGTTTTCTTCAAACTTTCACATGATCAAATAGTTTATTATTGCACAATTGTGGGTTGAAATATACACCACCCCAGCTATGTCCTCCACACAAAGTATATACCTTGTTTATTGACTTCACTTACTGCCACTGTACGCCTATAAGTTAGGCATAAGGCACTTATCTTGTTAAAACTGGAGTTGTTGGAAGATGGATTCTTACTGAATCCAAACAGTCCTCCAGTATAAATAAAAGCTTTAAAAAAAAATTTAAAAAAAGTTACACCATGAGCTCATGTGGCCGTTTTCACAGCTTTCACAATGCGAATTAGTACAGGAGAGGGTTTCCTTTACAAGTACATGTATACTAGGTGCCATACCAGACCTGTGCGATGAATCTGTCGCACATCATGAACATTTCAAGATGTGCGATGCGACGGGCGCCGCCGCTTTTATGACCCTCGCCAGCCGTTTATGACTTTTTATTGACTTGCGACGATCGCATCTTACCAGTGGGGCCGGGCCTTAACGGTTGTGTTTTTGTGACTCTGCAATGACCATTCCACTCACTGTTTCATGAGTTAATTGTTAACCCGTTATTTATTATAGATACAGTCGCGCCCAGTTCCGCTCGTTAATAGCCACCAGTGCAATCTGATCATGTGTCGTTTATTGCGTTTGTGTCTCAATTATTTGTCATTTGTTAACACCGTATTGCCTTTCGTATTCTCCTTTCCTCTATGAATGGTTAATTCATAACGCCTACCTTTTCTCACGCGACATTTCCGAGCGTCATGCTTTGCTCCTTCAGGTATTTTTCATCCTATTGAGAATGAACAAATACCGACGGATTCTGAGCGATATTAGCAGGAAGATACTGGTTATTAACAGTAACATCAGAAATCTCCGGCATCTCATCAAACATTAATGATTAAGTGGACACTGGTAAAATGACAGGTTTCGAACGGCGCCCTTACATTGTCTAATTATGTGCTAGTAATTTTACATACGTGAGTTGACGAGTCACGACATCTACTCATTTAGCCTACAATGCACATATATATACACAAGAAGGTGTGGAAGTGGCGGGCAATGAGAGCCGATCTTAATGAGTCAATAATGATGACAAAGATGTCATGACGGAGCTCCTCATCACACAGCAAGAAACCTGCTAGCATTCCCGATAAAAGTGAAGTGATAATGATCCAAAAACAAGAATGCAAGAGAAACGAAACATTAAGTTAAAGAGACCGAAAACATCATTCTTCCGGAGAAGTCCTTTATATGTAAATATGATCGACTGGAACGACTTACCACGCTCTATTCAAGATGGAAGTCTAAGTAGTCTAAAAAAAACATCTGAGACGAAAATTCTATGACACTTTTGACTGAACTGCATCGAAGTTGGGTTAGACATAATCGAACAAATTGGTCAGTCAGGTAGAATTAGTCATCATCACTCATTATCACATTAATCCCCATCATCACACAATCACCAATGTAAATACCACCAGGCTGGGGACAGTTGTTGTACCTACATGTATTCCTGTCATGAGAAAATTTGCCTGAAAATCTGCTATGCAGAGGCAAATATTGTACCTTTCTACAGTACTAAATATTAAAAAAAAAAGAGAGAAAAAAAAGGTGGCGCTTTAACGCTACCTCCTACTTCAAGCGCTGTCCCTGCAATAAATCCCTACAATCACATTCGTTTTCCATATCTAGGCACCTAGGGTGACACAAGGGAGACTGTTAGGTAGAAGAATACATGTACATGTAAACTACGAGGGATTTAGAAGGAAACCCACGAGATGAAAATAGCTTGGTCCGTACTCCACCGAGTTTGACTGCAGAGTAATTCACGAAGCGAAGCTGAGTGAATTACTCTGTGGTCAAACAAGGTGGAGTGCAGACCAAGTTACTTTCATCGAGTGGGTTTCTGATTTTATCTCACCCCATATAACATTGTTCATTGATGAATTGAATCACCAAATTAGCCATTGAGTATTGGGTACACGAACCTCACGGCCGTGGAGTACGAGTTCCTTATGTTAAGCCCATGGAGAAAAATACCGGGGTGAGATAATGATAAGGAACTGCATCGAGTTCTATAGCCACTGACAATATGCCATGAGTTTTGGTCGTGGAGTAATCTCACGAGGTAAAACCGAGTGAGATTATGTAGCAAACCAAAATGATTGCATATTGTCAGTGGTTATGGATCGAGTGGGGTTAAGATTTTATCTCACCCCTATCACTAACTAATTTGCCAAATGTGTAACATCATACCCTATGGAGTATTTTTCAACAATACTCCACGGGTGTTGAGTACGAGTATCCGATCTTTAGTCTATGTGGAAAAATACCAGGGGTAAGATAACCTATATGTAAACTACGAGGGAAAGTCATATAACACAATCTTCGGAAAATTCAAAAATAAAGAGAGCTAAACTCACATAATAATAATAATAATAATAATAGAGGGAAACTTGTCCCGGGTAAAAGGATATTAAGGTTGCGAGGTAATGATATAAAAAGTCTAGGTGATATCTTGATATCATTCAAGAGTAATATTGATATTCTTTTTCCTAGCACTTGTTTCCGATTTACCATATCCGTTTAAATATTGAATATTGTGGATCCACCTATCAAGTAACGAATTGTAAGAAGATCTGCTTGTATATGCATGTATTTACTTTCCTATCGAAGACCGTATAGAAGATATGAAAAATAAATCTCATCTCAGAACACAGGATCTTTCAAGTTTAGAAAAGAAACATGTCTTTCTTCCTGCAGCCAAATGTGCTATAATGTGTTATTCTTTGGGGGTACATATATTTTATTACCCATCGATTACGAAGTCCCCTCTGTGAAAGTATTGGGACACGGGAAAACAGTATCCATTGTTTCTAAGTTGTCAGACACTATAAACATTGATAACAGATTCACTTTTGTGCCTCAAAGACATTGCTTCTTTAAATTTATTCAAGATGATGGATTACAAAAACAACTAACGGAAGTTTTATAGACGGACGTCTCTGCAAAGCAGTCGAGGTTTACTTCTTATTCCTATATACCTATGGCCGTACACTCTATGTTTACACCACGTTCTAGGGGGTAGAGTGACTTATGTATACTACCCAAGGTTGCCGTATACTACGCAAGGTTGCCGTATACTACCCGAGGTTGGAATTTAGACCAATCAGATCGTCTCTTACAAAACTCGTATGAAAAGCGCAGTGGGGAGAGAACATACAGTGTTAAATTACTCAATAAGGTTCGATCTGGCTTCAGGTTTGATGGTGGGTCAGCAAATAACGCTTATTATCATTATTAAAGCAAATTTGAGGGTATTGTATATAGGACTAGCGACTTCGTCGAGTCCGAGTACGAAAAATATAGAAAAATAATGATTTATCGTTAGCGGGGTTCGAACGCCCGAGGTCCTCATCCCAAGCCGGAGGCCCTGCCGAATGCTCCACAAAGACAGGTGCAAGAACCGGGCCAAATACTTAAGCTGTTGGTGGGTGGGGGGAATCAGCGGAGTTTTGAAAGGGCTACCAGCGAAAGTTGAGATCTCATTGGTTTCTCACGAGAAAAGTAGATAAGAAAATTACAATACTAAACTTTGATTTCAGCATGGCTTGAAATGAATCATAAGAGAAAAAGTATATCTATGTATAGTCCTACAAAAAAGAAGAACAGGTTCGAGTTTTTCTCTACGCGAGAATCTCACTCCCGTGGGGCTTCAATCTCCAACCCTAGATCGGGTTCACTATGTCTCTATGTATGGGAGCAACTTCAAGCGGATTCGACGGAATTCTAGCGTTTTAAATGTAGTAGGTAAATAGGGAAACGAAGTTTCCGGAGAGAGAAAGCCAAAGTAACTCGGTAAGGCTTGGAAAAATTACTGCCCGCAGCCAAGGCCTTGGGCAGTAATTTTTCCGAGCCTTACCTCATAACTTTGACTTTCTCTCACCGGAACATAGTTTCCCTCTAATACACTAACGCTCGAGTATTACTACGTAGCATCATCACATGCTTTACGACCACCTGTCCACAAAACCATCGATTATTGTCTAGGTAGAGTAGAATCTTAACTAACGAGTCAGTCCTAAAGTTCACCCCTATACATGTATTTTTACCTACTATATCTAAAACGGTAGAATTTTGTGATATCCGCTTGGAGTTTCTCCCATACATGGAGACATAGTGAACAGAACCTGGGCGTGGAGAATGAGGGGCCACGAGAGTGAGAATCTCGTACAGTGAAAAACTCGAACCTGGGGCCCGTTTCAATAGAATGGGTCACTAAAGCACTTAGTGACATGTTTAGTGACTCAAATAGTGACAGGAATAGTGACAAAATTTAATTCTCGTTTCAAAAGGCATGTCACTATTGGGGTGGTGTGTCAGTCCACTGTTGGTGACATAGTGACATTGCTGCCTGGGCCTTACAATGGATGGTGTTAGTGCTCTCGGGAACAAGTGGTGTCAAGGTAAAAGTTGTTGCAGAAATTAGTGACAGGCTTGAGAAATCCTACACTGGCTATCAGAGCAGCATTTTCTATGACAAAATTCAAATGTGAATATCATTAGATTGCATGGACCAATATCCTTCATATTTGGCATGTCTATAAGTTGTATGTGTCCCTAACTGGGGTTAAAGTTTCATAGCGTTATCCCTATGGTAAGTAAAGTTATGTGTTTGTGACATCAAAAACGAGAGGGTATACCCTCTCGCTATTATAGACACTATAGTGACCCTTTTAGTGACCGGACAGCCACTTCTGAAATGGTACAAGCCACTATTTGCGGCTGTCTCTTACCCTATGTCCCACAAACGGTTGTCCCTTAACTATTGCAACGCGAAGTACCGCTATTGTGTCACTAAACCCAATAACGGACGTCCTACAGACTATTGAAACGGGTCCCAGTTCTTCTTTTTTGTAGGACTATACTCTGACAAACTTCTTCTCTTATGATTCATTTCAAGCCATGCCGAAATCAAAGTTTTGTATTGTAGTTTTCTGATCTACTTTTTCTCGTGAGAAACCAATGGTTTTCCAAATTTCGCTGGTGTCAATCCATAGTGTTCTGATCGCTGATGATCAGCTCAAGCACCTGTGTCATACGAAATGATAACCACGAGTTTACGATGGTTTCCCGTATACCCGCTAGAGGGCCCAGTTAGCCTGTAGTGCGGCCGACTTTCGTGGTACGAACGAATGGCGGGGGGCGGGGGGGGGGGGGGGGGGGCGGGGGCCAGCCAAATACGATTCGCCGAAGTCGCTAGTATGTGTACAAAACGCTGAGTAATAGGGCCACCTCGCTCTTGCTACCAACTCGCCTAACGACCACGTATTTGAAGACCCAAATATCATATTTTCTGCCACTAAAGCATTCAGATATGTGTCGAAGACCAGGATTTCGTGAGTTAGCAGGGTGAATCAATGAAAGGGGAGATGGTAACAGACAATGCGTGTGAAGGATTTGATGGTGTGGTCAACACATTGGTGTGATATACTTTGAATGTTCTATGTTTGTAATGATGTATTTATTTCCAACAAATTGCTAGAAAAATATCTATTCACATACATTGTACTTTCCGTAAAGCAACCACTTCGCTAATGCGATCAATTTGAGCCCAGTCCCTTAAGTGGTCGCAATAGCAGGAGTCTAATAAAGAAGACGATTAGAAAGACGATTCCGGGGCACAGACAGCAATGGCGGCACAGTATATGTAAGCCTGAAGCCACAGGTAGACATGAGGTTGTAGAAGCTAGCCTTAATGAGTGCAGCATAAGGACGTCATTGACATGGCTTCTAGGGATAAAGAGATTGCTTTCTTTGTGGTCACAGTGAATGTAGTACGACCAGACGCTAATTTGGAGCAGGGATGCTTCCGTACAAATACCCGTGATGATTCAGCATATCAACAGTACGTGCGTCCCCATTTTCATTAGTGGATCAATTGTACCTTTTCTCAGGAAAAATAGAACAGGAGGCATAACCAAAAGTTGATGATTTATTCAATCCCCCTTGGAACCAGCGCCTTGTCCGTCAATTACCGTTTCCTTTCTCCCAACTCTTTCAATGCAGATAAGGGATTATCTTACTCTTCGAGTAGGTAACGAAGAGACGGTGTAATCTGACTTCCACTTCTTTGATTTCAACATTGAGGTCCTTTGATTTGAATGCTTCATTGTGATTGGTTGCCGGGACGTCTATCAGATTTCAAAGCATGTGCCTGGAGAGTGCTGCTGACATGGACACCCAACACAGATTGCCCGATGTGAGAGACAGTGACACGCCTTTTGAACAGATTAGTCGGTGCCCTGAAGTGATATCGACGTCGAACTCGTTAAATAGCGAAATATGCAAACAGGCCCCAGATGCCAGGCGCACAATTTCCATTCTCCTTTGAAAAGGATGAAGATCATGTTTGTTTTTACGGATGGATTTTCAAGGAGATCAACAGCACAAGAGGGTCTCACTGTTCAGAACTACAGAAGAGACTTGTCCAGCGATATTGTTTCTTTATGCATGGGCATTGTACTCTGTCCATGCTTGATGTAACTTGCAAATGCCACCACATTGATTTTTTCACCCAATCTGACTGATTCTGGCCCTCAAGTAGAGTTAGGATTCAGTCTTTTATTATCAGCGTGTCGATTGGTTTCTGACGGATGGAACTAAATAACATCTCCTCAGGTATTACTCTAAACTGTCATGACAGGTGTGGCCCCTTTCGCCAAGATTCGTATATCCAATGCAAACAGACATCTCAATGTTGTGCATTTAGGTGCCTGTGTGGAATGGCGTTCATCATATAACTTAAAATTGAAAGGCACAGTAAAACCCTGCGTAAGGGACGTTCCGCGAAAGGGGCACCCCGCGTTAAGGGACAGTTCACTCAGAACGAAGATCCGTCGCTTTTTCTTAAATGCTTATTTCAAACACGAGTTTAGGGCCACTCTACGTTAGCGGGCAGTTTGATCTGAACGGTCGGTATCCCTTACGCAGGGTCCTAATTCTACTGTATGTTGAAACAGGTCTGGATAAATTCCATATGTAATAAACAGCGTTCCCTAGGTTCTGTAGCACATACCTATAATGTGAAATAGTTGCAATATTTTACGAATTGAAACTGAATTCGAAGTTTCAATTTTCCACCCTAGCGTTGATTCAAGTAAATGTGCCAGCTCTAATGTCTTCGAAGCGATATCAACCAATAAATCGATATTTTCGGCAACCGTTTTGGCAAAGGTTAACTTTACTGTCGGATAACTACCTCCCGTGAGTAATTCCGTTAAGCCTGAGCCTAAATGATGATGATTATAAAGTGGGAACGATTACGAATTAGACCTTCCTTACTACACTAAATAGGAATTTTTCAGTCACTTTTCCTGGATTTACCTGCATTGTATTCCGAGTTGAATCAGTCAGTAGCATGAATCAAGGCATTGAGAAGAAATGCCTTGATTCATTTTTCATAAGGAAACATCTTTATGATAAGAAATGTAACCAGTTATCTCTGATTCTTTGATGGTATCAATTTCAAAGGTCCCCTTGGGATAGTGTGACAGTGAAAAGATTCATTTCTTTTGGAGGCGCACATAATAAAATCGCACTTCAAAGGTGTTTGTTGCTGTGTTCCCACACTCTTCCTCAAGGTATCAGGTTATAAGGCCTCCTGTGCCTACGCGGTTTACCCTTTCCATTCTTTAGGAATGCAATGGATGTGCCACTGAGCTTTAAGGCAACGTGTCATAAGGTCTCAGACACCTTCCGGGTTTACAGCAACATATCAACTCTTGTGAAATATAGTATGTGGGAATATTAAGGCTATTAACAGCATGTATGTCATGCAATCATGACAACTATATGGATTCTGATTCAATATTTGTTCAATTCCCGAGTCTATTTCTATTCACATACTTCCCTGCCTTCTAACTCTCTCACTCTGTGTCCCTGTCTCTTAAACTACATCTCTCACTTTCTCTCTCCGACTGTTCCATACTCTCTCATATTCTTTCTATGTCTCTCTTTCTGTGTCACTCTCGATCTTTGCCTCTCTCTCCCTGTCTGTTTACTCTTAAAGCCTGCCACCACCTACCACGATTCTGGTCCCGATTGGCCTTACGACGGCCTTCCCGACACCATTCCGATTCTAGCGTGAGGTCAGCCAAAATCGTGGTAGGTGGGACAGGTTTCTGCGATTCCGTCCACGACAGCTCACGATAGGCTGCGATGAAAACGCCAATCGTAGAGGTCCCGATAATTTCCAACATGTTGGAAATTTCATAGCCTGTCGTTGGGTATCGTAGCCTATCGGGAAGATATCGTGGTCAGTGCGTATGATTCACCGATTGGATCACGACAGAGGTCTACGATTCGGGGACCTCCCGATAGGTCACGATTTCGCCATTTCAAATCGTAGCGATCGGGAAGCATGTCGTGGCCTATCGTGGTATGTGGGGGTCCCCTCTTACACTCTGTCTATGTTTCACTCTCCCCTTACTCTCTCATTGATTGACTATGTCTTTACTCTCCTCTCTCTATACATGTACATATTTCTCTCTCTGTGTTCCTCTTCTACTCGTTGTATCTCTTTCACTGTCTCCGTCCAGGTGTCTGTTTGTCTCACGCTGTCTGCCACCTCTCGAATGTGATCTTTGTGTTTTCCCTCTTGTGGTCTTCGCAACGTCACCAGTCACAAAATTAGAAAAGCTTAAATCATAATCCTCGGCGAGCTGCGATACTGGGACGAACACATCATCGACATTAACCAATCGATTTGGATTATGATACATTGACACGAGAGCGTGAGCGAAAAATGGAGGAATCAAATTACAACGCTTTCCTCTGTGAACGTTACACGAATGCAGTCAAAGAAAACCGGGCGTTTGTTGCGTCAGGTGAACAGAAATCAATGGGGCGGATAGGGAGCGGAAGGAGCAGGGTCGGAGGTTCGCTGGCGCACTGGTTGTTCGCTCAATGAAACATTGGGTACGCGCTGACGGAGACAAACAAACAGAGAAGATTGTGCATCACCAGGGACCATCCATCACCTCTCACAGGAACAATAAGACCAGGGATGGCAGACAAATGGGTTTTTTCTTGCTCTACTCCCCCTCCTTCATCTTCCTACAAACCTCGTCCATTATCACCGATGAACTGGACGAACGGTCCAGAAGCCAAACAATTCGACTTATGATTACAATGGTAGTAAACTTCATTACAACAAAGCTATACATAAAACCTTTGAAGGTGAGAACCCACTGGAAAAAATACTTATCGTTAGCGTAAGTGTGATTTCATTTAAATACTGTATGTCGTTACTATGTTATATTGAATTTTAAAAAAAAACCCACCTTTTTTTTTAAAATCTGCGTCCAAATGGTGTAACAAATAAAGATAGTGAATCAAATAAAATTGGTTTCGGCACTTTTTGCTTTTTATCGTATGTAGATTACAGCGAAATGTGAGCTTATTTGTTCTGTAAGTAGACCTCTGATGGCAAGAAACACTAGAACATTCGTTTCAGTACTTTTTGCTCTTCATCATTTATGTAGAATACCGAGAAATGTGACTTTATTATTTAAGTAAGGAGACCTTTGCTGGCACCGAACACCAGAATATTAGTATGCGATGTCCATCCCCAATATCACAAAGAAAACTATTCACAATGGTAAGAAAACTAAGATCGAGCATTTATATGTCACATGGTTGATCATGATGGTTTTATAAATCAGGAGGAGACTTACTCCTTATACAAACCTATCTATAGATATGCGAGCCGCTAGGTGATTACCACCAGATTGCTGTTAAGGCTCATGAAAGTTGTGTTTTAGGATACCCCGGGGATGGCGGGTATTTAATTCGACCATTTACCTGAATGATTGAGCCATCTCCATTCCCTGTTAGCTACATCGCAGGCCGATGTGAGAAACTTACATCCCCCAATTAGGGGTAGACACATTGCGAGCCTTGGAAAGCATTTTTAGAGGAGAATATAATGAGGAATCTGCCGTCCCAGAATAAGCAACCAAAACACGATGGAGACGTTATTTCCCCAGTTCTTCCAACATACTTACGAGATGATATCTGTACTAGTTGTACATTTTAGATAGAATAACTGAATACCATTCAAATATGAAAATAATCACATGAAACAAGACAAACAACTTTAAAGGCATATCGGACAATTTGGCGTGAAAATTAAAACCCATGTAATTTTTCTGAAAATTGAATACAATGATCTCTAAGTATTGTTGAGCACATATCTGACTTTAAAATCGGGGGTCACCGTGCTAGATTTTGATTTATAGATCAATATTATGATTATTTTATATAAGAATATATAGAGATTCTAAAAAGTTGTTTTTCACATAGTAAAACCCATATCATTTTCTTCAAACTTTCACAGAATATAGTATATGTATGGTACTACCTATTTAGGTTTTAAAAATCATAGGTCACCGTACTTGTTTTTGAAAGAATTGAAGAAAACCTTTTTTTTCAGTACATTTCCTATATAAATCAGGCAAATGAAAAAGGGCCTATTTTACTTATTGGATTAGGTCCAACTAGACAAAACTTAAATTTTGCTCTTTAAAGTTTGGAATATGCCACAAATAACCAATTACAATGGATTAATGGGAATATCTAAAAATCACCAGGTGGCGCCACCGTGGATTGTAGGATATGCCTTTAAGTAGATTCTACTACCTAGAGAATAAGGACTTTGCTGATTAAGAAGACAAAATAGACAAAAACACTGACTGGTTGGACACTGCCATTCGTAGTACAAGATCAGATGCTCGTACCAAGTTCAAGTTCACCCCAACAAAAAAGACTATTGTTCTAAACTCACCCTATTATAGGGGTCTAGCTGCCTGGGATAGACTCCCAGCGGGTGTCCAGTCGATTTCATCCAAGGACAAATTTAAGAATACTATAAAAAAAAACTTGTTAACAAACTGAATCAACGTTGTCCAACTTCCTCATTTCATCATTCCCCTCCCTAATATACAATCATCTCTTTGACTTGAAATACAGTTTTTTATTTCGATGTATGTTGTGTAATGCCAATGTATGTAGGCCTACTTGCTTCATTTCAATATGTATCTGAAAAACTCAACTTTGAGATATACAATAAACTAATTTAAAAAAAAAAAAAAAAAAAAGCTCAATAAACTAGCTCGGGTTCCGTCAATTTCTCAAAGGGAATATTGAAAAGAGAGAATCACAAAACTAGTTGCCATTTTGTCCAAACGCTGGAGCTTGGTACTGTTGTCAAGTCTTTGGAGTATCGGCAATCAACTAAAAGCAAGTTAGAAGCGGATGCCTGTTCCATGATAGAAATTCCGAGTCAAGCAAAGAACGGAACGATGCACACAAAAAACGTCGAACGATGAGGTGCAAAGGGAGCAGATAAGAATGTCAGGGCTCTGAATGGTGATGGATTAGATGCGGACATTGACATGATGTGTGATGTAGAATGATGACAAACTGTATGATGTCTCCAATGGTATAACCTACCTCACTAATGAACAATAAATGTTCCATTTATAACCATCCACAGCTAGCCTGGAATAGGGCTGACTGGCACAATATTCATTTCCCTGTCCTATCTATCTCTTTATTTCGATATGTGTTATCATTCTATTAAGGTTTATGTCATTCTCATTATATAATCACAGGGACAGGTCATCAAAAACATGCAATCATATTGCAGAGTATACGCACATCAAATGGGTGTGATAGAAGAGCGAAGTCGTCCTAATTATGTAGAAAAGATATATATACACACGTACCTGAACAATCACTAATTAACAGTAACTGAACAATCACTAATTAACAATCAGGTAATAATAACACCCAAGGAAATAGCAAAGAAAAAGGCCCCCATCCCAGGGGAATACTGAACAAAGTCTGTGACCATCTTGGCCATAAATAATGAACACCGGATTTAATCTAACATCTGATGTCAATAAGGTTTAAAATGCCTACCGTTTTTTTTGCCATGCTGTAGTACATATCGACAATATTCTATCATTCGTCTGTGTCATGCAACACCAAATTAGTGCAGTATCCCACCTATTCCCGATGTACATTCCTGTCATAAAGGACAGATATTATGTGAAATCATAGTTATGGTGACAATACGGGGTAGATTTATGAGTTGTTTCAGAGAAATTCGTTCTGAACGAGCCGGCACGTGTTTCACATGATTCGTACTCATATTCCACCCCAATGTTTGATAAATATACACACTAACTTGTTCCTAGGTTTCTGTACGATGCCACAGAACTCGCGAAGTGAAGGGATCCTCCATTATTGAATCTTGCGCCTAGAATTCTGTTGTCGGCCTCTCGACCAATGAGATTGCGTTATTTCTTCAAAGCGTGCATTCTGTCACTCAAAGGATGCAGTCTGTCACCCAAAGGGTGCAGTCTGTCACTATCCAAGGTAACCAGTACAACGTTTCACAGCATAGAGTGCAATCTGTGTACAATTACCATACCCCCAGGAGCAGTATGTATTGACTCTGACTTTGTGCATAGGTATATAATAATAGATATATTTCTCTGTTTTCATTCTTTCATTCTTGAAAATATTGTGGGAGGTCCTCATATTGAACCTATCCAGAGCAAAACCTATTCTGCTGGTAAGCAAAGTAAAAACAGAGAAATGAATCGCTCCTGTGTTACCACAGTACTATCTGTCTGAGTGGAATGCTGTCATGGCATCGCTGGAGGAGAAAGGCAAATTGACGGAGCTTGTTGCCAGCGATATCCGGTGTCAACATGTGGCCGTCGCCAGGGACCAGCCCTGAGTTTATCAAGCGACTCCAGCTTGGCTGAGCGGAAGTGTCAGCTCTACTTCCTGCGCATGCTCCACTACAGTGTCGCCTGCGGGAGGTGCAGAGACTGTGGTGTTTGGGAGATGTGGGCTGTGATAAATGAGCAAAGTGACAGCCTCGTATGAGACGGGCTTCGTAACGGCGGGACCCCCTCGACGGGGCCTTATCTTGTAAGTATGGGCTTTGTCAAGGAAATGTGTAATAAGCAGGGCCAAAGGTTAGAGTTAGTAATAAACAGGAGCAAAAAGCTTAGGCAGAGTTAGACTATGGCCTGGGCACCAGGGACGGGGTTGATCGGGTTAAAGTACTGCCCTTACAAACTATTCTCCGGGGAGAGGGGAGTTATGCTTTCTGAAATGGCATCTCCAAAGTGACTGCAACGTTAAAGAGGCATTGACATGCTGGTTGAGCCGCCCCTGCTTAATATTTCCCATTCATTAAATAAAACCAGGTGACATCTCCCCATGCTCCCGACACTAATTAATCCTATTAATTAGGATAACCAAGAAATAAACCCTAGCTTAAATAAACGGCATTGAAAATGGAACAAAGTTGTCTTTTTTAAACAAAGATGTCATTGGAAGATGATCACGATAAAAGGATGCGGTTTTACGAGGGTTCCCACAACGCCAGAACGGATAAACGACGGCCGGAAGTATCGAGCGATATTTGAGGTGGTTGGGCGACTTGTGACCGCCGGGGACGGGTGCACACCTAATGGGCGGGTCTACGGCAAGAGCCTATTCACCACCACCTGTCGTTGACATGAACGACACAATCTCCAGCACCTGACACTGACAGTTGATATAGTGCTCCCGTTGACCCCCTCCACGACATTTCCACCTTCTCTTTTTCGCTTATTCTTGACCCACTTCATTCATTTATTCTTTCTCAACATCTCTGACTTAATTTTCCCAGAAGAAAGAATTTTTATTATACAAAAAGGAAGCAGGGTTCTGTCGCTCGAACATTAATTACCAAGTCAGGTTAATATATCGGACACAATAGCAGTGTGAACCCCAAGCCTGATTAATTGCCTGCTCTGCTGTGTACCTGTGGGACTGATTGTCCTGGCAACAAAGACCAGGAGGGCCTATTTGCGTCAGTCAAGCCAGGTAGCAGGCCACAGAGGACAGATACGCTTAACACATCACATAAGTTGCAAAAAGAAAAGACAGGTGAGAGACAAAAGCGAAGAGAATAGTAATGAGAGAGAAATCAATCAGGAGACAGCGAGCATACGAAGGTGAACGACTTATAAGTGTTGATAGAATGCTGTAAGAATGTAAGATAGTGCATCCTAATATAAGAAGGAAAGTTTTATTGTTGGGAATAATACGTAGTCTTTATAGAACGGGCGGGTTAAAGAAAATAGTACATTTAGGAGACAATAGGCGAAATACTAGGACATCACATAAGGAGAATCTGATATTGAACCGACCTAAGAAAGAAAAATATAGGAAATCAGCTATTTATCAAGGGATAACAATTTGGGATTCATTAGACACTATTTATAAAAAAACTGGATCAAAGAAGGAATTTAAGAAGGCGGTTATGAATAAATTATAAGTACAAATATTGAAGTCATCAAAATATGGTTAATTAGGTATTAATTATATAACTGTAATTGATTGTGTGTCACGCACCAACTGTAATAATTGTATCACCCATAATGTTGATCAGACAGGAAGTCAGAGTACAAATTGTATGTATGAGGATTATATGACTAAATCTACTCTGTAAATAGAATGGGTATCACCTGTCTTTCACCATATAGTTACTGTATTGTGCATGTAAATTGTCTGTATATCTGTTCCTGTTTTTCGTGAATGGAAGAACGAATCCTGTATTCGAAATCATGAAAATAAAACCCTTTAAAAAAAAAAAAAGCAGGAGCAGTTACAAATAGTTGAGGCCTAACAGATTGATATGTGCGCAGATAAGACCTAAGACATTAAGTATTGCATGTGAGGTCTAATCACTGCACGGAACTAACCACTTTATATATGTATACGCCCGGCATATACAGGTATGCTTTTGCGTATACAAGGTCAACCTATTTCCCGTGTGTATACGCCTCATCTGTAAGCGTATATAAGCGTCCATGTTGCGGTCATATATACGTCATATATACGCCTGATTCTGTTGTATTTACGCCACTATCGAATAGTTCCGATCTCTGCCACTTGGGGACACCACTGTACCCTATTTCATTTGCCATTAGTCATTAAGTCATTGGTATATGGAAAATCCAATGTTATGTTATCAATTTTTAATATGAAATTGTTCTAAAACGATATTTATTATCGGTCCATTAAATACATATAATAAACCAAATTTGTTTTTTTAATATCTTTTTATATAGATCCTACTTTGAAAACACCACTCTTCTTAAGACATACTTTGGGTACTGTTTATATATAACACAAGGTCTGATCTATCATCAGCCTTTATCCTACCCCTAATATAAAATCCCATAGGCTTAACATTACCCCAGATCCCCAATGAAACAGAGTGAAGGCCGTAGTGGGCTTATAAAATTTTATTTAATTTTATGAGTCTTATTGATATGAATAAGAGGAATACATGAGTATCAATAATAAGACAAATATAGAAATTGACATAGATATGTGTTTGTCAATTGTGATAAGATTTGTGACAATATGACAAATATTGAAATTGACATAGATATGTGTTTGTCAATTGTGATAATATTTGATATAAGATAAATGAAGATTATGTAATATTACATAGTTAAACCTAACATGTAATAATAAAATAATAGAAATAGCCCTACGAGTGTAAGGAGTAGGAGAGAGAAAAAAAAGGAGTGGGTGGGTGGGTAGAAAAAATAGGTGTTGAGCGTAGGAGACCTGTGAAGCGAATGAGCAAAGGACAGTGTTGGACTCGCGCACTTTGATATTTAGTGCGGCCGAGAGTGGAGAGGTGGCGCAGGGGTGCGCGAGTGCAGAGTGGTTTCACCATGGGGGGCAATGACCACCCCTGACCATAGGCCATGGGCAACCCATTACCCCAGATCCCCAATGAAACAGAGTGAAGGCCGTAGTGGGCTTATAAAATTTTATTTAATTTTATGAGTCTTATTGATATGAATAAGAGGAATACATGAGTATCAATAATAAGACAAATATAGAAATTGACATAGATATGTGTTTGTCAATTGTGATAAGATTTGTGACAATATGACAAATATTGAAATTGACATAGATATGTGTTTGTCAATTGTGATAATATTTGATATAAGATAAATGAAGATTATGTAATATTACATAGTTAAACATAACATGTAATAATAAAATAATAGAAATAGCCAAGAAGCCAATAGTTAAGGGAAGAGGAGGGTGGGAAAGTTTGTTATAGTCACTTTTTGAAGGAGAGAGACTCAATGAGGGACTTGTTGACAGTCTCTTGGTCCGTGACTCTGATGTAGTCCCTGTGAGCCTGGGACCTCCACCCTCCATACCTCTGTATGTTAAGTTCAGGTATGCCGGCCTCAAAGGCCTGAGTGGCAGCGGCCTTCCTGAGGCTGTGGAGGGTGTACGTCTTCACAGTTTGGCCTGTGGCCTGTAGGAGGCGGTCCCATTCGTTGGTCATGACCCGTGATGTGATGGTCGTCCCATCGGGCAGTGTCAGAAACGGGTCCCGCAGTGAAGCCGTAGGGGCCGCCCGTAGTAGACCTCGAACCGCGTCTACCGGGCACACCCGGATATCGTCCGCGGCCTCGAGGCGCATTACTTTCTGTTGCCCCACGTATTGTAGATTTTTGGCCGCCTTGATGGTGATTGTCACGTGCCGGCGGCCGAGGACCACGTCCCCCCGAGTGAGATTTCGAGCCGGATCGAATGCCCGAGCCGACTGCGGCGCCACCTCCCCCTGCCGTAGGGCCGCGTAGAAGATGAGCAGCAGGCCCGCTCTCATTGCCGTATGGAGGGGCGATCCTGTTAGGGCATCGAGAACCGCCCTGAACACATCCATTGGTATAGGGGCCTTCACATTTGGGACGTAAAGCTTGTTTCTCCTCATGCCCTCGAGGGCACGCTTCACCCGGTAATCCTCTGTTGGTCGCACGTCCCCCCCCGTCAGTCGGAGATGTGCACAGACGTGCGATAGCTGGTTGGCGACCGTAGCCGGCGAGGGGGCGTGGTCGGCCACGTATTCCAGGTAAGACGTGATCAGGCTCACGGTTGGTGCCCGGGGGTCCGCCCTCATCCGGTTGCAGAATGCCAGGTAGGTGGTGACTGCGGATCGCTGGTTTGCGAGCGTACCGGGGGCACGCGCCTCTGACTGCCTCGCAGATGCCTTCGCCTGGAGTAAGAGAAGCGCCCGATCTGCAGAAGAGACGGAGTACGGGTACAAATGAGGCATGGGTACATGGTACGATAGGGTACAGCTCATGAAGGTGAATGAGGGAAGTGGCCCTATCATATTCCGTCCTCGACAGATGGGCTCTGCTCAAGGCATCTGCGATCACGTTTTGCACCCCGGGGATATGGCTGAAGACGAGTTCCACCTGCAGACGTGCCTGCACCATCCATGCCTGGCGGGCACACTCCGCCAGGACTGGGTTACGGGCACGCCCACTATTGAGGGTCTGCACTGTGCCGAGGTTATCACAGAACACCTCAATCCGTGATCCCCGATTCCTGTCTGTGATGAACGTGTGGAGTGCGTAGATGGTATTCAGGGCCTCGAGCTCCGAGATGCACTCCACGGGATCGAGGACGGGGCACACCTGGCCGGAGTACGAGAAGCGGCCGTCGGTTCCTCCGACGCCCGACAGGCACGCATCTACTGTGATCCTCCGCGTCGGGGGACCTCGAGGGATGAGAGCGCGGCCGTTCCAGCCCTGGGCAAACTGCACCAACCAATCCAGGTCCTGGCGCATCTCAGAATTGATGTTCATGTAGAAACCTCTCATCCCCCTAAGGGCCTCGAGTAACTTCGAGACGAATGCCCGCGCCGGACGTATACACCTCGCCACGTGTAATATCCTTCCGAGCACCGACTGGAGCTGCCGTTTTGTCAACGTCCGGCGCCTCGCTACGGCCGACACGTGACCACGGATGTCCTCCAGCTTGGCCGTGGGGATCGATAGAGTCATAGTACGGGCGTCTATCTCTATCCCCAACCATGTGACGGTCTGGCTGGGCTCCTGAGCTTTATCGCGTGCCTCAGGGAGGCCCAATTCCGAAAAAAGCTCTCGCGCGATCCTGAAGTCCACGGCCGCCTTACCTCGGTCCTCGGAGAGGATGATGAGGTCGTCGAGGTACATCGCGGCCGTGACTCCCTTCGATGACAGTATCCCCACGATGGCCTCCGCCACACACTGCATGTGGTAGGAGGAGGCACAGGCACCGAACGGCATTGCAGTATCGCAGTAGTGCCCGCCCTCCCACGTGAAACATAACAGAGGCCAATCGAGGGGATCGCACCTAAAGTTCTTGTAGGCACGCGACACGTCGATGGACGACATTTAGGCCGACGTGCCTGCCTTGACGAGTTTGGCCACAAACTCGTCCATCGTTGGGAGGCCGTGCTCTCGCTCCAGTCCGTAGACCGAGTTCTTAATGACGAACGAGTTCACGCTGCACTCCCGCGGGAAAGTCATGTCGGTAATGATGCGCCGGTCGTCCGTCCCACGCTTTTCCCGTGTCATGAGTGGCGACACGTGACACCACGGGCTAAAAGGCGGTTCGGCGAACGGGCCCATCATATTGGTAAAGGCTGCCTCCTTTGTCAGAAACTTCTCTACCTGCACGGGGTGAGAGGTTGCGCTGGGGTGGTTGGCCACCCCCCTGGTATCACTCTCCGGTCCCATGTATCCTAGGGGGAAACCGTATCGCAGGAAGCCCAGGAGCTCCTGCGCCTCCTCCACGTGTCCTAGGTAATGCTCCCACGCCGGTAGGTTAAGGTCGGAAGGCACCTCGACCCTAGCGCCGAGTGCGTTGGGGATTCCCGTGTCACGCACGGCTCGGTATATCTCCGCGTGCCTGGCGGGCCCCATGGCCGTGAACTCCGGCCATGTCTCCCGGCGATGCTCCTTGAAGGCGAACGGGTCTGTCCTCACTCCCTCCCGGTGCACTCAGGACGGTTTCGCAGACGTCCTTAAGTGCTTTGAAGTCGGGAGTGTTAGATTCCTGACCTCGGCCCGGCGCACTAACACTAACACCCGGCAAGCGACTGGGACCATCGTCCTTCACAGAGCCGGGGACGACCGCCGCTGGGAGAAAGGGGCGTATCTCCTCCGGGAGTGTATTCCCCCTGTCGTTGTTGTTGTTTATCGCTACCCCTCGGCCACATGCCGAGGGGGTCACGTGAGCGGTGACGTCACGTGGGGGAGCCGGCTTTGTTACATAACACTCCGTGCCGCCGGCCCCCCTTTCATCTGTGCTTCGCGCCTCGTCTACTGGCGGGGCGCGGCCTGCCCGTTTTTTTAACTCGGCTGGGGTTGGTGTACCACACTCTGGGCTGCCGCCGGCCGCGTAGTCGACTGGAGTTGATACCCCGCCTGTGGTACCCGCCGTGGTGTGGGTACAGGGGGAGCCGCCGTGTTGTCGTACCCGTGGCCGTAAGTGAGCTTTCGGTTGCAGGCGTGCACCGAGTGACCGCACTTCCTGCCCACTGAGTCGCAAAAGGTGCACACGTGCAACCACCGGATGCCCCCTTCGGTGTGGTCGCTGCGGTGGCGGCACCCCCTCTCTCCATTGAAGTCCCGGCACGGGGCCTCGCTCCCCCGGGCACATCCGGTCTCCGTGTTTTGACTGCTGTTAGATGTGTGGGCGGTGGTCATCGCGAGCCGGACACGTTCTTCCTGTATCCGGCCGTGATCTGACCACCGCATCCTGCCGGACTCGACCTGGTCGAAAACGTAGTTTGACCAGCGTCTGACGCCGGCCCACGGCTGTGCCTGCGCGTCAACCGTCACCTGGTATAAGTGCTTGAACATGTGCTCTTTGTCCTCGGGGTGCAAGGCGCGTTCGTCATTCAATAAAGCCACAAAACATGAAATATACTCTAGAGGCCCGAGGCTCGACCGTAGGTCCAGTTTCTGGTGCAGCGTGTACACCCCATCTCTGTCCATGAACATGTACGGCTTCGCCGTCGGCCTCCGGGCATTAAGATCAGAAAGTAGGCTCTTACCCGTTGTGCGGTCGTGTCGCATGGCCTCACGGCCGAATTCACGCTGGAGGTGTTCCTCGGTTGTATAGGCGTCTCGGAGTGCCCTGGGAGCGGGGAGTAGGCGCTCGTTTTGATCCTGGGCCCATTCCCTTGTCCGTTCGGCCGCTGAAGAAACCCGTGAGCCGGCCCGGCGCGATGCCGGCCTGGAGATTTGCATGATCGCGTCCATCATGCCGTCCATCTGGCGCGATATCTTCGTCATGTCCGTCCTTACTTCGCCGACATCCGTCTTTACCTCGTTCACGTCCGTCCTGACCCCTCCGAGGTTGGCCTCCAGGGCTGTGATGCGCGAAGCCCGAGTCCGTGCGCTGGCACTCGTGCCCTGTTGAGAGACCGAGTCCACGTGGTCGCTCTCGGCCGCCAGCTGCCGTATGGTTATCTCCGAGTCCGTCTCGGCCTCCGCGGGTGCGGATGCCGCCACAGCGCTTCTGGTCAACATAACTAGACTATAATTCCTTAAACCACTGAATCGCTTGGTATCCCTGTCCTTGTCTGCCGATATTCAGGGGAATATGGAGACCGAAGGTACGAAGGGCGATAAGCCAAGGAGCGATAGAAAAAATAGGTGTTGAGCGTAGGAGACCTGTGAAGCGAATGAGACAGAGGACAGTGTCGGACTCGCGCACTTTGATATTTAGTGCGGCCGAGAGTGGAGAGGTGGCGCAGGGGTGCGCGAGTGCAGAGTGGTTTCACCAGGGGGTCAATGACCACCCCTGACCATAGGCCATGGGAAACCCATTGACTTTCCGTATGCGCCCGTATGTCGCATACGGATAAAAAATCGCTCCTAGGAGCGTACAAAAAATGGACCAATCAGAGATCAGCAGCTGAAAGTAGTTCCAAGCGCCTTCAGAGCAGCAAGGAGAGCTATATGGAGGACTTCAGAAAGTTTTGATCATGATTTTTGTTATTATCCTCACATAAAAATCAGAACCTTATTCGTTTTAATCTTGGCTCCCGTATGCGACGACTGGAGTCGCATACGGGAGCCCAGATTAAAACTCATCTGGTTTTATGATAATACACACATGTACCAACTCTGACTCCTACCCACGCCTACCCCCTGCCTACCCCTGCCTACCTCCGCCAATGCCCCCCGCCAATGTCCCGCATAACCCCTGCCTAACCCCCGTCTAACCCCCGCCTAACCCCCACCAAAACCTCTACCACCATGGGTCGGACTAGGACCTCTCCAGCTATAATCCATGTGATACATCAAAGGGGACGGCCGGGGCCGGGGACGGGGCCGAGGGTTTCGCGCTGAGTTGGTGGGAGTGAACCTTTTTTGATTTTATATCGGTACACATATATGCCCGGCGTATATATGTTGTGCAGAGGTTATTTCCTCTCGTATACACCAGGTGTGAAATACAGCCAAGACGCATGCAAGAGGAAACAGTCTTGTTTACGCCTCATACGCTGGCGTGTAATATGGGTGTTTATCCTACCCCTGATAAAAACTCCATAGGCTTAACATTGGGTCACTGTATTCGGTCTGGAGTTCAGAAAAATGAAAAATATCGCTCTAGTGGGATACACTTGACAAATGACTTAATTTGTTAATGTAGAAGTAATTTAGACGGGCAGGGTAGGATAAATTCTAAACCAAACTCGAGTTGGTCGTGTCATTTATCATCGCACTCTGGCAAAATTGCGTATTACTGCTCTTGGCTTCGCCTCGCGCAGTAATACGTGATCTTGCCGTCGTGCAATAAACAACAACAAGACTAACTCTTGTTTGGTTTCTCCATAATACATATAAACACAAGTCAATATACAGCCGATACATGGACTACTGCGATAGCGTATATAGGAATAAACTGGTGGTTTTCGCGCAGTGAATACATTGATAACTGGAGTGGATAAGGCCTAAGGAATAAATGAGCATGCAGATAAGACTTAATACATCTGGGTGTGCTGTAGATGAGGTCTAATTTGTAAGTGGTAAAGATCAGGCCTTACACATTGTTAGATGCTGCATTCAGAATACTGAGGTAGATTGACATAAGATGAATATATATAGACCATACCCAATAATAAATCTCATCGTCTATGTGGCTACAGGACGTTAGGGATACCACATCGATACCGTTTGATTTATTTTCTCATATGCCTACATCGTCAAAAGTTCGCCTCATAGGGTCCAGTGACCACCGAAGGAAATGAAGTTTGTCCCTGTAGGTGCCATGTATAAAATTCGCCAACAAATGACAAGACATGAGAGGTTTGGCGGAGAACATTATTGTACAGGATTGTAGTAATACATACAATAATACATTAAAACAACCGAAAAGGACGCTGCAAAACTAAGTCAGGCCACTGGGCCTGTTGGGCATTTCCCCCGGGTAACTACCAGCCGAACATCCTGCCCTAAATCTTCCCAGAAATGACAAGACATGAGAGGCTTGGTAGAGAACATATATTGTAACAGATTGTAGTAATATGCATAAAAATACATTTAAACCACCACCAAACCACCAAACAGATCAGGAAAATTATTTCTCCAAAATGAGTCTGTCCTGAGAGACCTATTGAAGGTTTCATATAAGATTATATGGACGAGGTGCACAGTTTTAGCAACGGCTGGTTAGTGACCTGGGACCTGTTTCACTAGTTTCGTGACATGTCTGTGACACCATACAGACAGATTGGGTTGTCTGGTTTTGTGACAACACAAGTAACTGCCCTTAGGTAAAGACAGACCCCAAACATAGGAATTCGATAAAATCTACACATCATGGACCTGTTTCACTAGTTTTGTGACAAAAGTGAAGACAGACATGAAAAGCGGCACATGTCAACAGTGCAAGCAAGAACGCACAAAATGAAGTTTAATGTATAATTCTTATGAAACTGGACACACCATCTAGACGCCATCTAGACATGTCAAACCATCTAGACATGTCACGAAACTAGTGAAACAGGTCCCAGGTTTATGCTCCTCACCTCCGATGTCAGGTGGAGGCAACCTGCTGACCTATATAGTGCCTTTTGCATTGGTTAAAATGGTCGGTTGACCTGTACGCTCAGTGTAATTGGACGTGGTTTGACCAAGGAGCTGGTTACAGGTCTGTGATGTGTTTTGATGTTTTTGTGTCTGACCTCTAGTGTGAGGTGCTTGTACCAGTGTGCATGTTTTTTGTCCTGGCCTCTGCGGGTGTCCTGAGTGTATGTGAGTTCTTATGGGTTTTTATTTTTAGGGCCAGCTGGGAATGGACAGTCCCCCCTACCAGCAGTTTCGAAAAAATTCTCATCAGACAAGACGGACAAGACTGTCGAAGAAGAGAAATGCTGCTGCCACCTCCACCACACCGACTACCACATCTACACCTACTACAACCTCTACCACCTGCACAGTCACCCCTACCACCTGCACAACCACCTCTACCATGTGCATAACCACTTCTGCAGCCTACAATACTGATGACAGTTCTGACAGTGATTCAGTAGAATTATCTGGTTCAGAGGCAGATTGGATTGGTACCATGTCCTGAGAAATCAGCACATATATTTTGTCTGCCAAATGATATGGACTGCTGAACTATGACCAAATGACCAAAATGATTAAACTAAGAAGCCTTATGTACAATTGCTCTTGAATCCAACAACCAAACTGTATAGCATAACATTCTATACTCCTTGTATCTCATACCTTACTATTATATGCTAGTTCAAAGGACCACCGAAGCCTACCGACACTGTGTATAACAACTGTATCATCATATATACCCATTATCATTATTATCTATCATTACTATTGTATATATGTCCGGTTCGCATACTCGATAAACATTGTGTGGAAAAACAATGTACAACAATGAACTCAATAAAGATCATTAAAAAAAACTAAAAAAAACTATGATGTTGAAGTTATATATGTCTTTGTTGCTTTGCTGCCTTGTTGCCCTCATCATAGATTTGAGCATATAGATTAAACATTACCGCAACTGTAAAAGTAGTACATAGATACTTTACTTGAGTTAACTTGAGATTTAACACTTTAATTAGTGACTGGAATAATTCAAGTAACATATAATGCAAGTAACATCTAGGTAAATAGAGGAAGCAAAACTGTAACATCAAGTACTTGAGCTTAATTCATTTGGAAACAGTAGTGTATATACAGAGCAAGTCAAAGGAAGTAGCTTCAATAGAAAGCATGGGCACAAGAGTACACTACCAGATCAATGTAAATTATAGATAAAAACAGCACACAAACAAGTAAATTCTTATATGTATATTGACAATTATAAGTGATTGAATGTCACCATCATCTTCATGGATGCCCTCGTTCACATGCATCACCTGCCACATAATACACCAAAGGTTGTGGAAAATACCAGAAGCCCTGGAAGCATAGTATCAGTGTGAGTTGTAAAGATTTTTATCCTTTGGCAAGGCCCTTGACCCCAGTGCCTTAATCACACTGTTCCAGAAATCGTCACCACAGAGGAAGAAGTACACATCTGCGCTGTCTTCATCGGCGAGGAGATCAGACGAAGGTAGCAGGCCTACTATCCAAGCCTCCGTACCGGTTAAGTAATTTCAGGTATTTGCCTGAATTGCGCAACTAAGCTTGTACCCAAGCTTTGTGCCTATCATGTCCCAAGCCTGTGCGGCGCTTCACATTGTTCTGCTGCTGCTCGATAAGAGATGCTATCGGGTTGCAAGTATGCAGACAAGCATAATTTTAACTTTGTTCTCCATTATGAAAACCGGTGCTGTGTACTATGAGGGTGCTGCTTCTTGAACGCATTGAGATACACTGAGGAAGCTTCACAGAACACACTTTTATACATGAAGTATGCCGTCTGGGAGTTGAATTGGAGCTCTTGGGGCACAAAAAGGGCGGAGGGACCACGTTCAGCTGTAACTTACCTCAAACCGCCTTAAATCGACCTGTGCATTGTAAGGAATCGCGAGTGAACGGGTCCAGAATTGTGGCTGGTGTAAGTGACCTTACGTTGACATGAACTCGTCGGCAACCTGTCAGGCTTTGAACGTAAGTTGACACACTGCGGAGCCAGGGCAGCATGCCTAGACCAGACAAGACCATGTTGATCTAAAGCAACCTCAACTCAATGCAGTGCACCTTAAGTCGGCAGCCTATTTTATGCTGAGTGTAGAAAAACCATAAAAATGTCATAAAAATTCCAAGTCAATTTACAATTTGCAAAAAAACATTGTCGGGACTGTCGGGGTGATAGCGTAAATCTAGCACAATAACAGTGTCCTCTGTGCAGGGGGAGCAAAGAGTATGAAAGGCAAAACTGTTCATCATTAGCCCATTGGGTCCCCCTCATTTTGGTAGTGTTCAGGGCTATCTAGTTTGATTTTAGTTGCCACAGTCACAAGGAACCATCTATAAGACAGCTCCAGTAGTCTCGTAACATTAGGCCTAGACAGACATCAACAGCGGCACCAACAGTGCAAGCAACAGCGGAAAAAGACTAGCAAATATCAGAAAATCGAAGTGGCCAATCTTCTTCATATTTGGAACGTTTATAGGTTATATGTATCCCCTACTCATGTTAAAGTGTCATTGTTGAACTCCTACGAGAAGTGAGCGAAACTCCGTGTGTCATCGATTGCAATCTTGTGATCTGTCCATATGGTGTCACAGTCGCCATCTAGACATGTCACGAAACTTCTGAAACAGGTCCCAGGTCAAAAGAAGTGTTGCGAGAACCTACTGACCAAGGGCGAGGGGCAAACCATAGCATCGTCCACTATACCTTAAAGACGTTCCAGGAGGTAGGGGTTATTGTGTTAGTCCGACCAGTGGTCGTCTCGGATGAGACACACAATTGCACTGATATATTCTAGCATCTCCATGTCCTTACGCGCCACCAGCTTTTGCTTTAGACTATCAACCCCTTCCCTGTTGAGGTACAAAAATGGCTTAGGTGTATAAAGATAAATAAAGATCTCTGATTATAGGGCCAGTCTACCTTCGCTTCGGAGGGGGCGCATAAACTTCCTCGCGAACATTTCCTCCAGGTAACTATAGTCAAACTGGTGCAGGAATTTACATGGAGGAGGCATGCAACTATAGTCATGCTGGTGCAGGAATTTACATGGAGGAGGCATGCAACTATAGTCATGCTGGTGCAGGAATTTACATGGAGGAGGCATGCAACTATAGTCATGCTGGTGCAGGGATTTACATGGAGGAGGCATGCAACTATAGTCATGCTGGTGCAGGAATTTACATGGAGGAGGCATGCAACTATAGTCATGCTGGTGCAGGAATTTACATTGAGGAGGCATGCAACTATAGTCATGCTGGTGCAGGAATTTACATGGAGGAGGCATGCAACTATAGTCATGCTGGTGCAGGAATTTACATGGAGGAGGCATGCAACTATAGTCATGCTGGTGCAGGACTTTACATGGAGGAGGCATGCAACTGTCCCCAGGCTCAGCTCAGTCCGGGTAGCCACGATCACGTCAGGGGCCGCAACCTGGCGTCTCCTGGGCAGGACATGTGTCATTGTGTCTTTCAGACTGCTGGAGCTGTCTTATAGATGTGTTGCTTTCTGCCAGTTCTGGGACCTGTTTCAGTAGTCTCGTGACATTAGGCCTAGACAGACATCAACAGCAGCACCAACAGTGCAAGCAACAGCGGAAAAAGACTAGCAAATATCAGAAGATCGAAGTGGCCAATCTGCTTCATATTTGCAACAATTATAGCTTATATGTATCCCCTACTCATGTTAAAGTGTCATTGCTTAATTCCTACGAGAAGTGAGTGAAACTTCGTGTGTCATCGACTGCAATCTTGTGATCTGTCCGTATGGTGTCACAGACGCCATCTAGACATGTCACGAAACTACTGAAACAGGGCCCAGTTCTTTCTTGGATCACCTCCAGAGAACTGGAATAATCTGTTCCGGTGAAGGGAGACTATCCTTCCCTATGTGGATTTACATAGGTTGGTCCACATATCTTTCGGTAAGTCAAGAAGATGTAGAATCAACTAGCATTATGCCCACTGGTCACAAAACCAGACTGCAAGATCTTAGGTAAATTGATCTTTATTTTTACCTTTCTTACACAGTACCTTTGCACCAGAGTGCTAAGTAAAGCCGGGTGAGTGAGTCCACAGGCCAAAGCAAGTTCCCTCATTCAACCACCGAAAGGGTTCGGAGAAATCCAACCAACTGTGAGGCTAGCCTGGCAGCCTGGCCTAGTTAGACTATAGGCCAGGTAACGGGTTCCATTTTTATGGTGCATTATTGGTAACGCCTCCTGGTTCCCCGGTCATCCGCTAGAGGGCCCGGCGGAATTAGGTGTATGACAGGTGGATACCAGCCAAACCACTAGGCTGGTGCCCGGGGTATAAGCTAGTCACAGGCGGGCACCAGCCAAAGTTGAAGCACAGAGTAGCGTGGTTGAAGGTCGTGCCTGTGGAACCCGTTACCTGTCCCTTATTTCATTAGGGCAGGGAACCAGTCCTCTGTGAGGCTCCAAAGGGTTCGCTAGGTCTGTTGGGTAACTAGGTAGCTAGGCCTGTTGGGTATTTTACCTGGATAACCGCAAGCCAATTATCCTGCCAATAAACAACGGCCGGTTATGACAAGCTGAGCTGAGAAGAATAGGAATTAGATGTAAAGTGTTCACCCCTTATTCTACCCATCAAACAGCCCACGATACACAACAACTCATCTTTGTATCTAAAATGTATTTCTTGACTCACATTTAGATTCCAATCATTGCCGTTTTGACGCATATGTACAGCTAACATTAGTCCTTTCACAAAGAAGATTACGGATGACAGATATATCGGCTCATAAGGACATATTGAAGTCTCAGGGGAAAATCCCATCCAAAGTAGGAAACATGCTGATATTGTGACAAATAGTAGGTTCCTAAATTTGCCTTGCCAATGGATGGCATTACTTACTTGTGTTACATCTTTGATATACATTTGAAAACAATAGATAGAAACTCGTTCTGGGTGAAAGAATTCCGAAGTCAGGAGGTTAACTTATTTTGAAGATCCTCACCAAGTGATTTTGGAATTCTTTCACCTGGAACATGTTTCCCTTTTAACATACACCTTCATATATTGTTAGATATTGTGATTTGTTTACATCCACTCAATGAGGAAGCCACCCTTATCGAGTAGCTCCAACTGGCAGGTTTCCTTTGCGCGTCTAGACGATCTGATTCGTCTCGATTTCATCAAGTGATACCCACGATAACAAAACAAGCACCCCCGATAATGGAACAATCATCCTTGATTTCAATACAAGCACCCTAAATACGAAACATATTGATACAACTTTCCTAGCAGTAGTAGAGGGAAACTATGTTCCGGTGAGCAAAAGTTCAAAGTTACGAGGTAAGGCTTGGAAAAATTACTGCCAAAGGCATCAGCCGCGGGCAGTAATTTTTCCTAACCTTACCGAGAAACTTTGACTTTTGCTTACCTGTACTTGGTTTCCCTATTCCTATATACCTTCAAATATCGATAAAAATGCTTAATTCTTTACCTGAAACATTTCCGAAGCAAATGGCTGTATTGTATCACGGGATCAGAGCGGGACGAAAACGTCAGAGCGGGACGAAAACATGAGAGCGGGACGAAAACGTCAACCTCGACACATAACTTATTTTTAATGCACCCCCCCAGCAGCGGTATGTAACTCTAGTTAGTTCAATAATGGGTATATAGGAATATGGTGTTCGGTCATAGGTTTATAATAATAGTCCATATTTCCTTCTTGGGGGGAGGTTGCACAGTGGTAAAGCAATTTGTGTTGCCCATACGCATGAAGCAATGATTCCCCATTGGTGATTACACCAATCCCTCTTTTACCATCTTCATCACATGTAATTCACTATCACTTCAGTGCGCTACTTCCTCTTTTATCCTCCTTATAGGATGACTGCTGGTGCTTTGAAGTAAATTACAAAAGAAAATCTATTTTAATCGTATCATCTTCGAAAGGGATTTGTGTGGACCTCCGACAAAGGTCATCCTTTAATAGTAAGCTTAGACATTATTCCTTGATGTTTCTACAGAAAAGGATTATTCTGAGCACTTAAGTCAAACATAATTGAAAGAGAATATAACAAAGGAATTACATATGACTCAACCCTGAGCATGGCACATATGAGAAATTGCAATGCCTAGTTATCTGGTTATCACGAAAGTGATGAGGCTTATAGAGTCACGGGCATATTGTGATTGTTGGTTACTTGATTTAACTGAGCTGACTGCGTTCAACAGGCCCCACCTTTAGGTTTTTGGTGTCAAGGTCTACCTTAGTTAT
Organism: Alentia gelatinosa; assembly: GCA_950022655.1. Lineage (NCBI taxonomy): Eukaryota > Metazoa > Annelida > Polychaeta > Phyllodocida > Polynoidae > Alentia > Alentia gelatinosa. The sequence continues at coordinate 11,762,451 of OX465582.1, forward strand.
GTTTGCGTATATCAACCTCCATTTGGCCTCTTCTGACAAGCTTTACGTACCTGGAACAAATAAAACGAAAACATATCAACACAATTACCAAGTAATGGGCGAAGAGAATCAACGTGATCATCATAATCATAAGAATAGCAGTTATTGATTAAATATTGTCCCATCTCTGACTAAGCTCTTAGAGGGTGCGTCCACCAACCACGACAGGGCTGCGACACACGCCGACAAGAAATTTTCAATCGGTGACTTGTCGCAGCCTTGTCGTGAGGAGGGGAGCTGTCGTGAGGCCTTGTCGCAGTCGTCGGGAAGTGCACGCTCCACCTAAATATTCTATCGTAGACCTCTGCGACACGCCACGACACGCCACGACACGGCTTCAAAATCGAACATGTTCGATTTTGTCGTAACCTTGTCGGAAGGCCCCCGACAGGCCCCCGACAAGCTTCATGTCGCAGTCTGTCGTGGCCTTGTCGTAGCCTCTTGTCGGGAACTGTGGTCCACCAACCACGACAAGGCTACGACAAGGCTTCCAATCGTAGAGCTGTCGTGGACCTTGTCGGGAAGCCGTTGTCGCAGCCTTGTCGTGGTTGGTGGAGGCACCCTCTTACAGATGAGATAACCTCAGGGATGTCAGCAGCCCTTGAAGAAAATCCCTGAAGTTAATTGCTGTAGGACTAGTACTAGTCTGTGCTCTCAAAGTAGAACCCTATATATGTATGTCAGGGTTTTTAGGGATTCTTATATATGCATTATCCATTTCCAGCTTGTTAGAGAAAACCCTGAAAATATTAGGAGTAATAATGCCCTTCTTTCTATGGAAGTTGGATATATATAGGGGCTCTAAAAACATGAGACACTATTTCTGTGTTTTATAAAAATCCATGATTTCAGGGATTTCCCTGAACTCTGACATCCCTGTAACCTGGATTATTGTATTAAATAGAGCTACTCTAACGAGCAGTTTATTGTTGGACGCCATACAAGTAATACAGCGGGTTGTGAAGCGGGGACACGACACTGTTTCCATTAGGGTCGACTGATAAAGTAATGTTGGTTTGTTTTAATCCTGGACGCCATAGGCTCAAGGCCTGTGTTACTCCCAATGAGAAATTGCAATGCTTAGTTATCTGGTTATCACGAAAGTGATGAGGCTATATAGAGTCACGGGCACTACCTGTGGGTTAGGTTTACAATTTCAGCATTCCCATTCGTTGTCAACTTGTTGAAATATGAATAAGCTTACTGCTTTGCTTTATGGCGCTTGGGGATGAGCAACAAATGAAGTGAATGTATGATAGCGAAAGTGATATCCCTCCAGTGCAATCTTCTTATATTTGATAACGCGCTTACGGGGGTACAGCATACAACGTGGATGGGCGGTTATTTCTCCCATTGATTCTTTATTTAGTTTCATTGTGGTTCATTGTGGTTCAACATAGGTAGTATATTTCCTGTTATGTGTTATATATCTACTAGATATTTTCCAATTAATTTGTTATGTGCTTTTAGATATATTTTTTTATAGTTTCAGGCGTTTTGAGTGCACGTACACTTGTTTGAAGTTCATTCCACAGTTTCGCGGATCCGTATTGTAACTCCTTGTATACTTAGTACAATTTGATTTGTGATTTTCAATAGCTTTTAGCCATGTGCCCTCATGATGAATGTTTGAATCACCTGATGGTTATTTCTGCGGTCTGCCAGTTGCTCGAGCTTAAATATGTGGTGCAGTTCTGTTGAACTCTTTTTAGGCCGGTTGGCGTAGGCTAGTCTAGCACACTTATTTTGTATAACTTTTCAGTGCTTATCGAGTGTCACAGTAGTATTATCATTAATGTATGGTCCAATCTTATGGAGTAAATAGGTCTTATGATTTACTGTAGGGTCTTGGCTATGTATTTGCGGAAATCCATCGCTTGGAGTAATATTAGACCTAGATATGTGTATAGATGTTGTTACTAATTCAATTTGTGTATTGTAGAGAGTTGGTGATTCTGGGTGTATGTGCTTGAGCTTATTTTTAGTCAAAAAGTCATGGATTTCGTTTCACCGACATTAATGGTAAGTTTATAACATGAGCTAAAACGGTTAAGGTCTTTATGTAGTTTTAGGCGGTTTCTGTTAGGTTTGGTTTGGATTGCTTCGATATAAGATGGTGTTATCAGCGAATAACTGGATGTCGGAGGACTTTAGATTATGTTCAGCATCATTTATGAATATCAAAAATAGGAGAGGTCCAAGAGTGGAGCCTTGGGGTACTACATATGTACATGTAATACTAAGTTGGGGCGATATGGTGTTGTTGCATCTAAGCTGTTGTTTTCTTTTGTCTAAATAACTTCGGAATGTGTACAGTGGAACCAATGCACAATAGAACAATGAAATCCTCTGACATCTTCTTAAACTTGTCTTGACTTTGTTTACGAACTGACTCAATGCAGAAATCTGAAGTCAACATCGGTATTATCTACTGCATAATTTCGCAGAAAGATCTCAACTTTCCGATCACAGATTTTCCCAAACACCCACCCTTGTAGCTTCCAAACGTTATTGGAAAGGAAAAGTCAATAAGAGGTAATGTATGTACATACAAATAATCTATATTAAGATGGTAAATGATAAGATATTTAAATATCAAAGGAAGAAGATAATAGATTTCAGGGAGAGGGGCGCAAGAATGAATGAGAAAATCCGGCAACTTTGTTGTGGAATGACCTGAGTGCGGAAATACAGCATGCAACAATATAAACTATAAACAAAACACGAGTTTGCTGGTTGTACCAGCACCACCACATCATTATCTTGCAGGCCTTTAGGGGTCCATTTAGGACATCTTCCCCGAAATAAAGTCATGAGTGAGTGATCCATATAGGCATAAATTCTTATGCGGAATGATATTGATAAGTATATTTACGGTTTCTTGTAACAAGGTTCTTCGAGCCTTTAAGTTAACTAGTTAGCCCTGGCGTCCACCTACTACAATATGGCTCCGATATGGTCTACGATGCACCTCCCGATAAAAAATCGAAATCACGTCGGAAGGTCATCTAATATTGGGGCAGTTGACCACATTTCAGCATTTAGTCACTGAAAAAAACCTTATGCTGCATGGAGGATAATTTAAGAATTATAGATAATTTCTGAGGACAACACAGGGCCACGCCCCTTTTGCCTGTTTGACTTTTTATAATGTTTCAGAGTAACGACAGATGGCGCATTCCACCTTTGTTACACCGCAACAATGCAAGAGGGCGCGTCCACCCGTCGTCGCCACCACCACAGAGGGCGCTTCAGCAGCCTCGTCGGACGCTTCAAGCTGGTTTCAACCCACCCACCCTCACCACAAAAACAATGTTACTACTCTCCGAGTACCGTTTTTATGCCCTAGGCATTTTACTCTATACACATTGACTTGTCAATTTCATCTATGCCACTTGGCATTATTACATTTATATGCCCATTGGCATAAATCTAAGACCCATGAGTCTTTTTCATAAACTAGCGACTTCGTCGAGTCCGAGTACGAAAAATATAGAATATGAAATATCGGACTGCCGATAGCGGGGTGCGAACACCCGACGTCCGCATCCCCAGCCGAAGGCTCTGCTGACTGTTCCACAATGAGGCCAAATACTTAGGCTAGTGGTGGGTGGGTGGAATCGGCGGAGTTTTGAAAGGGTTTCTCACGAGAAAAGTAGATTAGAAAACTACAATACGAAACTTTGATTTCGGCATGGCTTGAAATGAATCATAAGAGAAAAAGTTTGTCTGAGTATAGAAATACAAAAAAGAGTAGCAGGTTACAGTTTAGTACTGCACGAGAATCTCACTCTCGTGGCTCTTCAATCTCCATGCCTATGTCTGGTTCACTTTGTCTCTATGTGCGGGACCAACTCCAGGCGGATATGTCGGAAATTCTACCGTTTTAGATATAGTAGGTAACAATAAATGAAATTCTCTCCACATGTTGTCCTCGTGAGTAATTGTGAATTGGCATGTCTAGACAAATGCCTATGATTTTGCACCTTCCCGATATGTCTCTGATATTTGCTTTTTGTATCGGTGCCATATCGGTAAGTCTAAATTTCTATCGTAGTAGGTAGACGCCAGGCCTTACGGAAATCCACAGAAATGAAAGTATTTTGGAATTCTCACCAGATAGTGAACCAGCATTATTGTAGATTAATACAAATCCAGGGGCTCGTTCAATACATGAAATATCTCTCCTTGTACTCTCCTTTGAATATCATAAGGGTGTCCTGGGATGGTTTTTGTTTAATAAACAAGGACTGTTCTTTCAAAGGACATGAAGAAGGAATGACCGGTTTGTTTGATAAAGTCTTTGATCCTGACCTTAATCATCAAAGCTATTTTTTCTGAAGGGCACCTTCATAGGTGCTAATTCTGAATCTGGTAGGGTAACCAACCGCTATATTATCAATGTTCACACTTGAATTGTATCCTTCAGTTTCTAACAATGACAATATCTAAATACATTTATTCTCCATAGACAAAGGTGACCCACGTCGTTCATACCGTCGTCTACCGTTAAAAAAGTGTCCCTGCGGAGGATACCCCCTGTGGTCTCACTGGTAAATCAAACTGACGAGAGAAGCCTTATCTAACAGTCAAACCAACAGAGATATATCTATTATGGGAATCGAATGCAAAACAACATTGTTAGAGGGAGACTGAAATATTTAGTTACCCAAACCACCACTCTGTGGCACTACCTGCAGCTATTAAGTAGGCATCCAGAAATATAATATAAAACGGTGATATAAACGTCAAATACATCATATATAAGGCGAGGTAAACACGTTGACATTTAACATTAGAAACTAAATCTTAAAAGATGCCGAGACGTGCCTAAGAAGCTAAGCAGAGGCGTTTACAGCGTTGGAAGTAAGATCTGTCTGAGGAGTCACCCGCAAACGCTTAGCACGTTGGCACTAATGTGACCCTGGGGTAGAATCCTTTCCACTGGGGCTTCACATGCCTAGACAATAAATTCCTATTCGAATCACGACGAGCGCCGAGAAAAAGAGGAGGTGAGAAAAGCCGATCTGGAACTTGGGCTGGGATTAACTCCATCCACGAATTACGGTAGATGGAGCTGGTTCACGTTTCAGCATAATGAAGCAGACTTTGTCGGGATACCTTGATGGGGCTATTCAGTTCATGCGGCTTTGTAGAGTATAGTGTTCAGGGACCTGTTTCAGTAGGCTCGTGACATTAGGCCTAGACAGACATCAACAGCGGCACCAACAGTGCAAGCAACAGCGGAAAAAGACTAGCAAATATCAGAAAATCGAAGTGGCCAATCTTCTTCATATTTGGAACGTTTATAGGTTATATGTATCCCCTACTCCTGTTAAAGTGTCATTGCTGAATTCCTACGAGAAGTGAGCGAAACTCTGTGTGTCATCGATTGCAATTTTGTGATCTGTCCGTATGGTGTCACAGTCGCCATCTAGACATGTCACGAAACTACTGAAACAGGTCCCAGGTGTGGCTTTCGTGTATAAGAGCATCACAGCCGCTTGGCCTCCGGATATTGCAAATACAGGGATAGAAAGTAGTACTTTTTAAAATGTAAGGGGCTTTATGGCGGGAATGACGTAAAGTGTGGGGTTGAAGATAAATAGAAAACTGACAGGGAATATTAGATGTATATTACAAGAGCAAATTAGCGATGTGTTTGAATGAGAGTATAGGAAAATGGTTTTAAGGATAATGGTGGTGCAATGGACGCAATACAGAGAATTGGAATGGTTCTAATATTCTAACCATGGAAGTTTCTGGTTCGCAATATGTCTCGTGCACGTGTGTGTGTTGGTGTCCTTCTTTTGTCGAAGAACGGCCGATTTAATTGGTATACTATATTCTTTTCTAGACGAATGACGCACACCGGCTCTTGGAAGCACTAGGTGTAAGTAATGATCCTAATCATGTCAAATCCATATAATGGTCTAATTTCCAGTATATTGGAAGTCTTTTTCTGACATTTTTACTCGACCTCGCGTTCTCGGCCCCTGGATACATAAGGCGATAATTTAATGTACATCAATCTATAGTTAATTTGATCGTAGCTACAGTATTTCTCCTAAACTGTAGCTTATGACCCTATCCTATTTCTCTAATATTACCTGCAGTCGAATGATCTTTCGCAGGAAAGGACGCTTCAACTGATCCCATACTTAGTGCGGCAGATATGGTTCAACTATTAGTAGAATGGTAGTAAGACATATTACACTGTTATTTACCTTTCACCATCAGATCTTATAATATACTAGCGAAAATATAGAGATGTATTCACGAGGCGTATCAAAAGAACACAACCTTTTCCTACCGCTTGCGACCACGTAATATTTAATAGTGAAAATATATTCCAAAAGTCCCCGATTTATGTATATGTCGGCATTAATCCAAAGAATCCAAGATCAAAGATGCTAAGAATGAATTGCTGCATGCATGCATTCAAGATACTATTGCACACATTTTAGGGGAGTTATCTGCTACTGATGGCCTGTCATTGTCTTTATCCCTCTCCAAATCACTCCTCTTTTCATCGGGTGTCTCTGTAAAGCTTGGGTTACCCAGATTGACAAAACCTTTCTGCAGTTTCCTGGTTTGACAATATGATATGTTCAGCTCCTTGACTTCGCCTGATGTCATGACTAAGATGTCAAAGTAGGCATACTCCTCGCTGGATAGCACCTAGGTGATCTTCCTTTTGAGTCCCACTGATTTCACCCATGCCTTGAACTCAAATCATGTCTGTTGATGGGATTCTTCACTGTTTTTGTCTACCATGATGGCTAGGAGTGAAAGCGTGTGCTGTGCGCGGGCCCCTGCAGGGGAATGTTTGGTCTCCTTGGTCATCGAGTGTAAGGGGGAGGGGGGCAGTATTGACTGGGGAGGTCGACCATTGCGCCCTCTCCGGTTTCCCATTTAAACCTGTATGTATACATATGTACTATATACCTCATAAAAAACATCCTGAAATGTGCCATAGTTCTCTGGAGCCAAAATGGCCACCACACCCTTTCTGGAATTTATCTACAATTCCCACATATCTAAAAAGTTGCCTGGCCTTCCCTGGCTATGTACCAAACTTATACTCATTCATTTAATGCTGAGACTTGTGCTATAACTGCCCCAGTAAATATCTTGCTGGTCAATGGTCTCGCACCCGCCATCTTCACCTTTTTTTATTATGGCGCATCTGGGTGATCACTTTTCCTCGATTATCTCTCTTATTGCATCAAATCCATTTTTTAAATAACTCTACCACTTATTTTAACGAATGTATACTCTCTTATTGCATCATTGTATTTCATCGTCGTCCCAAGTTTATCATAGTTTACTCAAAATCCTTTTACTACTTATCTTATGCCTCCTTATTCTATGTACTATAACGGACGAGATCCGGGTGTAAGAGTGTGCCTGCCTGGTCCGACTGAAAGGGATAGCGCATGCCTAACGTGACTGTCACAATGAATCCTGGGGCGTTGCACGTGACCCATCACCTGACCCCTACTAATGGCAGGTTGCAGTTTGCACGAGAGTAAAAGGCATGTGGTCGCCCGAAGAGGCAGCCCGCACCTGTCACCTTCACAAGTATCCTACCCGACTCCCAGTTTTCACTCTCACGGATATCACACCAACCCACCTGCCAACCTGAAAAGGCTACCACACAACCCGTCCATGTTACCATCACAGGGTACCATACCATCCTCACATCTTACCATCACAGGGCTCACATACTTACCTGTCAGCCTCAGAGGGCTACTACACAACCCTTACTTGTTACCCCTCGATCCCCACTTGTTACCTTCAGAGGGATACCCCGGTTACCGCCCCTCCTGATCCCATACTATCGTAAAACTGGATGAGGTTTAATCTTGGCCACCGTATTCCACGACTGGAGTTTGGCAAAGTGACTTCATGAGGCGAAGCCGAGTGAAGTCCGGAGCCAAAACTTCAGGAGTGGAATACGGTGGCCAAGATTAAAACGAATCAGGTTTTGATTTTATCCTAGCCTATCTCCTCGATTTTGGAATATTACGTGATAACAATGCTGTATGCCACTAGTGACATATAAAACTCCGTATGCCAGTCAGCGTGGCATACGGAAACCCAATGTTAAGCCTATGGGATTTTATATTAGGAGTAGGATAAAGAGGTAGCACATGGCCCCCACATGTCACCCTGCAATATGGTGTGTGCCTTCTTTGTAGTAATATCAGAAAACGTAGTTTCTGTGTCCGAAAGGTTGCCTGTTTGTTGTTTCTCAAAGACACAGTTGGAGCAAAAGAAGAAGAATGACATCTCTTCGCCCACAGGAAATACGTCGTCTTATCACTATATACCTAAAAATCATGAAACATTCCAATCAATTCACTGACGGCAGTCCATTCACTACGACCCCATGCTTCAACCCACGCGGCAGGGATGTAAGGAAGGACTCTAGTGTCCATCTGTATCGCTAGGGGACGAGCAAATCATTGTTTGGACTCATATTTTGGTTGATTCATCATGATAAGTTATCCATCTTATCATTTGTTTTGCTTAGAAATTTGATAAAAACTATTTTTATATTTTGGAGAAATGAATCCTTGAGGCATCATTCAGCCTGGGCCAATTGATGCCTTAAAGCATCATTCGTCCTTAAAGGGCTAATAATATTCTGGTAGTAGCGCTTTGATTCGTTGATTTGATTCGACGAGACGTCAAACCTTTGTCCAATCCTAGTTCACCTTTCATTCACCATGCCCATAAGCAGTCACACAGTGGATTGTTTGGGGGGTTTTGTTTTTTGGTGAAAAATATAAGATAATCAATCTCTCTGTCTATGCTAAAGGAACTTTAATTGATGTCGAGAAAAAGGTCTGTCATGACCTTGAGGTTGTAAAAACTATCCATTTCATCGAAATTTTCATTATTTAACCAGTACTAGTTGCAGTTATATGAGGTGGATGTGATAATTGCCTTACACAAGCATATACATATCGCTATGTAGATGTGGCTTCTGTCTTTCTATATATAGCATCAATAGTACAGGTGACTATATCAGGAATGTTCACTGCTTTCTATTTGCAGAAACATCACCGGAACTTGATATTAGATTTCAAAATATTGGAAATACCTGTATTAATGATGTACAAGGTGATCAAAACAACGTTTTGTATCTATCCACACCCAAATAGCACAAACTAGGAATACAATTTTAGCCTTTTGTTCATAAGACCTATGGTAAGATTAGTTAATTGGCACTTGCAATTTATTAGAGAAATACTTAGGGATAGCTTCCTGATCTATTCTCTGAGGAACCTTCCAGGAATAATCCTGTTAAAGTGAATGTACTGCATTTTATCTCTCTCCTGGTATTTTTTTCCCGATAGCCTTAACATTGGGAACTCGAATCCAACGCCCATTGAGTATCTAGAAAGAAATACTCAATGGGTGATTAGGTCACAAAGGTCAACCCATTAGTAAGTGTGAAGGGTGAGATAAATTCAGAAACCTATTCAAGTTTAGTGTCAGACATCCGTCTATCTCGTTTATATCGCTATGTAATTCACGGGGCTTCGCCTTGTAAATTACTACGCGATTCAAACTCGATGGGATACGAGCTATGACTCAAAACCTTCATAGGTTTCCTCTATAGGAAGGTGCACACTCATGTGGCGCTAATAACAATGTAAAGTGAACACCTTTGAGTGAAAATGTTAGATATCATGTGGTGTAACTGTAAATGATAGTAGAAGATGCTAGCTTAAGTGGCTACTTTTCTGATAGCTGATGAATACAGGGGCAACTCCCTAAATTCACTTTCAGGAATTCAATCTACACAGTCTCAGAATAGTATCTCATCAGTGGGAAGAAGTCTGCTTTTAGGGCTACTTTCCCTAGAATATTCCCACGCCTGCATCTCCATGCCTGCGTCACTTGGTGTACTACTGACCAGTACCTTTCTCACATCACTTGTTTGGGGATCCGTTTTCCTATATTCTTGACAGAATACAGCCATGGTAAGACGGATGAGCAATCTAATCGAATGTGTTGTCCTTACTGTTCTGTTTCTGGTCCAAGAGGAGAACTTTCCATGTATGTAATTTTAAGGAGCGGTGAACAATTCTGCAGGAATTTGCATTGTTATACGCTGTCTCAAATTGGATAATGTATATTATTCGGAAACTTCATATCATTTTATCATCAAATATACTACAATACAACAGACAGAACATAGTCTGTCTCGTATCTAAACATGCCAGCGCATAATTTGATTTCATCATAATTAGAAATATGTATGAAGATCGGTTGGAGTTAGGATTTGCAGAAATAATATCTACTAACAATAGTCACTTGAAGGTTCCCGTAAGACACGTAGTTGGTCCAGTCAGGGGCAGAGAGAGAGAGAGAGAGAGAGAGAGTTATCTAGATCGCTGAGATCGGCCGCTCTAGGCTCCTCTACCAGCAATAGGCCTGTCACTTCACAGGGACTGACAAATCTGATACTACCAGCAATGTTGGATGAGCTCCGAGTGTTCACAAAGCGTAGTCAGCGCACGAGACTTGGATTGGGTTCCCTTCTATGTCTGTCAGAGTAAATATAAATCACACCCCGCATCATACAGAGCACAGATAATCACATCTCAGAAGGATGCAGGCTAAAATATTTGTCCGATATTTAAACGCTTCGAGCCATTCTCATCATGTGCGATGAGCCATGACCTGAGAGTGAATTTTGTCATTTGGATTAATGTTTTCTGTTCTTCAATTTTTTTTTTTTTTTTTTTTTCAAATTCTTTATTGGACTCATTAAATTACATAGTTGTATAAACAGTTTCGATACAATCTCGTATGAGAGGCCAATAAAAAGGTTCAAACCTCAACTGATAACAATTGGTTTTCATGGTTCAAACCTTACCGGCTTTCCTGGCTAATACATAAATATCGTCTGAGTTTTATAGAACAAAAAAAAAATATAAATAAATAGGTTACAATTGAACATTAAGAGCTCCATTCCCAATAATAGAGTCTGTAATCTTTTAAAGAACTGTATAACCATATGAAACTCCCAGATGAGGCCTCAGTCCCCAGTACAACAAGTAGGCATTTTATAGTGTCAAACAAATTCATTTAAACTTTCTTTGAGTTTCGCTTTTGTTAGGGACTTGAAGTATTTTAGATCTGGGGTATTCCCTAACAGTACAGTTTGTCTATTCCAGAGCGTTCCTCCATAGTAGTGTATTGATGAGGCATAGGCTTTGCAGTTTGGTTTGTGTACCATTATTACAGGGACTATCAACAGAGACTGGCACACCTGCACATGCTTCCCTAGCAAATGTGTCCTGGGGTTAGTAAAGACATTACCTATACACTGACACACTACGAATACGGACTGCTGCTTCGGGTGTAGTATTGTTATCATATGGGCGAGGTAGTCCATAATTCCAAGAAAAGGACGTCTTTGGATAGGCCATACGGAGTGCTTTCAATGTAAAATAATGCAATCTGATTGGACGACAGTTTGACAGAAAAGGGGCACATTTTAAGATGGCAGACGTCAGACTCGGTTTGCATGTTCCGTGACATTTCCTAAACTCACTATTACGTGCAAAAGTGCGTAACACATAGATATAGAGGTATCTAACATGAGGCATTCACGTGATACGGCTGAAATATGCGAAATCGATCGATAACAACAAGACTCGCCGATGTCAGGAAAATGTTTTGTAGTTCTGCCTGTCTTTAATACTGGGCGTCGCCAATGTCTACTGTCAGTCGTCGTAGCAGGAGGCCATTTGACTTTTCATTGATTGTTTTCAAATATTTGTACCATTTAAACTATATCAGGGGAATTCCCCACATTGTATACCTAGATATTTGGTCATTATGCATCCTACTCGTTACAACAAGTTTGTGAGATATCGTAGTCTCTGTTATTCTGTAGGCTAGTGCATAACAGGAGATACGATTGCAGAGCGGCCGGTGGCATCACACTCTCCAAATTGTGTGTAGCGGTTGGGTTGAGCAAACCTAATCTCTGCTTGGAGAATGATGGTTCTGCCGATTAACTTCTTGTTGAAGAAGTCTTTCATCGTAAACTGTATAGAGTGACAGTGTGATTAACTTACTATTACTGTTAATTTACGGTTAGATGGTGTTGCCGTTCAACACCATCTAACATTGAATTCCTTTGTTAGGCCGCCACTCGGACAAACACGACCGAGTCAAGCCAGATGCCCATAGAGACATCCGGCAAAAACACCTAGAGAGTGAATGGTGGGTGTGATTGTAGGATTTTTTTTCAGAGAGATTTGAGAGAGATTCACCTGAAGAAGTGCTATGAACTAGCACGAAACGTCGTGTCCAATTTTGATACCCCTCATCACCAACAACATTGTCATCTTGGTTGTAATACAACTGTATTTAAAAGAAATCAACTGTGTCTGGTTTTTGTGTTTTCACTACTTCAACTTTAGAGATTCAAATAGTTGGAACAAACTAGGGTATTGTATTAACAAGTCTTGACTGTCTAAACTTCAGAGTAGATGATTGTTTGGGTTTTAAAGTGGTAACTGATAAGCAAGTGATTGCTAAGCCTGCCAATGTATTATTGTGTATCCAGTTTCTGTGTCTCTGTGTTATCTAAGGTATATCTAATGTATGACATGTGATATGCATGTATGACACACCAAATTGTAGCTGCAATACCATAGAATATAATGCAAATGCTGCAATTTCTCTGGAAATAATATACAAATGAATATACATTATAAATATAATGAAGGTAACCTCACAAAAAACAGACAGTAATTCTTGTTCACTGATATATCATTGGCCAAGATGACAATTGGTGTACATGTATGGTAGTATCAAAATGAATCAGGACGTTTCGCACAAGATCAATGTGCTTCTTCAGGTAATCACACTATAAATATATAACCCCCAGTCATCCAGTGCTAAAGAATATGTTGTGTTTGTTTGGCTGCAGCCATTGCATAACCAGGCAGATAAGGTGCAACACCGGCCTGTGGAAAAAGCTCTATTACACAATAGAGGAATTGGAATGTGATGAGGAATGAAATTAATAGATCTACTTGATTAATCTGAGCATGAAATCAACTACGCTTGCAAGCAATTCTAGCGTGTGACAATTACTACGGGTTCGTTTCAATAGCAAGTTTTATCTAAGCAGGGCCCCATTTATAAAGCTGGTCAAATAGAGTAGACTGATGTCTGGTTCTGACTAAAAATATTAAGGAGCATGCGTTTCTGTTCTATATGTTGTCCTTTCATTTTTGCCCGCTATTTTTCTGGTTGTATGGTCCCCTTATCTCAGTTACAAAAATGAAAAAAAGATTGACAAGGAATATTTAAGCTTAACTAAATTGTCAACCCAGCTCCAAAAGAGGTTTAATTCCTGGGTTACGAAATGAGAAATACGGTAATTGGAACTGTATAGGAATTCTATAATTGCATACGGCGGAGAAATATATCCTCGATGTGTTACTGAAGTGCGTGGATTCGTGTGTTCGCAATATTTGACTTGCAAGTAATTCCGCTCCTTTTCCGGATATGAGCAATTTTAAGACCATGCTCATCGTTCATCATCCTTTTCAACAGACTTGTTCATAAAAACTGAAATCTGATTTAGTCCATAGAAAGAATAATCAAACAAATTGCAAACTGTTTTTGTTGTTGTTGCTAAGCCGATATTTCAGGGAATTGTTGATCCTATCTTAGTTGGAACCTTTCTTAATTGGATGGTCAGGTCAAAGTTTTTAATCTTCCTTATGCTGTCTTGGATGACTTGTTTGTAGTCTGTACTTTCTAATTGAGCTGATTCAGCCAGAGCAACTCTGATGTCACACTTATTCCAAGTTCATATATTCCAAAATCATGAACATCAAACATAAGATATTAGTAAATGACATGTTTATAGCTAGCCCAAAAACGAAAGATCGTTTTCGTCATTGGTCCTTTTGATTAGTGTCCATGCGATATTTTTGATAACTATCACCTCAATCATGTGGTTGTTGAGCCAGTGTTCTTTCTTATGCTTGATCTGGTAATTCTTGCTTCATCTAGCTCAACTGCAATATTGTCTTGCATTATTTTTCAACCTCTATCTGGCAGTGTATACTGACATGATGCATCACGTGACACTCATAGTTAACATGCTGGAGAATATTTCCCTCTGACATTCCCAAATAATGAGTGTCAACACGAGACGGTCCAAGCTGGAGTGTGAGCTCCCCTAGCGGCGTGCTTTGAGCGAGGTCAGAGTATCACGGGCGGCCTACCAGACTCCGAACGGATTAGCGTTAATCTCTCTCCTGGGGCACTCTGCATACACAGGATTACATCAACATGGAGGGGATGCGACTGGAGTGAGAATACGTACATGGCTCGCTACACCGCAATGCATAGTCTGCAGCCAGTCGTAAGGGTAATTGGACATTTGTGTACATAATTAAGCGTCACGCCTGTCTTTGGTTGTTATAGTGGTGATATAAACGAAGGTATTTAGTATGACGGCCGTCGTACGGGTAATTAAACATTTCTGTGTACAATGTGTATTCAATGCTCATGTCTGTCACTGATATTCCTGGGGGTGATTCCGATTAGAGGATTTCCTTTAGACCTGATTATAGTTAAAAGAAAAGCCATCTTCTGTATCCGCTATAACAATTCACTACGCCGAAAGTAACATTGAAGGTGGATGTTCTTTTATTTCGGTGCGCATCACTGTTACTTTAACATTCCAAAGTAACCAGATCTCCATAAGGCCTTTTTATGAACTTAAGTACGAAGAATCAAATTCCTGTTTAGGTGTCTTGAGAGGACATTTGCAAACAATATAAAGGGAACCACAAACAAACACCTTAATCACACCACATGTTGCCTAGCAACCATGTCAATGTGGCAGGTCTTGTATTCCATTTCTTTATTTCAAAGATTAAAGGATGTACTCAGTTAAACCAATACAAATATATGGTGAAGGAAGGGTTACTGGTAACGTGATAGCATCTTTAAGACAAGTAGCCTAGTGGCGTCTCCGGTTCTGATTGTTTATTAACTCCTTTTGGTCTTTTTAATAATGTGAATAAAAACCTTTTCCCTGTGTAGAGTGGTCTCGACCCTTTGGAGGGAGTTTGTCTACTGGAAAGTTATTCTGCGGAATTTTATTTTTTATGTTTTCTCATCCATACCAGTAAGCAGAGGTTGTAGTAAGCTTTAATCATGTTCATTGATAATAGAGGTTCCTTAAGTAGAGGCGCCATAAAGCTTATATGAACTGCTGGTTTTTTGTAACGCCTATCTTTAAGAAGTTTGGACATCTCCTTACTCTTGTTCACACACCTTCAGGTCCATGCCATAATTTCTCATATCTCGTGCTATCCTCACTGACCTGTTATCCCTGATCTTCTAAATTATTCAGTGGTGATATATATGTGGTGATTTTTCATCCACCTACCAATATCCATCCCACGCCTCTATCTGCAGAACATTCGGAGCCACGTAAAAGGGTACTGGCCGAGACCTAAAAGCATTGTAGGCCGAAGGACAACAAAAAGCGCGATAAATATTCATCAGAGAAGTTTGGTGCCCCTTCATACATATTATGAGAAGGATAAGTAGTATATAGAAAAGGAGGGCAGAACCAGGCCACCGAAAGTACTATAAAGCGTGAGACGTTGAAGTCAACAACTGAGGTCTGTATTATAGAAAATGTTAAAAGCCTACCGCGAGATGCAAATCACTGTATACATGTCCTGAGGTTTGCATAACTAAAACTTGTAGAGTGGGGGAATATAGGATAAAATATAGGTAATAAATAAACAACCTTCAGGTACGTTCCTCTTGAACCAGGACATAGTTTATGACAATATCAGATAATAGTCCTATCTTTGACACATCAGATTAATCAAGGTGTTCAAGGACTGATGGTGCCTTCTCCAATATTTACTAAATTGGTTTTAACAAGGAAATACATGTACTGCAGCACTAATGATTAAATTCTAAGAGATCGTAGGGATAATATCCTAATTCTTTAGGCTGGCATCTGCGAAGATTAAACTAAAAAATATTTCATTTTTCTATTCAAATGAAATACATTGTTTAAACGTTTTGTATTATATCACGTGATTATACACTCGAGTTGTGATTTCTCACAAAAATGTGTCCAACTGTCAGGATTAAGAACAGGATGTTCACGTGCCAATCCAAGTCATTATCGTAGCTGGGATCAATGTTAATCTCTGAATCCTCACCATAGCCCCCTAATGACTGCCGCTGACAGACGTACATGGAAAACATATCCTGAGCCATACTAGTTAATGAATACAACCAGTCACAGGAAGCTCATTATGCAGCTCTCTTCTGAAAATTAAAAAAAAGTGTGATTTAAGCAGAGGAAGACTTCTACTAGAAACTTTGACTTAAACAAGCAATTAAGTAAAGATAATCATCCTAAAGATCCGATCATGAAGGAGAAAGCGCCTTCATTTTTGCCATATTGCTGTCTCATTATGATAGTTCTGGAATATCTCGTTCTCAATTACTTGCAAGAGACCATAGAGGCCAATACCCAACGACAACTGCAGATAGGATCTATATGATTACACTTACACTACACTAATAATAGACGCACCAGGAAGTGAAATACAATTAGACAGTACGTGTATAAACAGAATCAACAGTTTTTCTCTTCAAACAGGGCCGGATGAGTTCTCCACTTAGATAAGCCATACGACATCAATATCACCACCCAACATCTATCACACCATCCTTCGTCGTCAGTTTATGGGAATCCGCAATTTGGATGCCTGGCCCATGGTCGGTGGCAGTCTCATGACAGCGATCAACTAGCAGATGTCTTTAACCTTTCGGTTTAAAAGCAACTCCAGCCATCAAGGCCTATAATTACCCCATCAAAGACGTGTGAGATGCTAAGATACGTCCACAGTGCCATGGCTTAGTCGCTCCGTTTCCGGACTGGGACCATTTCTACCTTTTAGAAACACTTAAGTCTTCAGACCCGGTTTGGTTAATCGCCAACAGCGATCGGTCATTACTCCCCTGTTGGATATGACCAAGCCTGCCCGACTGCAGACTGGGCACTGGACGTACTATTCATAAACAGCCCAACCTGCCGCATTTGTCCCAAAATATTCAATAAATAGGAAGATCGTTGAAGCCATATAGCTGGTTTATAGAGTAGATCTGCTGTTGGACGAGGATATCATAGAGAAAAGATGTGGATAGATGAGGATAGATGCCCTTTTCAGGTCATTTGGACACTAAAGATCAGGGAGCTTCATTTGTATAGATTATCATAAACAGTTTGCAATAAATATTATGGTTGCCTTTCTGTAACCGAAGGGCACGACTATGTATTCCCCAGGGACCTGTTTCACTAGTCTTGTGACATGTCTGTGACACCATACAGAGATTGGGGTTGTCTAGTTTCGTGACAACACAAGTAGCTACCCTTTCGAAAAGACAGACCCCAAACATAAGAATTAGACAAATCTACACACGATAGGACCTGTTTCACTAGTTTTGTGACAAAAGTGTTTGACAGATATGAAAAGCAGCACCAACAGTGCAAGCAAGAAGGGACAAAACAAAGTCTAATGTCTAGTTCTTATGAAACCGGACACACCATCTAGATGATCTAGACATGTCACGAAACTAGTGAAACAGGTCCCTGGCCACGAAAGCTACATCTAGAGAGTAAAGGGGCTCCAAGAGAGACCGATTATAGAAAGATGGGATACAATATTGTACCTCCTGGTCTCACAGGTTTCTAACATTAAGAAGCTTTGATAAATACACAATATTGTCTGGTTTTAGATACAAACAGTCGTATGCTCCTAGCGGTTGAGGCGTAGTAATATCCGAGCGCATGCGAGCATATTGGGCAGAGTCAACTCCAAGGAGTATACAACCGCTTTTATCTGAGACCAGTCTATAGTGTATCTATTAGCCACCTTTTCCTGACAACTGGAGTTCAGTATAATATTGTGTATACACACTCCCTAAGTGTTTTCTACCTGGGACACTTTGTATTAGGTTGTTAACAAAGCTATAGAAGCGCATTAGTCTTATTAACCAAGAGGAAACGTCGCAACACAAGTTATCATTTCCCCCCTATGTCGATGTCCAACTGAATCCCCAAAAGAATTTACAATCACAATCAGCTTGTCTGTTTTTTTGTGTGTGGATTACAGAATCACCTTGATTAGTTAAAATAACGGGCATTCTTCGTCTTTTTCTTTTTACTACACTGGTGAATATTAGGTGAAAAGACTGATGTTAACCATATTCGGTATGAAAACAATTGTTAGCCCTCCTGGCCGTCATAGTTTAAAGGGACAACTCGACCCAACTCTTATATTTTATTTTACCAACCGGGGACGGATCGCACTGATATCAGCTGTATAATGAGGATTTAGGCCTGTCTCACCATTGACCAGTATATGTTGTTGGCAAACTGTGGTTTACTTTATAGTGACAGCACCATCTGGTGCTTCAGCTAAGAATCTTATTATATGACGACACGCATCACGCTAAAGGCCGCGATATATATATATATATATATATATATATATATATATATATATATATATATATATAATATTGACCTCATTACATAACAAAGAAGAAGTGACACAGGAGTTGGCGGTAATTAATTACATAGTAATTAACAAATAACAGGCTTTATTCAATTTGATATACAACAATATGATACATACATTTGGTCTAAATCCAGAGATAAAATTTAAATTTTCCAACGAATGGAAAAACACACCAGTGAGTTGGTCGAGGAGCAGATGAAGAGTGAGGGAGACCGTAATGAGCAGCTCACCCTACGCGTTAGGAACCATCTCCGTAGTTACTGCATTCACTACAGTGACTACCTGGACAACGGAAGTAATGAAACTCTGAGGTGAATAATAATATACATTCCATTCGGTATTTATATTTTTATATCTAGATATATAATTATATATATATATAACTCGTTATATAAATATAAATTGGAGAGCCTCAGGATACATTGTTACAGTATCGAGGTGGTTACCCGGTTACACTTCACCCCGGTAACGGTTACATCACGGTTGTCATTACTACACGCGTTAGCCGCTCGGGTTACGTCACGTTCTAATACCTAACGGTTACTTGTTCTCGTTTTCTCAGCAGAGAAACACGTATTTTTAGTCTTAACAATGTCTGAATAAACCCGGTTTTGTATTTATTACCTCCAAATACCTCGATCATTATTCATTTATTATATTGTTGTATCTTTATATTTATCAAGCTCGTATCAATATTATATATATATATATATATATATATATATATATATATATATATATATATATATGTATATATATTGATTTATGATACTATCATCATATTCAACTATTTGGATATCGACATAGGTTTTAATTTTCAAGGCTTATTGTCCGATATGCCTTTAGCTGATTTTGATTTATCCGAGCACGAGACTTACCTGGTCTTACATGAGTTTACCATGCAATCCGTCTCTTTGATAACCTGTACGACCATTAGAAATTTAATTCGGTGTTCCAGTTAATTAGGGTCGCAGAGGATAGGCTCTAATGCCACAACAGATGGCGCCGCGTTAAGGGACGAATCAATAGGAGACAAATCCGGAAACGTCGACGCCCTCGACTAACTGGACGTTAACTGGCGTTACCCTGGGTCGCTGTTTTCAGTGCAATAAAAACATGAGGCGGGCTCGTTCCGGTTTCCGGGTCCGCTCGTGGAAGTGCTGGTTGTCGTGCCGTGAAACTCGCACCAGCTCCGACGCACGCAGGTCACCCATCATAGGCTCTAACCGTCGTGCTCACGCCACTCTCGGTGACAAGCCATCAGTGCATTGTTCCCTGGCCTCTTCCAGCTTTCACACGGTGGGATGCATTCACCTCACATAGGGAGCCAAAGTGAACCCGCTGAAACCACAGATACCCACCTACAAAACACCATTTCCGGTGGCCAGTAAGAACGAGGCCTAGTGCTAAAGCTATGGCGGTTCGAGGCTAGACTTTTGTTTTTGGTCCCGTTTGTTACTTTTGAAGTGAAGTTTATAACTATCGTCTCTGAATAACTTTGTTTCAAAACTACGATGACAGTTGTTAAGTTTATTAAAAATTTGGATCTAAAAGATTGAAGAATGAGGAAGTATTTTTGACCGGCTATCTGTGGTTGCAACGGGTTCACTTTGGCTCCCTATGGTGTTTGTCTGTGACAAATCCTGCTGAGATTCTGTACTGGAACACAATATCCTCGTCTGAATGATGGCGTCTTATTCTCTGAGACTGAGGATTGATGGGTAATTGTCGACGACAAAATACCTTCCCGAAGTACAGAATCTTAAAAGATATTGATTTTAAACAAATTATCAATAGGGGGATTTTGGTGATACAAATGTATCCACTGCTAAATTGCCGACTAAGCATCCAACTTAGCCAATGGAAAGCCAGCAAGCAGGATCACATGTTTTTCACATCTTTCACCTCAAGGGTACTTGAGTTGCAGGGTGAGTGTTCACACGGAGAAGGTCGCCACTCAGCAACAATCCACCCAACCCAAGAGACTTTATGTATGGGATGTATCCTGGAGACTCATGCACCTTATGGGAGTGTGGCAACATGAGTGAGGGGCCTGAAAACCATGTGACCCTGCATGCTGACTTCCTTTTGATTTATAGCCCACTCTCAGATACTTAATCGGCGACTTAGGGACCATTCCTTGTGTGAAACTGGGTTTTACCATACCCCTGAGTCTTAGGGATCTAGTCTCCTAAAATCATTAAAATGCTTGATATAAAATTCTCTTAACATTCTGTATCTCAGGAGGGGAATTTGATGGCAGTGAAAAACTCATCCCATTTTGAGTCGCCATTCAGACAAAGAGATTGTGTTCATATACAAAATCTCAGGAGGATTTGTCTCAAATGACCTGGGAGGTACATAAATCCTTCCATGTGAATTCCGCTTTGGTGTCTCACATCACTGAGGGAGTGATTACAAGCCTAGACCGTAGGCATGGCTTTTGAAATTATCGACTCGAATCAGCCAGGGGCCCGTTTCATAATCCTGGATCGTACAGGTAGACCTTTTTCTTTACGCCATAGAGACCCAGGAACAATGTGGGTCAATTTCATTCAACACTTATGGACGACCTTATGGACGGCCAATATTGTCTTAGCCATCAGACTTAAATATTATTAGACGATAACCCTTGTACGAGGTACAGAAGAGGTTCTTCATGTACGATTCTAGATTATGAAACTTCCCCCAGGTCGGTACACCTACAGGTTTGTCGCTGCTGTGAGACGGTCATCACACACGGATAAGGAAGAACGACAAATGTATCGTCGAATATTCAGTGAATAAACGAATTTTTACAAAAAATATCTATTCAGACTGCATATTCTCTGAAGCCTGATGTCCAGCGGGTCCGACAGGAATACAGGATTTCTTTTGAATGTCCCAACCTCTAGCAAATTAACCCTTCAATAATATCTTTAAGACAACTTCTACCAAAATGAGTATTTGCGGAGTTCTATTTTCCACTAGTTTCGGCTGGACTTCAGCTTTTGTTGAGCTTCTGGTTTTGAAAAAAAACTGATGATGGTTAGATCTGTCTACCTTTTTACACAACTTCATGTTTCTGTCAGTTTCAGGTTTCCGCCTTGAATTCTGACGAACCTCTTCATCAAAACAAGTTTTTTTAAAACTAAGAATTCACTTTTTAGATTCACGAAACCGTAGCAGTTGTACCATTCCAGAATTTCTGCAGATGAAGATGTTCCAATCAGAACGATGCTCCAATTAAATTAACATATCCAACAGCAACGAGATGCCAATGTGTTGCAATTAAACAATAAAAGATTAGATCAAAAACAAATAAAATTGGAATTAATTGATCAATATGACAGATTTATCATAAAACCATAGATAAGAAGTAAAATATATGAAGAAGAAAAGAAAAAAGGTATAAAACCACAGAATAAAATGAAGTTAATCTTTCTGGTAGATTTCGGAGGATATCAAACTGAATAACAATACATCAAAACTGGACAAACGTTATTCAGCTAGAGGATTTTACCCATGCCTGAATACCTGAAACCTAATCTCAACCTTGATAACATGTAAATCTATAACATCCATACAGAAGTACGTTCAACCACATGAAGAAATTGGCAACGGTAATGACTGAACAGGAATGAAACCACACGCAACTCTATCTTATGATGCTTATATCTTAGATTTTACTGAACCAATGCCTTGCGATCTGTTTAGGCTAAACGAAATCGGTATGTTTCTGGTAGCATAGGGTCCAAAGCATAGGATGAGAGGGGGATTTTTTCTTTTATTGAATCATGTTTATCTATTCCTTCAGTAATAAGCAAAAACTAAGATAATATAAACACCATAAATAGTCTTAGATTCTAAATTCTGCATAAGGTCAATTGGAAACCTTCATTTCTGAGAAGAACAAACCTTTTACAATATATATGGTACTATAGAGGAAACCCATGAAAGTTTAGGGTCTGAGCCCGTATCCCATCGAGTTTGAATCACGTAGTAATTCACAAGGCAAAGCCGCGTGAATTACTATGTGATTCAAATCAGATGGGATCGAGCTCTGACCCTAAACTTGAATGGGTTTCTGAATTTATCTCACCCTTAATATTGACTAATGGGCTAACATTTGTGACATTATTCCCCATTGGATATTTTTCCTAAATATCTAATAGGCGATAGATACGAGTTGCCAATGTTAAGTCTATGGAGAAAAAATATCTGGGGTGAGATAAAGACTCTTGCTAGTACAACATGTATAGGTGTTGTAATCAGCTCCTGATGCCAAACATTAGAGAATGGGTCACACTGAAACTCTATTACCACCTAGCGGACAGCTGAGGAACAAGGTCAGCCTGTATGCCATATTAGCTAAAATTTATAAATACAACTTGCATGATATTAGCAGTTAAACTCTCACACCTCTTGAGAAAACACACCTTTTGCCTCTCTGATCGAACTCTCTGTGAGTATACAACCCTCTGTCTCTGCCAGACAACATACTCAATTAGGAGACAAACATTCTAAATAGTTAGATTAACAGTCGCCTATTTCTCACTCTGACCTTGCTCACTTCTTTCGACTGGTTACTGTTTTCATTCTTTTTCCTATCTGAGTACCCCTCCCCTCCACTTTGTCAGGAATTATGACAGAATGGACTATTCCATTACGTTCGTCTTGTGTAATTTCTCAGCAAAATATTGAACTTTAAACTTTGGCGAGGCAGAATCGGCCCTGGAATACGACACCTCAAGACCGAAGGACACAGCTCAAGTCAATGAACCACATCCTTTTACACACATTTTTGTTGCACATGATGTGATCTTAAGTCGTGGGTCAAAACTATTTTGCTGTGTGCACCATAACAAGATTTACAGTGATCGGACACAGCCAAATTAACCCAGTTCCCCTGCTCACCACTGCACGGCAGGCATTGCCTCCCCAAATGACCCTGCTACGGCAGGCACCTTTTTTGGGAAATAGCAATGTCATGTGATGTGTCATGTGAATTAAGTAATTTACCTTGGTGGCTGATATAAATTGGTGGCTCTTATAAATTGTCAAAATTTATTTTAAATCAAACAATTATCTTTTCATCTATTGAATTTTGTATATAAGTATCAATGATTCCCCTAAGATGCCTTGGGGCATCTTCCTGCCGTAGCCAGAGGAATGCCTGGAGGCATCTTCCTGTCGTAGCCAGGGGAATGCCTGGAGGCATCTCCCTGCTGTTAAAGGGGTAAGAGGTGTTAAACCAGACTGATCCTTCGCGGCAAAGCCTACGCGAGTCCGCAATACTTAGCAAGACAACAACATCGTGTTAGATCGCCTTCAATGTCTTGTGTATTATGGAATACCAACTTAATAGGTTCTAAATGTTCATTGGTCTGGTATTCATGTTGCTGGAAGAAAGTCATTATTTGAGCCATATAGCAACCATCATGTCAGGTCATCAAGCTTTTGTACTTAGAACATTACTGATATTAGAAAGTCTGTTTGTTCACCTACCTGATAAAATCTGTAATCTTACTAGTGTGAATCTTCACAAGTTCCCCATGTCAATTGTCAGGACTAATGTCGAGACAATCCCTTTCACTTCATCTATAGGGGACAGAGCCATTGTTAATTCGCGAAGCAGTCACCAGGTGCTCGGGGGACAAACCTGTATTCTGGCTCTTTGTTCTTACAAAATTCAACTGTCTTTCAATATTTTACTATGGTTCCCTTGACTCTCTACACCCATCCCAAAGCAGGATGACAAAATGATTAAACCCAAGACATGATATTTTCCATATGGAACACTCTATATAAATATGTGAGCAAGGCTAAAGTTGTGACATTTCCCAATTATCACTCACTTCTTTTCCACCTCCTTTAGTGAAGAACACCTACTTTTTCACCTCCAATAGTGAAGAACACCTACTCGGGGGGCGTCATGGCGGCCCCAATGGCTCATAGGCTATATGCCGTATACTCTCATTGGATATTAGAAATTGATTCAAACACATTGAACCTTTCCTTCAGAGGTACACGTTCAAATGTACTTTTCAATTTCGCTTCTCAGACATTGAATATTCAGTCCTCTTTGAGCTGCGGTACACTATTAATGAGCATGTGGATATCTGCAATCAACTTGCACCTATTCAGTACAGCATCTATCTCACAGTTTGCAAGATCCTCGGGCTATATCTTTGAGGGCCAGTCATCTTGTGTAGTACCGAGGCAGTCATTGGTCAGTTGGTACTGTATTCTGATTTGGTAGTAGAGCAAAAGGGCCAGGGTTACTTTCTGTACTGCCACCTCCTTGCTGTTTATAGGTGGATGATTTATATGTGATTAAACAATCTGTAACTTTACCTCAATCATTCTAGTTGATTTCATAAGGTTCTGAACAAGGTGCCTGTTTAAAAATCTGGGCACGTACATGAAGACCCTTTTTGCACTTTGTACAAAGAACTAGAACCCCTGGAAAGCCCACTCACTGTGCAGCCCTGTGAACTAGTGACGCGCATGGGCTGAGTCCTACAGGGGAGCAAAACATCCGGTTCACGCTTCTAGCATGTCCGACTAAATCTGTTAATAATGTACCCTGGTACCCGGGGTATCCGCTAGGAGATATACTCACGCCACTGTTTCCATGTGTTGAATGGGTATCCGGAAGTCCACCTCCCCTGTATCTTGAAAACAAGGCTCGCCACGAGTTCTTCCCATATGCGCAACGCCGAACGGCCGCGAGTGGGCTTTCCAGGGGTTCAGGGACCTGTTTCAGTAGTTTTGTGACATGTCTAGATGGCGTCTGTGACACCATACGGACAGATCACAAGATTGCAGTCGATGACACATGGAGTTTCACTCATTTCTCGTAGGAATTAAGCAATGACACTTAATATGAGTAGGGGATACATACAATCTATAATCGTTCCAAATATGAAGAAGATTGGCCACTTCGATCTTCAGATATTTGTCTTTTTCTGCTGTTGCTTGCACTGTTGGTGCAGCTGTTGATGTCTGTCTAGGCCTAATGTCACGAGACTACTGAAACAGGTCCCTGGTTCTTTGACCTTGTACAAGAGTTATCATTTAATGATATTTAAGTTCGTCCGCGAAGACAGTTTGAGCCGTTCAGAAGGTTATCCATAAGTGTTGAATAAAGTTGAACCACATCATCCCTGGGTTTTCTTGGTGTAAAGAAAAGTGTCAATATGTAAAAGCTAGATTATCAAACAGCCCCCTGGCTATTACAGCCCCATGACTTTACAATCTGTCACTGTAGAGATGCGGGAATCATGCAAACGGAACATAAAGGTATCAAATATAAGAGGATTTTCAAAGTAAACCATTATAAAGCTATTTTTGTGACAAGTGGAACCGTCAGGGGTTTATGTTTTCCATAACAAGTGTCTAGTGAAACTTATAAATCAGCGACCATCTATAATATATTTGTGAGTAATCAAACATTTCATATTTTCTATATTTTTGTGAATATCGATAGTTATCTATGTTCTCAGGGTACATGATTGAAGAATTGGTTCTAGATTATTCATCCACTTACCGTCATCAATTTATCATAAAGCGTCATTGAGTAAATACAATTCACTAGGACTATATACCTATGAGCGAACAACCTATGATTACTTAACGCTGCTGGGGGTGGAATAACTTTTGTTTACTGCCCAGGTTGAAGTTACTGCCCAGGTTGACGTTTACTGCCCAGGCTGACGTTTACTGCCCAGGTTGACGTTCAGAGACATTCGATTTTTATCGATATTAGCCGACAATTGAAGGCATATAGGAATAGGGAAACCATGTACCAGTGGAAATAAGTCAAAGTTACGAGGTAAGCCTTACCGAGTAACTTTGACTTATTCCCACTGGAACATAGTTTCCCTCTATTCCGTCATAATTACCAAGCCATGGTAAATGATTAGTTGCTTACCACCTTTAGAACGCACACCTTCTGTCGGGAATATGGTCAGACATCACCCTTTGATGAATAATTGAAGCGTGATCATCTCTCGACGCCCGTAATGGGTTAATTTACCTTGATCAATAGAGGTGGTTCCTACTAACCGGCCTATAGTGACATCGTTTGTGTTGTCACGACAGTAAATATACGGTTATTTTCAGTTCATAGATTGAATAATTGGTTCATTAAGCAGATTTTATCCTAGGGTCCCTTGAACTCTCCTTGATCGATGTTATTGTCTTCTCGTGAAATACGGTACTATCAGATAATGTACGTAAGGCCCGGCGTCCACCTACTACGATAGAATCGTAGACCTCCCAATATGGCACCGATACAAAATGTCAAAATCGGTGCCATATCGGGAAGGTGCAAAATTGTAGACACATGTCTAGACAAGCCAATACACCATGCGTTGTATGGGGTTTTTATCGGTGTCTAATCGCAGAAACGTGGTCAACTGCCCCGATATTAGGTAACCTTCCGACGCGATTTTGATTTTTTATCAGGAGGTGCATCGTAGACCATATCGGTGCCATATCGTAGTAGGTGGACGCCGGGCCTTATAATCCTCATGTCCTTAGTAGGGGGGGGGGTGCAGACACGCATACTGCTGTGAGTTTCTATAGAGGAAACATATGAAAGTTTACGGTCAGAGCTCGTATCCCATTGAGTTTGAACTGCGTAGTAATTCATTTTTCTACATACTCTATGGGCGTTGAGTACGAGTTCCCTATGTTAAGTCAATGGGGATGAAATATAAGGGGTGAGATAACAGTTTTCTCCATGACGATAACTACCCTAGAACTAAGGTACCAGCAGGTCGGATGAAGCTCGTGAGTCTGCTGTCTATTGGTGGCGTGATGAGGTCTTCTGGGCCATCACTCTACAAGGCTCTGCAATCACCGGGCTGGCTGGTGGTGGGTGTCAAGCCCATACCACAGTACCTTTCATTATATAAATATAATTATCCTATTCCCTATATAAAATCCCATAGGAGTTTCCGTATGCAACTAGTGGCATACTAGAGGAGTTTTATATGCAACTAGTGGCATACAGAACTGTTATCCCGTGATATTCCAAAATCGGGGAAACGGGGTAGGACAAAATCAAAACCTGATTTGTTTTAATGTGGCCAAGATTAAAACTCATTCAGTTTTACGATAAGAACGACCTGACCATGCTGTACATCCTACAAAACGAGATGGGGAATTCTTGATGGGGAACAAGGCCCCAGGCCGAGTTCTGTAAAAAGAAATCAATTCCCATCGAGTTTTGTAGCATGTAGGCCTACAAGCATGGTAGGTCGTTATATATTTATTATATACCCAAAATAAACCATATCTTACAATATATTGGCATAGAAGACATGTCTACGTTAAAGCCCACACACTGCTAAGGTTTCGATGTGTTCAGTATAACAGTGTACTGCACAGGGTTCAGTATACAATTTAAACTGCACAAGGAGCAGCAGTGCGTAATTATCAAATATACTGCATGGGTATATGATAAAACAAAGAAGTAGTTCTAAGTGGTCTCATCATCATTTATCACTTCAGGACAACAAGTTTGGTGCTAGCCATTTCATTATTTTAGTTTTCTGGGTGTTTACTCTTTTTCTTTTTACTCTTTTTTCTTGTATAAATTGAATGATTTAAGTGTAATTGTACACATCATATCTAGTGCGCATGAATGTGTGGATTTCTATAGAATAAAGGACATGTGCACTCTCATTCGACAATAATTAGGATTTCTAACCATACCACAAGTGCACCATCCATCGTTGAATAATATAGAAAGACATGGTTAGTGTGGCCGAATGGAATCTGTTCAGAGATATTTTGGTCAGAAATACTCACCGAAGTCGTAGACTGAGGTGAGTATTTCTGACAAAAATATCGAGGAACAGATGGAATTCGGCCACACTCACTATGTCTTTTTATTACTAAATACAGATATTCGATTTAAATGCCATTTTGGTACTCACATTATCAACATATTTCAACCTCCGAAAAAAAGTAAGGCATGTATGAACCCCCGAACAGATTAAAGATCAACAGATCACATGGTACGGTGTGGCGTAAAAATATTTTACGCCATGGTGCGGCCGAACAGAATCTTTTCTCTTATCGCGTAAAAGTGAGACATTCGTGCACCGGTATATAGTAATAACCAAACACCGCACCGGTTTCAGAAGCAAAGACGTATACAACGATGTTCTGTATCTAATCGGTATCTAGCTGACAGTTCATGTATATTCTCTATTATTTGTTCCCTTCCTTTCCCCCTTTTCCCAGTTATACAGAGTGGTTCAAGGAGGTGTTCGTATTTCATGATTGATTTCATATGGTTTGAAGTTTTACCTTATTTGCACCTTTCTCTTCCTGATTTTATTTAGCTGTGTGAATAATTCGTTATATTCTAACTTACACTAGGACAAAAACGCGGTGGGACATAAAAAGAGAGATGAAAGGTTTGGAAATAATAAGATTTATTTTGTGAATGGTAAATAAACTCTATTTAGTTATTTTAATAATAAAGTTGATGGTGAATTATAAAAAAAAAAATTTGAGTTGCATGTACAAAAGACGGATGATATCCGTATGAGATTATAAGAAAATATAAAATATACATACCCCGTGTCTTTGATCAAATATAATGGATATTTTTTTTAGGAAGTGGGTGGGTGGGAAAAATTCGTGGAAGGTGGGTGCATGCAAGACGAAGGTGTAGAGTGAAGTGAGCGATGACGCCGGGGTTGGTGGTTATAGAGTGGTGCAGTGTGTGAGAAAAAACGCACTGCTGTACCCAATGACCCACCAGAGGACAAAATCACTGGTGAAACTATCGCTGTATATCATGCCCTTCTTGTCCCATTACCAATGTTATTTCATTTCAGTCAATTTCCCCATTACAAATAGCATTCTAAGACTTTTTTCTGGTCATTCCGTGTGCCTCAAAGTTAGACATAAAGCATAATTTACTCATGTGCCTTTCCTTGTATAGCTTAACAAGTTTCCATTTTAATTAGTTTCATACTTCATATTCTTTTATTTTCGCATTACTTTCTTGGGGCTGACAGTTGTATATAATTCCTGTACTCGCACTAAGAAGATGTAGTTTTCATTTCACTTGTTCCAATACAGACCGATCTGAAATATTACCTTACTACTTAATATCATATACTATTCGTTCTTTTCGTCAAGAGTTTGCTCTTTTTTCTTTCTAAAAGTAACACGTGAATATATATTAAACTTTCCGTAATAATAAAGGCACTTTTAGAAAAGGTGAACATTCAAATTTAAAAGTATAATAAAAAATGTTATGGGAACATGATAGGTAAGAAAAGTCTACCTTTCATGAGAAGCAGATGAGCCAATTCATCGTTAAAGTAAACAATGTACTTTGGCTAGCGTGCTCTGAACAAATGATGATGGAACCTAATTAACAATTAAGCAAACCAGATAGAGTAAGAAGGTATCTAGTTACTTTCGGGTACCAAAGAATGTCTCATTAGTTTAGCACTGGATTTAATAAAAGGCACATGCTGGACTATTGGCAGAACCTTTGATATAAAAAAATAGTTCACCCTTACATGACTGAGATGAGTACTTAGCTCGTCGTACACTTGTTAAGTTCACATTATATAGAATTGTTTATAGAGCTGGAGATCTACCTGATAGACTGTTTGTAAATGTAGAATATACTTTTTAGAAACTCTAATATTTCAGAGGATAATATACATCTCTGTTATTACAGCCATTTGGTTTCAAGTCTGGAAAGTGTCTCCCTGATCACTAGGATTTCAACCTGTGTTGTTACGATGTGACACAATTCAACATATTTCTACAAACTTGTACAACCAAGAAAATGAGACATGATGTGACAATATACCTGGAAACCATTTGCGCTGTGTTGCGTAGTCGCCGAAAGACTCTTGTCCCACATTCCTTCTACTGAGAACACCAATCTTAAATAATTTACATCTGTCTGCAGCGCATGAATAGTTGCCTATACGGCACCCCCTACTTTTACCGCTGACCTTTTAAACATAACATTCTACAAGCGTGCTACGTACATTAAGCCCCATCTGAATGGATGGTCCTCATTTAGATGGACTTTTTATCGCGATAACTGTTCTCTATGGACCGTAATCTGTTTGGAAGAGGATATACATTGTCCTGATTTTATCTTGTTGTATATGGTCCGCGTTATCCCTCATTTATGGCGGTAATGAGGCGCTAATGTAACAACCATACAGTGGAGTAGAACAGAGCAATCGAGAGATGTTGTCCAATGTACTCTGTATTATCTCACCCCAGATATTTTTTCTCCATAGACTTTACATTGGAAACTCGTATCTATCACCCATTAGATATTTAGGAAAAATATCCAATGGGGGATAATGTCACAAATGTTAGCCCATTAGTCAATATTAAGGGTGAGATAAATTCAGAAACCCATTCAAGTTTAGGGTCAGAGCTTGATCCCGTCTCATTTGTATCACATAGCAATTCACGCGGCTTCGCCTTGTGAATTACTACGTGATTCAAACTCGATGGGATACGAGCTCAGACCCTAAACTTTCATGGGTTTCCTCTATATTATATCATTTGGTTCACTTTTTAGCGCATATGGGAATAAAACAACTGCCCCGGTGATATAACTTTCTACATAGAGTCGGGAGTGACAAAATGATTCTTCTACACGTCCTCTGACGAACTTTATAAGTAGACAAACAAAGGTATTCAGGATTTTTATCTAGTATTCTATGGATGGAATGAATTCAGATCCCAGCTCGGGATCAGTCAGTATGTTTGTACTGCCTCGAGGCGTGTTTGGAGAGTGATCGGCCTCACCTCTAGGAGCCGTTCAATTATCCACACCAACGATATTTGAAGGCCCGAGGATAGGTCGGAGGAGGGTTTGTGTCAAATAATTCAACTTATTTTGGGGAAGGACAGTTGTGGCCGATGACGCACAGGGTATCGTCTAATTTGCATTAAATAATTTATCGTGGAGGAATGATACCTCGTGAAAAGTATCATGGATCTCTCCTGACTGGTGAAATCTCCTTGGGTATTGTGGGAGAATCAAAATAACAAGTACAGCTTAATGTAGCCATTTAAACCTACAAATATATGCTGTTATTGACTAAGACAAACTGGCAGAGGTAAATCGAGAATATCTGGAATATCTAGCTAGATTCATTTAGAATTATAAATGAAGAAATTACATATTAAAAAGACCACTATAAAGCGCCACCTGTAGTGTTTGCCGACTCTCGTTTAAGTCTCCCCCAGACTGTCTAGAGGTGCATTTTGTCCTGAGACACGACCGGGGTTTTCACTCGCCATGGGCGACAGGTGTAATCAAACGCGATTAACGACCTCTCGCTGAAATTGTCGTCGGTGGAGGTCTCCGTCGTCTGCACTGTCCTCCTCCAAAACACCTCAAAATTAAACAACCCGCTGGCTCGGGAAGCCACTTGTGGCTCTCATTCAGGGTTTCTTTTATCCTAATGATAATGGAGCTCTAATGTTTCACTTATTAACAGTATATTCACCAAAGCGATATTTCAAGCGTTCAGATCTGTCAATGCGCAGTCTTAAGTTCGGGTATGGCCAACATAATCTCTAATAAGGCACCTTTCAAATTCGCCACATAGATATTGATATGATTGAATACCTCTCATGTACATTATGGGCAATAGAAATACGACTTTGACAGCGAAAGTTGAGGTCCTTATTCTGCTCAAAGATTTTTATTGTTTAGGAACCGCCTTCAATGGCCAATGCCGAGTAGACCACGGCATTGTCTCCGCCCCGTGAATACCTTTCACGCCACAAGTAATTTACTGATGGAAGGAGGAGGGTAAGAAATCATTACTGCTACATCTCATTCTGATAATGTAGTAAGAATAGGTTTCAGATCATAAAGGGCCCTATAGTGCATGTATAGAAAGATGTCGTCAATTTTATAGACCACAATACAGCGTGTTGAAGGCAGGGGAATGCGTCTACTGACCGGTTCATTAACTTAAGAGGTGGCGAATGGTCATTGTCTTCTACCCAGCACTTTTCGTTCTCGTCATGAATG
This sequence comes from Alentia gelatinosa, assembly GCA_950022655.1. Lineage (NCBI taxonomy): Eukaryota > Metazoa > Annelida > Polychaeta > Phyllodocida > Polynoidae > Alentia > Alentia gelatinosa. Next base: position 11,795,151 of record OX465582.1, read on the forward strand.
CAATATGCATTGACTTGTTGAGCTGTTAAAAATCAGGTATCAAGAGAGTCACATAATGTAATATGACTATTAAATAACATGGACAGCAAAATGTGATATTTTGGATTTCAAGCATTCCAAAATGCTGCAAAGATTTGTAGCTCTGGCGTTGATGTAATTGCTCTAGAGGCCACCGCGCTAGTCGACAATGTCATTAACACCAGAATAAACTGAGTAATTCACAAAGGAGTAATGTTCTGGGCAGTATGTGACTGGCGTAAAAAGGAAAGTAATTACTAAGCAGCCATTGTAATGAGAGTGGGAGGAAGATTTGTATCTGGTACTCTCTCTGTCCCCTTCACAGATCACCGCTAACAATAGTTTGGTATAGGGTCTATTTGACAGACTCTATTTCGAGCGCTTTATATTTGCAACCCCCCCCCCCCCCTTTCCAACGTGAAATAAGGAAGAAAAGAAAATAGTTTGGGAGTTTAAGGTATCAAAGCTGTATTTGCAAGTAGAGATAAACATAAGGTTGGTGATTACGAGAGATTAATCAAATAATGGGGATAGGATGATGTAAGAAATATAAGAAATGGGCGTGGATGGGTGGGTAAATAGGGAGAGTTGGATTACCCATAAGTTGCAGAGCCCATTAATGAAAAATTCAATTTGAAATCCCCCTTCAATACACACTTTTTTGAGATGCTAGACTGATTAAAGAAATGGTAGTCATATTTTCTAGTCGGAAAGAAAGAAAGCCTAAAAACATCCATACCTACATCATTCAACCACACATGCACACATATACCCCACAATCACATATACCCATACTCACAACCATCACAAAGCACATGTACATACATATATACATGTGCAGATTCATTGCAGGCTTTAGTAAGAACCTTCGTTGGTATTACCAGGAGGCCCCCACACCTTGCCCATATATATACAACGTGGACAGATGTTTGAGGGCATAAGGTATTATCGTTTATCCTAGCCCTAATATTAAATCCCATAGGCTTAACATTGGGTTTCCGTATGCCACGCTGACTGGCATACGGAGTTTTATATGCCACTAGTGGCATACAGCATTGTTATCACGTAATATTCCAAATTCGAGGAGATAGGGTAGGATAAAATCAAAACCTGATTCGTCTTAATCTTGGCCACCGCATTCCACTCCTGAAGTTTTGGCTCCGGACTTCACTCGGCTTCGCCTCATGAAGTCACTTTGCCAAACTCCAGTCGTGGAATACGGTGGACAAGATTAAACCTCATCCAGTTTTACGATAATCTCTATAACTAGCTGTCGCAACCAATGAACAGAGAGTATGCATTATATTTGGTCACATCGCTTAATGAATATTACCCCAAATTACCGGCGTTTTCGGCTAATTCCCACACAATTTATATGAGGACAACATTATATGGAACGCCACGGATTCGAGGAACGGTAATTTTAATGGTCGATGAGTGAGGTTTTTTCTATGCCGTTCGGGCATACAAAATTCAATTACTGCACTTAGTGAGGGTGCCAACAGAGCGGGGTACACCTGTGTGGTGGGTGTAATGGCGCGGAGTAAAGTAGGTCCTCAGGGTTTCTGTCGGAAGTAATTAGGATGTGTGTATGTCGCAGGGAAGAGTAGACTGGGAAGCGTCGCCAAAACATAGGGGCAAGGTCTCTATTTCTCTTTTAGCCCAAATACCGCTAACAACCATGAACTGTATGTGTAGTAGGGGGAAGCCGTGAAAATCACAGGGCAAAGATCTCTATAAATCTCATTTCCATTGGCCGATTTTCCGTCACCAATCTACATTCAGGAACCATCGACCGATTTTTGACACTACTGGCATAAAATCGGTCAATGGAAATGACCCAGCTAGTGAGATTACCATCGACATTTTCTACTTAGATTATGTAGTGTGGCACCACCGATGGTTTTCTCTCAGGACTGACATAATCAAAGCCCCGTGAATTCGTCGTGTAACTGAGTGGAACCTACGACCCTCACCGATTATATGATACCGATTTACGGTCGGTGGTGCCACCAGCATGCTTTTAGGTGAACTCAGAAAATCTCCGCCGTTTTTGTCAGCGGATAGGAACGGGCTTTAGCCACCTGTAATTAAACAAGCAAGATTGAGAGGTGCCACCAATAATAGTACGGCAGAAAAGGTCTCTCGGTGTACTGTCATTGGCCAGTCCACGCAACTTGCTACAATACAGTACTTTCTCCTTTTTAGAGGGATGATTTTATAAGATCCATATGTGTACAGTAGTTGAGACACATGGGCAGCAGTGTGTTTTCACCCATTCCTATATACCTATGGGCGAACAACCTATGATTACTTAACGCTGCTGGGGGTGGAATAACTTTTGTTTACTGCCCAGGTTGAAGTTACTGCCCAGGTTGACGTTTACTGCCCAGGTTGACGTTCAGAGACGCTCGGTTTTTATCGATATTAGCCGACAATTGAAGGTATATAGGAATAGGGAAACCATGTACCAGTGGAAATAAGTCAAAGTTACTCGGTTAGGCTTGGAAATATTACTGCCCGCGGCTAAGCCTTGGGCAGTAATTCTTCCAAGCCTTACCTCGTAACTTTGACTTATTCCCACCGGAACATAGTTTCCCTCTACTACACTCTACAGCGGTGATTCCACCGAGCACCCGAAACTTGCCGAAATGAAAATCGGAAAGTTTCGTATAAGCATAGCTGGCGGTGGAAGCACACATCTTGTTCTGGTAATTTCGGACGCGTATGCAATTTATCATGCGAAAAAATTCACCATATAAGATATTCTTTGATACATTCCAAGGACTTCAGAAACTTTCCGATAAAGCTTCTAGTCTGGTGGAATCACCACTTACTACGTACAATCACCGCACCGGCGACGTCAATCCGCTGACGATACTCCCCGCGCACATAGGTCTCCGCATTTCATTCACCAGTTTATATATTTTACCCACCCACATCCATTATGTCTTTCATTTCATTCATTTTTAGCAAATTTATCTCAAATTGTAATTCATTATCACTAACTCGTTATATATTCTAATAACCCACAAACATGTTATCATAAATTGTATTTGCTACAAACAAAATAGATTTTATTGCATGTGGCAGAATGCTGTTTTCTCGTGAGTCACGGTATATGACACTGACGCCTATAGGGGAAAGAGCCATTGTTAGTTCACGAAGCAGTCACCAGGTGCTCGGGGGACAAACCTGTATTCTGGCTCTTTGTTCTTACAAAATTCAACTGCCTTTCAATATTTTACCATGGTTCCCTTGACTCTACACCCATCCCAAAGGAGGATGACATAATGATTAAACCCAAGACATGATATTTTCCATATGGAACACTTTATATAAATATGTGAGCAAGACTAAAGTTGTGACATTTCCCAATTATCACTCACTTCTTTTCCACCTCCTTTAGTGAAGAACACCTACTTTTTCACCTCCATTAGTGAAGAATACCTACTCGGCGGGCGTCATGGCGGCGCCCATGGATCATAGGCTATATGCCGTATATGGATTTGCTCTGAGTTGATTCACCCCGCACACTATTTACCTCTTCTTGGAATTCTAGTTTTGTAAATGTCTGTGCTGACACTGATACCTATGGTGGAGTGGTTGTCTATGAACCGTTCCATCCTATATTGACCTGTTCTGCGGGTTTTAATCTTATGACAAGGAGGCCGACAATGACAGGTTCCTTCCAGAGATGCCTCCTACACTACTCGGCTACCTTTTAAGGCTTCTCGGGGTGACTGCACTGTGCGCTTTCCAATCTCCAAGGCTATGCTTTCCCAACCTACGCTTCCTAAGCTGTCCTCTACCGTCATTGTGGAGGTATTAATCAAGTTGGATTCTCGTATTCCCTGGAGGTGCCCATCACAGAGACGTGCGTCTGACTGCCCTGCGAAGGGCATATTTACCTCGAGCTTCATCTTCCTGATCTGAGGAGAGGTACCCAGAGGCGATTCACTATTCACTGCATTGCAACAAGCCTCCTTCATTGGCCAACCATTGGTGCCCTCCCATCCGCATGTCCCTGAGACATTCCCATTAGATGAACCCGCTTAATCATACTCCCAGACTACCTGCCATCTGAAACCACAGGAGGGGGTTCCTTTTTAGCAGGATCTCCAAAAGAGGTCATCAAATGCAGAGAAAGACCACATTCGTGAGCATATGTTATCAAAGTGCCATAGCTTAGAAATGGGAGGAAATGAAGTATCATGGCCTATGTACAACATCCCCCTGTGTAACTATAGACATCCTATCTTCCGATAATTTGGACTGTCGTCTTGCAGAAAGTCTCATGCGAGTCTACTTCTATTTAAAGTACAAAGCAGTTATTCCCTTTTTTTCCTCTTTTTTTTTGGTTTATTTTCTTTATTGGTTCACATGTGTACATTTGAGTTCTGTTACAACATCAGCATAGTTTCTAGAACCAGCAAAGCGGCAGAAGGGTCTCAGCCTATTTTTAAGGCTGGTTTTCAATTGTGCCTCACTTTGAGAATTACAGTCATATCCAGATAGACTTCTGACTGCGACAATAAACGTAATTCAGAATCCATAGAATCCTGATGGTCTTTAGTAAAACATCTTTACCTTATTGGGACAGACCCTCGTACTAGCTGCATTCCTTTCTATAAATATAGCGTGCTTGGTGGCCGTCACTCAGCGCTATGTATGAATATGTAGCTCATATATTGTCTATTTCTAGTTTATTTACATAATTCCGTGTAAAGTGCAACCAATCGTATTCAAAATATTATCGGCACAGGTGGTACATGTCAACTACCACTTCTCAAGCAGTGGTTGGTATTTACAGAATTACCTGGTATGGGTATATGATACAAATGTAAACACCTTATATATTCATCATTTAGTTCTAACCAAATTATATACTTTTGCTTCAGACAATGAATCACGTTGTGCAAAGCAGGTTCATATTTGCATTGAATAAATTCGATATTGGTTACATGTATTTTTGTCAGGATGTAAAATCTATTCGCTCTGTCTTTAACGTTATGGTATAACAGGAAGTGTCTGCCTACAGTATGACACAAACTAGGTTCCTTTGTTCCACTGCCGTACACTATTTTTATATGTATGTATTTGCTTAACGTAACCAGTTTCCATAGCAACACAGTATGTAATTAGTACCTGAGACAGGGCGCAGATGAAGAAACGGCCATGGTATTTCTGTAGCCTGCAATAATTATAGTCACAAAGAGAGAAACCTGTAAAGAAGGTGGGAGAGTAGAAGTCTTTTTTCTGCGACGCCATCTTTAAGCTTCGACCAGATCGAATTTACCTTCATGATGACTATCAAAGATTAAAGATTATTGCGCAGGTATGCAATTAGATATAGTTGTCAGGTAATAAATATGCCTAGTCTACGTCATATTCAGGTTCCATATCAACGACTACATTAGCAGTATCTCACTTCAGTGATGAATGACGTGAAACATTTCACTCACTCCAAAGACCAATACCTACACAATGTTAGAAATAAACATTTTGAAATATACTGGAAAAGATACCTATAGATTCGACCACAAGTAAAACATTTGATAAGTTGACAGAACCATGTCCCTCAATTTATCATTAGGCAGCGCAAATGCCACATGATAACATATACTAGGCCCTCAAGATGAATAGCGAATTAATTTCGTTGAGCACACGGCGAGCACAGAAATGTTTTGCAGTAGGCCTACTCGTACAATATTCGTGTTGAGATAAGATAAACTTAGAGCCTACACTTCAAACATATTACTTAACCTCACCATCACGGTCCATGTTTTTGATTCTGTCCACATCTGCTGGAGTCAAAAAATGCTTATCTATCGTATGACTAAGCAAAATGTCAGTACTGAATAAGATACGATTGAAACGTCTTTCAAATACCCAATTACCATATCTTGCATGTAAAGTTCTAGTCACGTTTAGTAATATTCAGCGATTGTATTGTGTTATTTATATGGAGGTCTAACACAGTTACAATATTATCATGAAACGTCACAAAATTTCGTATGATTGTTTATATGGCATGAGTTGTCTTCGCGGCATGATATCACGAAGCGGAGCTGAGTGGTATCTGTAGCAGAAGACACTGAATGGCATATAAACAATTATATGAAATTGAGTGATGTTTAGATTTTATCCTACTCTGTCACATGTTTTTAACTTCATATATCACCAGTGGCATATAAATATTTTATGCCATAACCGTGGCATACAGTTACGCCATGTTAAGTCTATGGAGATTTATACGAGGGGTAGGATAAATCACCCTACATTGCTTCATTCACAGGCCGCTGTTGTCGACCATACCTACTTGGTTTTCACTTTTCCTTATCACCTCATCGCACTCCAAAGGCACCGTCCCCCAGACCCTATTTCCAGCCGTAATGCTCCCATTTCCATTAGTTTCCCAACAAACCCTCCCCATAAATTCTCCAAATGTTCCTACCTAACTGCCTCTTTCCAATATCTACGTCTGAAGCCTCTTGTAACAGAACATAGCTTTCGATAACCATAAAGTTGGGAGATAAGCTGTGGACTAGAACGCGAGTGTGCGGGGCGTGAAACCTATTATCCGACCCCTAATATAAAATCCCATAGGCTTAACATTGAGATTCCGTATGTCACGCTGACTGGCATACGGAGTTTTATATGCCACTAGTGGCATACAGAATTATTATCACGTAATATTCCAAAATCGAGGAGACAGGGTAGGATAAAATCAAAACCTGATTCGTTTTAATCTTGGCCACCACATGCCACTCTTGGAGTATGGCTCCAGACTTCACTCGGCTTCGCCTCATGAAGTCACTTTGCCAAACTCCAGTGGTGGCATACGGTGGCTAAGATTAAAACTCATCCAGTTCTACGATAGTACCTCACAGGTGAAGATATTGGCATTTGAGAAAAAGCTCCCCCCTTTTTCTCATCTAGTCTTTGGTCGTATAATATAAAGTATTGTTATTTTGATTAGAATTCATGGGATTAGCAATAATTTAAGAAAAGATTTTTGGCAGTTTTCCAGGCCGGCAGAAGCCGACTTGAGAGGGAATTGTAATACAGGAATACATTTGTGGTCGCAATACCAAAGAGTCTGCCTCGTATACTAATATATCATTAATAATTTAAATCATTGCAAGCTATCTAACTGGGAGAACACACTGTATGAGATTCAAAGGTAATAAATCTTATGATGCAAAAGTCAAAACAGGTTTTCCCAAGGGATCGGCTTTGGGAGCGTTGCCTTTTGTAATATTTATCAAGGATATCCTGAACAAACTAAATTATATGAAAGGAATACTTATCGCGGATGACATAATATTAATTGCAAGTGGAGATAAACAATCGCAAATTACTGAACGAATACAACTAGATTTAAATGAAATAAACAATTGGACGAGTAGAAACAAATTGTCAATAAACTATGGTAAAGCAAAGGTCATGTGCGTTGGTAATATGAGAAACCTGGACAGAGAAGAATCTGTCATCCAACTGTATCACAGCAGTGTGACTCTTCAAACATTGGGGAGGATAAGATATCATAAACTGAAGTTCAATCAAGAAGATTTCTGCAGGCTGTCTTTAGAATGAAACAGCATTGAACTAGTATAACACGTATCAATCCCAAATTTAGAGTATGCCAGCATTACACACCTCGGTACAAGCCACAGTAAAAGGGATAAACTACAAAAGAAAACTTGTAAACAAAGCACTACACGTATGTCCATGTTTCAGTCTTTATCCTACCCCTAATAAAAAACTCCGTAATGTCACTCGTCTTCGACTCGTGAAATTATGGAGCCAACAAAATGCGTGGCATAAATAGACTTAGACTCAAACTCGTGACGTCTCTTGATAATATTGGAAAGACATTGAGAACTCAGCGAGTTGTATGTCGCTATGTTTGTTGTTGAATAAAAAATAAAGGAAAAAATTATATATTCCTCTCTCTGTAATAATCCCCCCTCCAAACTAGCCCCTGTGCAGCCTCAGTCTAGTTCCAGGATGACTCGCGAGGGGCTCTGATCAGAGTCTGAGCTGCTCATCACCAGAAATTCTCGAGATGTGTGCGGGTCCCAGGTTTTCGCCGCGAGGCAGGATTGGATATACTTGTGGTCATTCCCATGTCCTCATCCGGGGACACATACGGTGGTGGTATAACCACGCACCTGCGGGCACACCGTACTCCGCCTCCCGCCTCGGAACCCGCCTCTTTCCCCGCCCGTGAACGTCTAAGAGGGTGCGTCCACCAACCACGACAAGGCTACGACAAGAGCAGACAAGAAAGTTCCAATCGGTGCCTTGTCGCAGCATTGTCGTGAGGAGGGGAGTTGTCGTGAGCCCTTGTCGCAGCCTGTCGGGAAGTGCACGCTCCACCTAAATATTCTATCGACAACCTCCCGACACGCCACGACACGCCACGACACGGCTCCAAAATCGAACATGTTCGATTTTGTCGTAACCTTGTCGGAAGGCCCCCGACAGGCCCCCGTCAAGCTTCATGTCGCAGCCTGTCGTGGCCTTGTGGTAGCCTCTTGTTGGGAACTGTGATCCACCAACCACGACAAGGCTACGACAAGGCTACGACAAGGCTACGACAAGGCTACGACAAGGCTTCCAATCGTAGAGCTGTCGTGGACCTTGTCGGAAAGCCATTGTTGGTGGTTGGTTGGTGGACGCCCCCTCTTAAGCCCTGTCTCCACTGTGCGATCCAAGGTACATAGGTACGCCCAGTCTGAGACTGGAGGTAGCTTCAGGATCGCAACGCGGCAAAACGTACAGTGGAGACAGCAAGTGTCCCTCCAGTCTGAGACTGGGCCTACCGGTCTCAGACTGGAGGTTCCTCATGTACCCGGGATCGCAAGCGTTTTTGAATATCAAACATGTTTGATATTTGCTACGCCCAGTCTCAGACTGGGCGTACCTATATAGCTAGGATCGCAGACGCTCCAGTCTCAAGCGGGGGGGGGGGGGGGGTTGTCTCCACACAGAATCGATGTTACCTTGCGATCCAAGGTACATGCGATAGGCCAAGCCGGGACCCCCCCCCCCCCCCCCGCCCCAGTCACACAGTGGAGAAAGGCCTTTACTAAATGATCTACTGAACTTTGCCTAAACGGTAGCCAATTATAAACAGAATACACTTTAAATGAAATGTAGAGAGGTCATCGTATCAGCGTTGGAGAAAGTATTTATCAAGAAGATATCATAGGATAAATTTTTACCTGGCAGCATTATAAGACTTGTCATGTGCGTTTCTAATCTGATTGAGTTCTGCATTAGCAGTAAGGAATCTGGAATAGCAACTGAGAGGATCTGAACGATATTAGCTGCTCCAAAAATTGATACTTGGGAACAGATGAAATGGCATGCGATCTCTTTGTTAACTATCAAAGTTCAATGTTCTGTAATGATGCATGCTGTACATAGTTTTAAGACTCGGAGATCAAGATTCTCTTAAATCGATTAAAGAAGAGGCTGTGTTTTAATAAGACACACCGGCCCACAAAACATAAATATGTTCGGCAATGGGTAAACATTAAGGGCACAATCTTGTAAATATTTGACCATACGCGGAGTTAGTACCGTGCGCCATCGGGTACCATGGTTGTTTCCAACTTAAGTACCTTCTTCGGTAGGCTGTGAGTCATATATATGTAGATGATTTGATGTACCGTACGGTCAGAATATGTGATGGACGAACAGAGGAGTTGTGCCACCAGAGATACATGTTATAGTACAAGGGCAACTTTTGCATTACTAGATTTATGTGCCCCTTGATACACATTCTGTAGAAGACGACAGCAGCCAGGATCCTGTCCCGGCACCTCATTCGTATCTTTGCCACACTGCCACAGTACTCCTACCGGTAACATATGTGACTATCTATTTTCTATTTGTAATAGCTAAGCAAGTACGTACGAAAAAGGGGGCAGGCGGGGCCATTCAATGCCATTCCTATAAACCTCCACAACCTTAACCCGTCGTTAATGCAGTGTGTACCCTTTACACATGGTTAGCAGCTTGTCAATGGTTATATACATGTATTATATATATCAAGCCTACATGAAATAAACAATATACAGGTTCTATTAGCCCGATCACACAGGGAGATACATGGAGGCACCACCGTACGTGCCTGTCTGATGACTTGAGATATCATTTTCCGAGAGTTACGGAATCATTATATTCATGTGATAATTTAGTAGATAAGTGATCAATGAACGTATAATTCCCAGAGAGTATAGGTTCCTATAACTGTATTTATCAGATCTGAATATGAATTAAAGATTAATATCAAAGATCACATCTGATATGACGTGATGAAACAATGAAATTATGACAATAGACTTGTGAATTCCTGCCCATGGCGGTATATAATGAGACTACTACCTGGCCCGACGTGCATTACTCTGCCTCGGGCATCTGGCGCGAAAGGGTTAAACAAATAATTGTAAGCAATGAATATATTTTCTTATTCTAGATTAAAATCAGATTTTAGGAAGACCTCAGTTGTTTTCTAAACACAAACCTGCAGATAGAACAAAGACCTTCCCTCATCCGTTCTAACACCTTTTCCATGCTAGATGCATATGACAGTGTAAAGGGGAGGGGTAAGATCTAAGTACAGGGGACAGCTATTGGGCGTTCTTGTTTAGATTAAGGCGGGCGTCCACCAACCACGACAAGGCTATGACAATGGCATTCCGACAAGGTCCACGACAGGCCTACGATTGGAAAGCGTGTCGTAGCCTTGTTGGTGGACCCTAGTTCCCAACAAGAGCCTACGACAAGGCCACGACAGGCTGCGACTGGAAGCTTGTCGGGGGCCTGTCGGGGGCCTTCCGACAAGGCTACGACAATATCGAACATGTTCGATTTTTCCCACGACTGGACCTTTGTCGTGGTGTGTCGGTACCATGGACGCCTTTTTTACGGCATCCAGCGAAGTCTACGACACGCCCCAACAACGCTGTCGCAGAGCTGCCCTTCTCACGACAAAGCTGCGACAAAGCTGCGATTGGAACTTTCATATCGGCACTTGTCGTAGCCTTGTCGTGGTTGGTGGACGCCCCCCTTTATGCTTCCACATCTCGCCCCCTCCTGCTCCTCCCCCCTGCCGGATCTGTACGGACACCCCGTAGACGCCTTTCTGACAACTATATGGACAGAGGTAAGGCAATATTTAATGCCTCATTGTTCTACCGGTCTACCCACCACACATATATGTGTATCACAATAAAACAATTCGATATTTCGGAGTGTTGCCTACATACATTCCATCACATACATGTAGTTCTATTAGTTTCCGACCATTTCCTTTATCATCCAGCTTCCATAGTTTTCTCTCAAATCAAATCCGATGTGTATTAATGACATCACTGCCAGTCTCACTGAAAATATTAGAATGCCAAATATGGTTTTCTAAGCTAAATTCATCTAACCCGACATTCTGCTGTATACCTCTCTTTAGCCTATCCTATTATCTTAGGTGCCACTCAAATATTTTTTCCCTTATACTACTTATACTATATACAAGGGCGGGATCACTAGAGGACAATTTACAGGAAGTTATCCAGCTAAAGACACTCACGCACATGCGCCAGCGGCATCGCACCTGCCACCGGCATCGCCTGTCTCCACATTACCTCATTCCGTCATCAAGGAAGTCGCGGATTATGAATCGATCCTCAGAATGTTAGAGGATAGCATTTGGGTGTTTTTGTGACTTGTATTTTCACAGTGATCTTGAGCTCTCAGATTTGAGCTTGTGAACAAAAGTGACCTGCGGTCTCTCATGTCAGTGAGACCTAGTAATTTCAGAAATCTTTGTACACTCTGCTACATTTTTTGGATTTGTTACATAAGAAGATTGTATTTTCTTTATTTGGTAATTGTTGACAAGGTTTAATCCTATAGTGGAGTTCTTTAGAAAAAATGGTTACATTAGTTTCATGAGTCTTAGTCACAAAAAACAAATACCATAAACAACAAGATAAAAATTGAGAAACACTCAAAACCTGCAAAGGACCAAAAAGGTATGTACATACATTAAGATCCCCGCGATGATTAACTGCCAATTGACCTAAGTGTATTCTATATTTTTCTCACCTTCACCTTGACAGATTGGCCCTGAAAGGCCAACTAGTCAGAGTGAGAGATGTCTGTGTTATTAGCCATGATGAATGTCTGTAACGTGGGTAAATTGTTCATCATGATTTCAGAGCATAGTTACCAGGAGAATCACAAAACATCATTTTTTTCTCTTTACAGTTTCTACAGTGACTATGGCGATAATGATGACAAATACCGTTTAATGTCAGTATTTAGCTTTTTTTCGATAGAAAAATAAATATCATCTGTAACATGAAACTCCGTCTCATTCATTACTATGGGCTGCGGGCACAGTAGTCGATGTTTACTTGGCGCACAGCATGTGTTGATTGGCAAGCTGAAGCCAGACAAACTCAGATAACCAAGGTAACTGAGTCTGCGAATGACAGAACACGTGGCTGGAACTAAGCGGCCTCTATGTAGCTTCCCTGTAATGTGTGTAGGCCTACTTTATCATTTACTGAACTTGATCTCTTCTAGAACCATATGGTAGATCTCCATATAACTAAACATGTCGATGGGCGTACATATACATGACATGAGTACAAAAACGCTAAAATAACATTAAAGGAATAACGGGTGTGAAAATAAATGTTTGTGAATTACCTGCACACAGAAGAGTTACTCCAAACAGCAGCCTCATTGTCCATCAGAGGAATTCGGGATCTGTACACACGTGCTACGCATGCGCCTGAGCATGCCCGCTGATGGAGGACCGACAGGCCCTGCGTCCCGCTCGACTGCGTGGGGCTTCTCGAGCTCCCATCAGCCCTCAGTCCACACACTCCTCCAGGGCTGGTCACGTGGAGGGGGCGATGACTGGTGTGTCTGAGTGCCGGGTGACGGGGAGAGGCGACAAAACTCCACACTCCAACTCACCAGGCCGCCAACAGCAAAGTCAACGACATATTCCTCATTTCCGGAATCTACTTTTGTCGGTGTCAAAGTCTAGCGGATGACTGCGCAGCCGGAGATTTCTGATGAGCGCCGAACACCACCGGAAACGCGTGCTACCCGCGTGGATCAAGTCGCTAGTAGCCGGCAGGCGCGGCTGAGCTGCTCCTGAGCAAGTCCGGGCACCAGCGGCCTCACTGAAAGACTGACTCGCCGGTCATCAGCTGAGGTGTGGTGTTGGAGTCGGCCACCAGTAGTCAGTGGCGCGGTGTGGGGCTGCATGTGGTGAGGTGTGGGAGGTGTGGGAGGTCTGTGTAGAGCCACCATGCTCCCGTCAAGGGTCTCTGCGATTCTCCATGAGTCACGCTGAACACTGGATGTATGTGGGCCCTCTGGCGACGTTCAACAGAAACACTCGTCATTCCGAGGTTAAGAGCAAAGTCCTGCCTTTATCTTAAGAGGTCAAAGACCCTGGATTTCACACTTGGGAAAAGAATATCTTGACCTAAATTAGTCCATAGAGGAATTGAAGGCTGTATGCAAAATAGTGTACACTGCGACGCGGCTCACAAAGCTTTGAATCCTTGTTATCTGATTATAAATATAGCAATACCCACAAATGATTCTCTCTTTAAGATCAAAATCATAGATGTCCCTGAGTGTCCCTATTGCGACATTGTAACGGTCGAGGAGTTCTTACTCAAATGTGATTAAGTTAAAACGTTTTGGAAAAGAATAGAAAAATAGTTTTAAATAGCCATGAACTGGTCTTCCGGAAACCCATTTTGTACCTAGATCATAGGTATTCCTGTCAATTAACCCTATCGAAACGCTGGCTGGTGAATAAATCACGCACAGAAATACGCCTCTGTAGTATCATTTTCTGCCATTTTTGGCTTGCCCACGTGACATCATTTCCCTGATATTTGTAGTGGACTGGGCATGCTTTTGTCAGATAAAACATTGCGTATTAAAAGAAATCTTGGACATAATTATAAATTTGACGTTACCGCCGTGCATTGTTTACCTAAAATAGTTCCTATGATGCCCATCAGGTGGCCGAAAAAGCCGTATTCTCCTAGGAGAATACGGCTTTCCGTATTCTACTCAGTAGCGATTCTGTAGGCTCCATAGGCTTACTATGGAGACTCCGTATTAGGTGGGTAACAAATACTTTGGGACCCTTTCTGAGTGACACATAATAATCCATTCTCTTATATATGATCTTATATATGCTGTTGTATAAATCTATTGTACAACTCACCCCTGTCCTCCAAATTGCCCTAAGTCGTCTAAAACTCTCCTAAGTCTAGGACACCTAAAGGGGTGTCGTAAGTCTTGCAAATTCGCAAATAGAGTCTAAATTCTTCGTCAATATTACAATAATCAACAGATTTGTGACAAAATTGGTGGTCGGGGTTTATGAGACGTGGCTGAGTATCGCTTATTGACGGGAGGGACCTTTTCCATAAGCCAAATGATCTTAAGTTTATTCAACGATATAGGAATCCGTCCTACCGTAAGGACAGACTCCGAGTAGTGTCCTGGGCCATGTCCTTATGCATGCATGATTTGTCACATCGACTATATATCTCACCAAGGATCGGACACACCACCCGGGTCAAGATTTATAAAACGAATTCTATGGTAGGTCGTATCTCCTTTATCGTGAGGTATCTCTTATCGTAAAGCCACGATATATCCTCTATATTCTTCAACGGCACCCAGGTCTATATAGACCTGAAGCTCGTCCACCCGGAGTTTCAGGATTAGATTGTAGTTTGGTTCGTCAATGAAAAGGTGTCCACTATGATAAATACGACTGCATACATGATGTGCAACAAGTTGTGTAAACTGATTTCTGCAATAAAGGAAATGTTGGGGAAAGAAGTGCCCCCAGACTATGATGCAACCATTCCTAACACACGAATAACATGGACCGGGAATGATGGAGAATATTTCAGGCAGAATTGAGTCCGACAAAATTGAACTAAACAAATATAAAAATAACCTAAGAATTTAGAAAAATATGAACTTATTCGCATCTGTTATAAATGCAATGCCTCACAGGAGGGAAACGACCGGATTACCGTTCAAAAGTGATAGTGGCGCTTAAAACAGCCAGCAGCCTGGACATGCAAGGCACCAAAAGACAAGATTGGCAACATTTGTAATCCATGGCTTCCTGAAATAAGAGGATTGTGAGATACAATCAATTATTCAAGATTCATTCATACTGACAGTGTGACGGCAGTAAGACTAGACTAATGCATCAGGAATCAGTTTGCATTTATTTCCTGCCTCTTCAATGTAAGGTACTGCATCCTAGAGAGGAAATGTGTAGACGGTTTTGTAAAGTCTAGGATAAGAAATTTCAAACTGACTAGACGTAAAATCAGCTAAACAAAACCAAGTATAAACGTTCATTAGGGGCTGTCCATAAATTATGTCACACTTTTTTAGGGCATTTTAGGAACACCCCCACCCCCACCCCCTGTCACACTTTGTTATATGTTTTGTACCACCCCCAAAAATATTATGTCACACTTTCTGATACACCACCCCTCATTTTCTTTCTTATGTAGGGTAGCATAACATAACAGTTATTACATCTTTGACAAAGCTATTGTAATACACCATTAATCTAGTCTGCTCTAGTATGCTTGGGTCAATTATTACCAAAATCAACATCTTCCTCATTGTGGTACTCCACATCTTCCTCCTCCATTTATATGATGAAACACTTTTATGAGTTCAACCTGCCCACGAAATGGGCACTGTTCACAAGTTAGCAGGTGCTGCATTTGGGAATTTGTGGATGACTGAAGAATCAAGAGTGTAAACTTTCATTCTGCCGCTAATTAAATATATCTAGATACATTTAATTTGCGAGCTAAAATATCATTAGGTGGTGCCACATTGCTTCATGTTAGAGAGAGAATTTCTTTTTTATTCAGATCAAACGGTAACATTCACCTGCAGTGAGTGTTCTTCCGTGTAGCTAGTTGGTAGATAACTTATAGTTGGTAGATAACTTATATATACTGTACAATTAGACATAGAATCCTATCTCAAAGTTTTCAAGCATTATACATGATCCATATAGCAGGAGTATATTTACATGATTGATAAGTAACACAGAACATAATACATGTACACACATGTTCACATGACAGGACATTAACAGGACAATACATGTATAGGACAGCAATTGAAGTGTCCTATGTACCTATCTGAGGATATCTTAGGAAAATAATGCAGGAGACTAGATATAGATCATCATCCTCATCATTTGAAAGAAGGGGAAAATCCCCATCAAATTCAATATCATAGTCTAGATCTGGATACTTTTTGATAACCTGCTTAAAATATTTTGTTTCTGCTGCGGATTATTTAATAGGGTAACTGGTTCCATAATATCATACCTTTATATACATGTGATGTCTTAAATTGTTCAGTGCAGGGATTCTATACTTTAAGAGTGATTTTGCTTCCCTGTCTAGTTCTAGTATCAGTATCAAATACATTATTAGGCTCCTTACTCCATTGGTGAATCAAGTTTGATAGATGTTGTCCTCTCCTTACCAATAATGGGTTTATTTTACAATTTTTATACAAGTTCTCATTAGAGATATCTCTTGCCTACTATACTCCTACTGTTACACATAAGCAATTATTTAGAATTACTTGAATATCATTTTATTTCTTTTGGTTTAATATCACTGCATTCTAGCTTTGTTAATATCATCTGTTTTACTAGTTTTATGGCGACATCCTTAGGGATGAAACATCTGATATATCTAGGATGTATCTAAGAAGTCATAGTCCTGAGATTGTCATCCACTATTACACCTGTTGATTATCTGCCCAAAAGTGTCAAATAGTCAATGGGTGGTGCTAGATGCCATAATCAGCCAAAATCATCAGGTGAAAATGTGGCAATAGGCATCTTTCATTCCTGGCATAAACCTGTCCTCAATGATCAGAAACAGGGAACTCTTCCAAGTGCTGCTGTGATAAGAAGGATATCCATCCATAACCGCTTATTATCACACTTTTCCCAACACATGTCCAGAATGGACAATGTAGCCTCTGAAGTCTTGGAATTAGGTGACATGTGTTCTGTCAAACTATTCTGGACACCCCCCCCCCCTCCTGTGATTTTTAGGCTGTGTCATACTTTTCAATTTACCCTTCCCCCACCCCCCTAACTGTGACATCATTTATAGACGGCCCCTTAATAGTAGTATTAAAATCACCATATTATCGATGACAAGTAGTCGGTGGAGGATAGGGGTATTTATACTCCGAACCGATATCTCCAGTATAAATAATAAACCTTTAAAAAAAAGTAATATGGAATGATACAGGGAATTCAAATTAAGTGTTAAAAGTAAATACTCGGTTCACGATCGGATACTGTAATTATCAAACGCCCATTCATCCTCAACTTAGATACCGAAACATTTTACTTAGATACACCGTTGTATTGGACTTCTATATCTTACGTGTACACCGGTATAATTGATTATATTGATTACCCCATCCCTGGATAAAAGGAGAAAAACAGTAGTTGGGAGTATAAAACGTATTTGAAATTTATGACAAATAAGAATTTTATGTCGACCTTATTGGAGGGCATATTGATAAGGTAATTATTAATATGAAGGTGTAATAATAATGCATGAGATAGTTGACAATTAGAGTATTGTGTCAATTATGATAATGGTAAGTATATGTAATACAATGATATATGTGTATATATTGTATATAATAATATAAATAGGCCTAAGTGAGCAGGATTAAAAGAAGAAAAAGTTTGAGGGCGGGTGGGAAGAAAAAGTGTAGTACGTGTGTACTAGATGAAGGGTCGAGTAGGAGTGAGGGGGAGGCGAGGGCCGAGTGGACGCACGTGAGTGATTAGTGAGTGTGAAAGCCGCGAGGTGGCAGGAGGGGCGCCCGTGAGGCGCGTTAGAGGGGAACACCAGGGGGAGCAATGACCACCCCTGGCCAAAGGCCATGGGTCACCCATGATGACAAATATATGGTTTCGTCTGTCATTGATATCACTGCTCAGTGGAAGATCTAACTCAAGGAGGATAGTAGATAATAAAAGAGCATAACGTGAATCGTTTGGACTATAACTGACATCCAAATGTCAAGATATGGAAACATGATTGCAGTGTCCGCTGATTGGTTTGTTACTTAACCCTTTAACAGCAGGAAGATGCCTTCAGGCATCTTGAAGGCATCATTGATATATATATATATATATATATATATATATATATATATATATATATATATATATATAATATTAATACAACAATAGTCAATAAGTAATACTATAATTATTATGATAGAATAATTGAGACGAAGACGTGAATGGCGGAAAATATGAAATAACAGGGTTTATTCAATAATACATTGGGACAAACCCCAGTCCTACACATCAAGGTATACAAGACAAAGATTAAAATAACTAATTATATATCGAAGTAAGATTAAAAATGAACTGCTCGGTTGAGCAGATACGAGCGGAATGCCGTTTAAATAACCTGCCGTCACCAAGTCAACTCCGGTTACCGCATCAGGTAACCGGGTAACCTGGAAAATATTATGTGACGCTTAAACAACAAATGAGGTCCCGCAGTGAATAAACCTGTGAAGGACATTGGTTGATAATTTATATTTATATAAACGTAGTTATATAGTAATATAATATTAATACAACAATAGTCAATAAGTAATACTATAATTATTGTGATAGAATAATTGAGACGAAGACGTAAATGGCGGAAAATATGAAATAACAGGGCAGAAACCCACCAGACACAACAGAGTTCAATTAATACATTTTAAAAATTTTGAAGCAATTAAATCTGAGGAGGCGACCGACATA
The DNA here is from genome assembly GCA_950022655.1 of Alentia gelatinosa. NCBI lineage: Eukaryota > Metazoa > Annelida > Polychaeta > Phyllodocida > Polynoidae > Alentia > Alentia gelatinosa. Next base: position 11,814,088 of record OX465582.1, read on the forward strand.
GAGGTTTCATGCAAATAGGAATAAACCGCCGAGGAAGACCAATTACCTCGGGCCTTGATATCATTGATATCCACCCCTATGTCCTTTAGAAAGGTCGCCCCTCCGTGCCTCAATGAGTGACAGGAAACCCGGTCATCTCCGAAACCACACAACCTTGAAAGAGATTTCAATTTATTATTAATTTTCTGGTAATTTAGTGGCAATAAAACCTTACCCGAGGGTAATTGAAGCAGAAAATCGTCTGGATGAGGATTATACCGCGATAGATATAAATTGAAAAATTTGTACGGACAAAAAATAGACTCCGGGATTCGATCAAAACGAAGAATATTTTGATCTAGACCTAACTGGTCTACTTTAGATGATGAAATTTTAATTTCCAAGTGATTACTGGAAATAGATAAGTCTCTCCTTCTGAGAGTATGAGTGGAAATTGTAAAATGCGATTTCCTTAATAATCCTCTAAATCCTAAGAGGAAAGATATCCAGAGGACCAAATCTTCATCTGAAGACATTTTTAATTTTGAAAACAGAGACCTCATATCTAAAACTGTTATGGGATATCTGGAATTAGAACTGTTATCCCCTAAACGGGTTAAACCTTTTATGGTCATCTTAAGAAGAAAATCCGATGACATATCATTATGACCTCTCAGTTTATTCTCGAAATTGACCGCTGAGATATAATTTCTGATAGAAATTGGTTTTAAATATTGTGACAAAAATACACAATATAACGATAAATGAGAGTTATTTGTTGGGAAATAAGACCATTCCCTATCGTCGCAAAAACGATAATAGCAGGATAACTGCTTACTCCTGACCTTTTTAGTATTTTCAGAAACACACCCTCGTAACACCAACTCCTGTTTTACCAACAGAGATTCCAGGATCCAGGCTTAAATTATTTAAAAAACAGACCCAAAACAGCTCTCGTAGCCAGGCCATGCACTGTTTGTTCCTGCTACGACCAGTATTGATCATAGCCAATACCTGCATGTTATCGGTGATAATACTTACTCTGCAGTTTTTATAACAGTGGGACCATCGTTTAACACCGACCAATACAGGCCAAAGTTCATAAAGGTTAATATTCTGTTCAATAATTTCCAATTCTGGAGATTTCTCAAAATGAGAATTTTCAATAATTTCACATTTTTTATCGTTCCAAGAACCATAGAAAAAATCGAGGCCTGCCCAAGCACCAAAACCTAGCATAGATGAATCTGAAATAATCGGGCAATGATTACATTCGCGTTGAATAATTTCTTTCCCATTAAATACACTGCAAAATTTGTACCACCAATTTAGGTCTTCCAGTAAATCGTCAGTTAATTCGATTTTACCACGTTTTGGACAAGAAGCAGAAAGATCGAAAATCCTGCGACTAAAAGTTCTGCCTCCACGTACCACCTGAGAACAGAAGGAGACTAACCCCCCTATCTGTTCCAACTCTTTTTTCGATACCCTATTATTTTCACGGATTAATTCAATCGATTTTTTGAGCTTTTCAACTTTACCTTCAGGTAACGAGAGGGTTAATTCTTCAGAATTTATTAAAATTCCAAGAAAAACAGTCAATCTAGACGGTTCTGTCACTTTAGACATTGAGACCTCGAACCCAATATTGATGAGAATGTCAATAAGTGCATTGCGTTTGTTCAGACAATCGTTATGGTTTTTACCGATAACCAAAAAATCATCTAAATAATTGGTAACCCCCGTTATCCCACTTTGACAAGCAATATCAACGACTAGATTAGAAATTCTAGTAAAAATGTTTGGAGCGCATTTTAGGCCAAAACAGAGGCGCTTATCCTCGAAAAATCTAGGACCCACGCCTAAATCCCAGGAGAAACCTTGAAAAACAGTTTGATCTGATCTAACATTAACCGAACAATAAGCCGACTTTATGTCAACCACACTCATAAACTCGTTACCTTTTAGGGTTTTAACCGCATCATATACTGTATTATAAGAAAACGACTCGTAAGTATCTTCCATAAAATTATTGATGCTTATTTTTTCAGGACAAGAACAATCCGTTATGGGCCTTAGTTTCCCGTTAGCCTTTACAACTGCCCCTAGCGAATGGACGCATCTAGGCCTTGCCAAGGCATAGGCCACTTTATTAGATGCAAGTTCGTTTTCAATTATCTCCGACATTTCCCGGTAAAAATCGGGTTCTAGTATGGAATTGTAATTTTCACAACAATAATTGGTGTCACATCCATCATCAACTATTGAAAACCCGTTAAAAAATCTGTTATAAACGAATTTCTTATCAAACTCCGTTAATCTGCTGGTATTATTAGGCCCCCAGAGATAATGCCTAATACGACAAGGCTTCAGTTGAGCCTTAAATTCGCCTATGTAATGATCACAATTACAAACATTGTTGATACAATCTATATCAAATTCTAACGAATTCTCTGAATTCCAGATAGGCAGATATATATCGTTTGGTTTAAATCAGGACTCTGAATCCACTTGCATGTCAGAGTTAATCTCAACGGTTTTTTCTATTTTCAAATTCAAATCTGAAACATTTTCAAACACTACATTTTGGGTATCAACGATAGAATTTAGCGAAAAAGTACCACCTTTGTCTTTTCCTAAACATATCGTATCCAATTGTGTGGTCCCACCGGTTGGGTGGGACTGGTCACTGCTGACGTCTGGTGGACAGATCTCACACCAATCTCACCTCACACCTCATCTGGCGCACACATACCGCCTGCGCCCCATTCCTTCACCAAACCTCTCACCACACACATCGTTTCATTCCCACACACATCGTTTCATTTTACCCTCACCCCTTTTTGGCAACTCATTCATCTACACCTGCGGTACTTTACGGCTAACTTACAAGAACAAAGTACAAGAACGGCCGTTATTATGGCCCCACAGACAAGAGGAAAAACGAGAAGTGAGAGGAATGAGAGAGAAAGGGAAGAATCTGAGGACGGGTCAGACGCCATTGAGTCCCAGAGCGAAGCCGAGAACGAAGTGGTCTTCAAATACGAACGGTCGGGTTACGAAACCGTCGACGAGGCAAGTACCTGTAGCTCTCGGTCAAGTAAAAGGGTGGACCGTCTGGAGGAAGATGTCCGCGGGCTCGGCCGAAAAATGGACCTCCTCCTCAAATCCAACATGGACCGCCGGCGGTCCCCACCGACGAGGAGACGCCATGACACCCGCACCGACTGGGGGACCCCGGCGCGCACTCCACGACGAGAACCCTCAGAGGTGGGACGATACTACCCTACGGACCAGGTCATGCCTCCCCCGCGGCAATTACGTAGGCAACAGGATTACGACGGATATCTGGAGGACGAATTTGCCAGAGAGTTTATGCGACCTCTCCGGTCGGAAGGTAAGGTCGCACTCTCTTCAGATATATTTATTGACCGTTACATTCCCAAGCCCTTCATGTATCTCGACCGGGAGGGGGTGGACAGCCTCAAGCAAAAGCTGGAAGCACGTAAGGATATTACCATGTTGGAGTACATAAGAGCCCTTATATGCCTTGTTAGAGATGAACGCCGGTCGGATCTCTACAATAACCCCCATATACTCGAGCATCTCCAGGGCGTCGTAGACGACGCCATGGTGCGACCATGGCCCTCGGTCAGGAGATTCTCGCAACACATTTTCGACCAAATAGAAAAGGGAAAGATATCGTGGTCGGACTGGCATGTGATCCAACACGAGCGAGTTCGATTATGCCTCATGGACCGTGCCCCGGTACACACTGGGTCAAGTAGGCAGGCAGCTGTCGCTCCCCCAAGAAGTGCGACAAACAACACGAACTCAAGGACCGGCCCGTGCGGTCGTGAAGTTGCGTGTAGGGACTTCAATGCTACTAAGGGCTGCAGCTACCGAGGAGACCACGAGGAGGGTGGAATTACATGTGTTCACGCTTGCTCCTACTGCTACGGGCGTACGGGGAACTTCTACAACGGGCACAACACGTCCGTTTGCGACAGGTTGGACCGTGATAGGAGGCGGGCAAGCCGGAGGCTACGCTCGGAGAGCGAATACAAGATGGCGGCGCCCTATGGTCAACCGGAACTGGCACCAGCAACACGCAGCCGCAACGGCCTGCGAGCAACAAGCTTCAGACATTCCAAGATGGCAGAACTTCCGGTCTGCTCGATCGGAGCTCGATCCGCCACGGTTTTCAGGCTCCTACGAAATATATAGTGCCCGCCAGACGCCGTAATGAAGAGGATCGATGTAAAACGATACGGCCGTACAGGGAAAATTCAGTGGAGACATCTGACTGGCGTAGGAAGTGCGCTAGCACTCGAAATGAACACTCCGACTCGACCGCCGCAGCAAAGGGAGGGGGCGTGGCCACCGTTCAACAACAAGCGAGTGCAGGTAACGACCCCGACTTCAAAGCTATACGCCATATATGTGAAAATAATATTGTTGATCACGAAATTGACATGGCCCCTCAGGCGTTTAAATATCACAGGGAAATTCACTGGCCGAGCATGTCTGTGTCCGCTGCCTCGACTGACTCGGTCGAGCTGGCACACATCTATGACACTGTCCGAGCGAGTGGACTCCCCAACAGCGTCTGCTGCAAGGTTGCACTCCCCACAGCCCTCAATCTTGCCGCATGGAATAAAATATTATGTATTGACGGGGTGGACCCAGAACTCTACGACCTCATTGCATACGGATTCCCCCTGGGGTATATGGGACTGGTGAGCGACAGTGTGGGAACGCCTAACCACACTAGCGCGACAGATTACCCACAGGCTATTGACTCATTTATATCGAAGGAACTCAGCCTCGGAGGCCTGGTCGGCCCCTACGACTGTCCCCCGTTTTCCCCCTGGTGCCATGTCGCTCCGCTCATGTCACGGCCCAAGAGGGACTCGGAGGAACGCATGTCATATCGGACCTCACGTTCCCCTACGACAACTCAGTCAATGCCTACGTTGTTAAAAACTCCCTATTTGGAAATGTGCAGAACCACGGTCTCCCCTCAATCAATTCTATAGTGGACGACCTGGTCGGGATGGGCGATGAGGTACACCTTTTCTCGACCGACGTAAGTCGTGCCTACAAAAACTTTAAATCAGATCCACTCGACTGGCCCCTCCAATGCCTCGAGTGGGGCGGAAAATTCTACCTGGAAGCGAGTATGGTGTTCGGGGCCCGATGCTCGAGCTGCCACATGCAGCGGGTCGCGGATGCCATAGTCGTGACCCTCCATGCCAGGGGCCTCAAAGCATGGATGTATCTGGATGACATTATTGTTCTATCTCCTTCCAGAGAGCAGTCGGTCCGGGATGCAGCCGAGGTCACCAGCCTCCTGGAGGAACTAGGCCTACCGGAAGCTCACACGAAGAGACAGGGACCGGCTCGGTCTCTCACATGGCTCGGCATCACGATCAACGCAGAGACCAAGACCCTCTCGGTACCTCAGATGAAGCTGGACGAGATACGGGAAACGGTCGCCACCTTCCTAAAAGGCCGGTCCGTCACCAGAAAAGAGATGGAATCGTTGGTGGGTAAATTGGTTCACGTATCTAAATGTATCCGCCCAACACGCCTCTTTATCTCGAGGCTGCTGGAGACCCTACGAGGACCAAAAAAGAGGTACATTAACATTAGCAATGACGTGAGGGCCGACCTCAGATGGTTCGACGAGTTCTCAAACGCTTGGAACGGGGTAGCTCTCATCCCCCTGCCCACTCCTAATCGCACTATCGGCGTTGACGCCTGCCTCAGTGGTATAGGAGGCAATGACGAGAAATGGGCTTACGCCGGTCAGGTTGCCCCGGTCGAGGATGGAGCGGTTAACATCACCGAGCTGGAAGTAGCCAATGTCGTCGTAGCCCTCCAGACATTCATCCGAGAATCTGACAGAGGGGGGCATATCCGTATTATGTGCGACAATCTCCCAGCTGTCCATGTACTACAGAACGGGAGGGGTCACAACAAGGTCCTTTTAGACTGTGCCAGGGCCGCCTGGATGGTACAGGCCCTCTTTCAGTGTGAAATATCCTATGTACACATACCAGGTGTTGACAATGTGGTGCCTGACAACCTCAGTCGAGCACATCTCAATAACAAATATTTTAATGCCGCATGTAACGATGTACGACGATTCAACCTTACGCTTGTCGACCCATGTACGGACTTCCTCAACAATGTACGTCCATTTGTATTATCCAGATCAGGCGTACCTATCACTGCAGCGAAGGGCGGCGGCACGACAGCAGGCCTCACGCACCCCTGGGACCATGCGGGCTCACCGGACCTCGGTCGAGACATACATAGCGTTTTGCAGGAGGGTGGGCGACCATCACCTACGTCCACGACCCCAGACAATATCAGCATTCGCCGAGTACCTAGCACAAGGGGATCCGTCGCCCGCTGCGGTAAGGAACCACGTCGCAAGGGTACGACAACACCTCAAAAGAGTGGGCGTGGCACTGTCGCCAGCCGCGTCCGCATGGCTGACCATGACACTCGAGGGCATCGACCGTACCACCCCCTACCGTCCTCCTCAGCGGCCCCCGATCCCGGTGGACACCTTCAGGGAAGCGGTGGAGGCATTGCCCCGCGACCGAGACGGGATGACGGTCAAGACGGCCGTGCTCCTCATCTTCTACGGCGCCCTACGACGCTCCGAGGTAGCGCCTCCGTCGGTCGCGGCCTTCGACCCCAGGAAACACCTCACCCGTGGGGACGTGAGCTACCACGAGGGTGCACTACGGCTAAAAATAAAACATGCGAAAAACGCCCAGAAATACGACCAGCACCAGGACCGTCTGATACTGCCCGCCCCCGACGGCAACATGTGCCCGTGCACGGCCGTGGCCGCAACGGTCACACGAAACCCACAGTGTTCAAAGGACGACCCACTGCTGGTTTTTCACGCCTCCAGACGGCCGATGCCGGCTACATACGTCGCGAAACAGTGGGCGGTGGCCGTGAGGGCAGCGGGGGCCGACCCCGCCTGCTACCCCCTACACTCCATAAGGAAGGCAGCCGCCACGGAGGCATTCAGAGCAGGGCACTCCGAACTAGACATCCAGAGGTTCGGGCACTGGACGTCGGACGCCTACAAAGATTATATACAGACGTCCACCGCGAGAGCCGTAGGGACTTCCCTGGTACGGGCAATCACTAAATAATATGCCCCAACGGACTCATTTATCAATCTCTTACTATTATAATCTTAATAACTATTTTATATTTACCTTTCCACCACCACACCCCATCATCTCAACCCATTAATGGCATTCTTGGCGTTATATATATTTTACAAATATTACATGTATTAACATCATCATATTTTATACAAATATTTATGTTATTACCTCTTTTATCATAAATACTCGTTGTACTTCAACTCAAATACAACTTATATCTACTCTTATCAAATGTATTAACTCAACCAACTCTTATACTTCACCTACTATTTATTACCAATTCACACATTGCATAAACAATGTATTATTTATGTATTAATTCATTTTATTTATATAATCAATCATTTATCATCTTACAATAATAATAAATTATTTATTCCCAAGTTTGCCTCGTCATCTTCTCTGTCCCTAGCTCAGCAGTGGTGTGGTCCCACCGGTTGGGTGGGACTGGTCACTGCTGACGTCTGGTGGACAGATCTCACACCAATCTCACCTCACACCTCATCTGGCGCACGCATACCGCCTGCGCCCCATTCCTTCACCAAACCTCTCACCACACACATCGTTTCATTTCCCACCCACCCACAACCTATTTTATATATATTCCTACACCAGTAGGGCGTTATATATATTTTACAAATATTACATGTATTAACATCATCATATTTTATACAAATATTTATGTTATTACCTCTTTTATCATAAATACTCGTTGTACTTCAACTCAAATACAACTTATATCTACTCTTATCAAATGTATTAACTCAACCAACTCTTATACTTCACCTACTATTTATTACCAATTCACACATTGCATAAACAATGTATTATTTATGTATTAATTCATTTTATTTATATAATCAATCATTTATCATCTTACAATAATAATAAATTATTTATTCCCAAGTTTGCCTCGTCATCTTCTCTGTCCCTAGCTCAGCAGTGCCCCATCTGATACTTGACTTTTATCCTTTTGAGCAACCTGTGGTAAATCCGTGTCATTAATACTCATACTACTGCTACCGTTAGCGTTATTTGACCTGACCTGACCTGATTTTTCTGGAATGCGGTCAGTCACGTGGTTTCTAATAATAACACGAGACATTGTATCAACTTTACCGCAAGTATCTAGGTTACTCGGATATGCATTTCATTTGGTATTTGTCTTCTTGTTTTGACAAGAGAAAGCCCCGTGACTACTGGAGTGACAAACACTGCAACAATGGCGATATCTACAGTTTGTAAAAGTACAGCCATTTTCCTGTTTGTTATAAGCGTTACAAGTGTGAGAAAAACCCGAGTTTGTCGCTTTTGTTTTTGTCTGTTTAGCATTTTTGGCATTAATTGTACCATCGTATGACAAATGCCTAACAATATCGCTAGGATCGATAGTAGAAAATGACTTTATACCCTTTTTGTTTGCTTTTTCCTTAACGGATTTATCGTATCTAATCAGTGCTTCGCTTTGAAAAACTCGTGTTTTAGCCTTTTCAGCAAGAAGAATCTGATGGTCGACAACGCCAGAAATATCTTTACCATTTTCTACCATTTCTTTTAGCATTTTAAGATTTACTAACACCAAACTTTCGTAAGTAGTAATTTTTTCCCCTTTTTCAAGGTATCTGGAAGTATCATATTTACCAGTTTTCTTTTTTCTATCGTCAGAACTTCTTGATCGCGACTTGGATTCAGAACTCGCACTCGATTCTCTTGAGCTGCTCGGGGATGATCTTGTTGAAACTCTTCTATGTTGTCTCGATTTGGAACGATTTTCTCTTGAACTCCTATTATTTGTAGTCACCAGACGAAGAATGGTGGAAATCGACGATTCCAAATCATCCATCCTCTTCTCCATCTTAGAATTCGCTCCACCTGTAGCCGCTGTAGAAGAACTCGCATCACCCTCCTCCGAACTCGCTGCAGCCCCCGACTGCCCGCCGGCTTGCCCGTCACGCGAAGTCGCTGTAGCCCTCAATTCCGCATTTTTCTCCATAAAAACATTTGGCATATCATCCAAATATTCCCCAAGAACATCCATTCCCGAGTGTAAATCATCAGCCTTCATAGAAGGCGCCTTCTTCCTAGACCGACCCATGCTTTATGTCTTTTAACCTCTCCGAGATTAAAAATGAACTGCTCGGTTGAGCAGATACGAGCGGAATGCCGTTTAAATAACCTGGCGTCACCAAGTCAACTCCGGTTACCGCATCAGGTAACCGGGTAACCTGGAAAATATTATGTGACGCTTAAACAACAAATGAGGTCCCGCAGTGAATAAACCTGTGAAGGACATTGGTTGATAATTTATATTTATATAACCGTAGTTATATAGTAATATATATATATATATATAAAATTCAATAGGAAATAAGATAATTGTTTGATTTTAAAGAAATTTTGACAATTTATAATAGCCATGTTGACCTTTGATTTGCTATAACAAAATATGATCAGTCACAGTAAATTACTGAAATCATGTGACACATCACATGACATTGCTCTTTCCAAAAAGAGGTGCCTGCCATAGCAGGGTGGTTTTGGCAGACAATGCCTGCCGTGTAATGCTGAGCAGGGGAACTGGGTGCTGCAGGGAAAGGGTTAAGTCTAGTAAGAACAACCCAGGCCAAGTATGGCACCTCCAAACCGGACTCAATGCTTTGCATAAGTAAGGACAAGTGATGACAGACAGGAAATTCAGGGGCGTCAGAACATTTTGAAAGTGAATGCGAAGTAAAAATTGCTGACTTTTTTCTTGGTATATCGTAGTTGGTGGACGCCAGGCCTAAATCTTCAAAAGAGTTACCTTAATTACACACGAAAAAGTCAGACTTTGTCATTTTATCTCAATGAAAAGTCAGGGCTAAGCCACCATTGCACAATAAAAGGTCAGACTTTGACACTTTTCCACAGTGGAAAGTCAGAGCTTAGCCATCTTTGCACACTAAAGAGTCAGACTTTGATATTTTACCACGGTAAAAAGTCAGGGCTTAGCCATCATTGCACGAGAAAAGGTCAGACTTTTCCACAGTTTTTCTGTTTTTTCAAATGTCTTTATTGTAATCCAGAGATACATTACAAATTTTTTTAATTTTCCAATTCCGTTCTAGATGGAAAACAACAAAGTAGACATAGGTCTCAACCATATAGGTTGATTTTCATGACCTTGCCCATCCCCGTATATGCATATACACAGTTTAATACGATTGAGTATAACAAGTAAAAGTAAATGCTATTCGATACATGGATTGTTGATACTCTGAATATAAGATATTTATCAAATAGTGGTGTATACAATAACAAGTAGTACATTTATAATACTTCAATTACTCAGGTGGGTCCTTAGATCACACGGAAAGATAATCAGGTATATTACAGCATCACAAGACTATTCTGTAATTTGGTTTTAGTTAATGATTTGAAATATTTATATTCTTCAGTAGATCTTACTAGCACTGATTGTTCGTTCCACAATTTACTGCCATAGTAGTGGCAGGAGGACATATAGGAGTTACTGTTAGGTTTGAAAGTATGTAATACCGGAGCATTATAAAGTCTTGTAGTTCTTATATTGTTGTCCAGGTATTTTGGATTTTTTGAACGTTTAAACATATAGTTTAACATATCTCGTCTATTTGCTAGTAGGGGTATACCTGAGAGTACATGCAGATTCCTTATAGTAGTGTAGCGAGGTGATTTTAAGCAAATTTTTAAACATCTATTCTGTAGGAGTTGGAGTGTTAATAGGTATTTATTAGGGCTATTTAGGAAGAGAACATCTCCATAGTCGAAATGAGGTAAGATGGCCGATTTATATATTTGTATGGCTGCCATTTTGGAAAGGTATGGTCTCATTTTGACCAGTTGGTATGTTCTGTAACCCACTGTCCTTTTAATATGTGCTATATGATGACGATAATTTAGCTTTGAGTCTAGATGTACTCCCAGGTATTTATAAGATTCAACCTGCAATAAATTTACTGAATCAATATTTAAAGGGTGATCTCTGTTGTCTTTCTTATTGGATGAACTAAAAATCATGTATTTTGTCTTGCTAATATTAATCGATAACTTATTTTGAATACACCAAGTCGCCAGTACATTTAAATCTTGTTGGACCATATTATACATTTGTTTCTTGTCTTTTCCATGAACATAAAGTACCGTATCATCGGCGTATAATAAAACATTCGAGTTTTTTAGGATTCTCGTCAAGTCATTTATATATAAAAGGAAGAGGAGGGGACCCATAATTGAACCCTGTGGAACTCCGTTTTGTATTGTTTTAACATCGGAATAAACATTATTAACTTTGACACACTGTTTTCGATTTGATGAATATTCTGTAAACCAATTTAGCATGTTATCTCTGAAGCCATAATGATGTAATTTTGATAATAAGATTTGATGATTAACTGTATCGAAAGCTTTCCGAAAATCGATGTATATAGCTAAGGTATCCTGTCCTATGTTTCGATTGGTTAAGATCTCATCAGTAAATTGTGCAACAGCATCTATGCTGGAATGCCCAGATCTAAATCCATGCTTTTTATGGGAAAGGATATCATTATCATTTAGAAATTTTGAAATTTTGTTGTGTACTAACTTTTCCATGACTTTACTAATTATAGGTAATAGTGATATTGGCCTTAGGTTATTACAATTAAATGGGTCCCCTCCCTTCAGTATCGGCCGTATAACAGATAATTTCCAGGAATCTGGTATCTTAGCAGTTATAAACACAGTGTTAAATATACTTCATTTTGAGTAACAACAATGTTTTCACAAGTTCTTTCCGGTTGTACATCATATGGTTTCCATGGCAAATACATATCTTGTGCAAGTTTCCCCCCTATGTTATTAAAATAATTATTTATGCAATCAGATACCTGGTGTAAGGGAATAACATTTTGTGAATCATCTTTTAATCTAATTTCTTCAGTTTTTGGCTCAGTTCCTGGTAGGATTTTGTTGATTACTCTCCAAAATTTCTTGTGGTCATTTTTATGAGTTTCAAGTTGATTAATTGTGTAGTTTTGTCTGACAGCCTTGACTGCCGCATTTGCTCTATTTCTTAACAGTCGTGCTACAGTCCAGTCGCTTTGTTTCCCAGTCTTTTTTGCTTTTTTTAGTGCCTTGTTCTTATCTTTAATTAGTTCAATCACTTCCCTGTCTATCTATGGTTCATTTTGCTTTTTTACCTTGAATTTACGTTTTTTACAGTCACGATCTAAGAAGTCATTTATTTGTTTCAGGATAAATTTCCATTTTTCCGTAGGTGTAGCTAGTTTATTGTAATGTAGGTCCCAGTTTATTTCCATTAAGTAATTTTTCATATCATTTTTATTATACTTGACATAGGATCTGCCCATCACTAGTTCATTTTCTTTCTTGGTGGTTTCTGCCTTTTTTATCATAAAAACCGACTGATGGTCGCTATATGATTGTGTTAAGACTCCAGAGTAACTTATGTTGTCCATAGAGGTAAATATTAGGTCAATAGTCGAAGGGTTATCAGAATATCTTGTAGGGCATTTTATTAGTTGTTTTAACCCGAGTTGCTCTAATTCTTCTACAAGGTAACTTGAATTTCTATTATTTTTATCAGCTATATTAATATTAAAGTCACCCAGCAAGACCAAGTCTGCGGAGGAGGCATCACGTAGGCTAATTATGGTTGAGACCAATTTATCCACAAATAATATAGCGTTGCCTTTATTAGGTCTATAAATATTACAAACAATTAGGTTTTTACATTTTGATTTGGTGATTTCTATTATTTGTACTTCAATATAATTCAAACTTAGGTTTAAGTGTGCATATTTGACATGGTCGTAGCTCAGGTTATGATGTATGTATGTACATAGTCCTCCTCCTATTTTTGGCCCCAAGTCGTGAATATTTTCCTTCCATTCTATATCTTGTCTGACTTTATTGTAGTTATGTAATTGATAATCATTTAAGGAGTCGTTTGGTACATGCCATGTTTCCGATAATGAAATAATATCCCAAAAACATGATCTATTTTCAACAATAAGAGTTTCATATTTTGCTCTTAAGCTTCTTATATTTGCATGAGTGATTTTCAGGCCTTTCTGATTATCTATCGATGTTTGGTCAATTAGACCTATCATTTTGTTAGAAAGTTAAATTTTCCCCTTGGTATGAGTATTTCAATAACATTTAGGACAAATCGAGTATCGAAGCAAACATAATAATTTTGATAAATCTTGGTGATATTTAGTAGTTTCGGTGAAGTATCAATGCTCATGATTAAGATAAATTTACAAGTAATAAGGAAGGCAACAGCCAACTCGGCCGCCATCCTTTTCAATAAAGCAAAATTTGTGGCTGAAAAGTCATGTCTTAGCCATCATTGCATACTAAAAAGTCAAACTTTGACATTTTTCCTTGGTGAAAAGTTAGGGCTTAGCCATCATTCCATGGTAACAGTTCAGACTTTGACACTTTCCAACGGTGAAAAGTCAGGGTTTAGCCATCATTGCACACTAAACAGTCAGACTTTGATATCTTACCACTGGGATAAGTCAGGGCTTAGCCATCATTGCATGCTAATAAGTCAGACTTTGACATTTTCCACTGTGAAAAGTAAGTGCTTAGCCATCATTACATGGTAAAAGATCTGACTTTGACACTTTTCCTCGGTCAGGGCTTAGCCATCCTTGCATGTAAAGAGTCAGACTTTGATATTTTACAACAGTGAAAAGTCAGGAATTAGCCATCATTGCATGCTAAAGAGTCAGACTTTGATATTTTACAACAGTTAAAAGTCAGGGTTTAGCCATCATTGCATGGTAAAAGGTCAGACTTTGACACTTTTCCACAGTGAAAAGTCAAGGCTTAGCCATCATCGCACGCTAAAGAGTCAGACTTTGACATTTTTCTGTGTTGGAAACCCAAGGCCTAGCCATTGATACACGCTAAAGAGTCAGACTTTGACACTTTTCCACAGTGAAAAGTCAAGGCTTAGCCATAGTTGCATGTTAAAAAGTTTGATTTAGACATTTGAAAAAATCAAGACTTGCTGACTTTTTTGGGGCTGGCAAAAAAGTGGGGGGGGGGGCGGAACCGCTACCCCCCCCCCCCCCCCTGCCACCTCCCCTATTCTGACACCACTGGAAAAGGTATGATACATACATTATAGACCCCAATAGGGCGCCAATGCATATGACCCTTGCCTGATGAAGAGCTATCAACCCGTCTATCATACAGTACCATTGGTACGCCTATCTTCTGTCGTTCGTTTGATCTGTGTCTTTCTTTATGTTTCTCTCTCTCTCTCTCTCTCCATCGATCATATTTTGAGTATGTATAGTCATTTGAGGTTGGGTTGACTAGGGTGGCAACGGGGATAGGTGTACTGATAGTTTTGACCTTTAGCGAACATGCCATACTGCAAACTCCCTTGTCAATCTGCCTGATGACAATATGCCATTTCCGTGTGATCTCAAGTGGAGGCTCGGTGATCAATGAGTACGATGCGACGGGGTATTGATAATAATGATGGTGTCATTCCCATCTGCATCCTTCCACCGAGGGGAACTAGTGCGATTAGTACAGGTGGTTTTGACGGCATGTATGGCTAGAACATGATAATTCTAGATAGGAAAAATACGGAACACTTCCCGATACGCGTTGACTAAAAGCAAAATTAAATAAATAATTTTGATCAATTTTGATCAACGTTGATCTAAATATTAGTTATCAAGCCAAATGAAATTAATAATTTTTCTTGATTTTGGGTATATAGTAAATGAAGTGTGACCTACCACGCTTGTACAAGCCACAAAACTCGATAATGATTTACAGTTTGTACGGAACATGTTCTATATAAGTACTCTCTGCCAATGTGTATGTACCTGGATGTAAAAGTGTCTGGCCAAGAAATTACCATTGAAGAATCTACTAAATGGAACCGCCCTCGAAACGAATTTTGATTTTTGCAGTTACTAGATCCTAAAAAATACATACTCAATAGGAACCTGTTTACTGCGGTTATAGTTTCAACTACGCAGAGGATAATGTCCACTTATATCCGAAGCAGGTCAATATTGCATGTATATCATTCACAATTGCAAATTCAAATTACCAAAGGAAAGAGAAAATGGCCCCCAATCTTCTCATGCATTACTTTGTATGCTATGGACTTTTTCAGTAATCTCCTCGGAAGCGATAATTAGACTCTATACCTACTCGAGTAGGTATAGAGTCTAATGATCGCCTCGATGACGATTGTGGCCCATCCAAACTCGTGGAGTATTGTCTATTCATACGATTCTCGATGCAGTTTTATATAATGATTTTTGTTCTATTTGGTTTCTTGCTTCACAAATGAAGGCTAGCAGGAACCCACTTTCCAACAAATCCAATGAATTGGTGTCAGTGTATGGGATTCATGTGTCCAACAAACCTATTTGGTTTGTTTTCTCTATCCATTTTTGTCAGTTCAGTTTTTCCATGGTCCCACATGAAGAGAATGTCATCGATGTATCTCAACTAAGTGTTCAGCTGCTCAAGGAGTTTTCTTTCGATTTTCTTCAAGTATGGCTTTTACTTCTTCTGTATTTTTGTGTGTAAAATCTACCTTTTCATAGACTAGGTTTCTGTCTAGCTGTCTTTGTGCCTCAGAGATATAGTGTACCATATTCTGCACTACTATAGCATCCCCCCTTGTCTACTGGAAAGGTAATTATTTCTTTATTTTTCTTAAAAGTGTTAAGAGCCTGTTATGGAGGTTGTTGATGTTTTGTTTTCTCAGTCTGTTTACCTTACACTTTGTGATAAAAGAACTCCCACCTTGGTAAATGTGTAGGGGTGAGATTTCTATGGGTCAGATTTTTCCCCAAAGAGGCAGGTCGGTGCAGAGAGCAGACACAGGAAGCAACCACAGGATCTAAGATCAGAGAATATACTGTTTTATTACCCACCTAATACAAAGGGTCAATAGAAAAAACAAAGAGTGTGTATAGCCATGCCTGGAGCAAACAGATATGTTGTATGCTCCGGGTGGCAAAAGCCGGCGCATACGGAAAAATCGTGCATATGAAAAAATAGTGCGCAACTAAATTGACTATTATCAGTATACCACTTGTCAGGATAAAGGTGGATAATAAATACAATATAGACTGGTTTCAGATAAAAGCGGTCGTATGGTCCTCGGAGGTGCCTCTGTGCAATATCCTCGCATAGGCTCGGATATTACTACGCATCAACTCTTCGGAGCATACAGCCGCTTGTATCTGAAACCAGTCAGTATTGTGTATTATGTCACCAAAATATGGCCTCCAGTGGTCTAACAGGTTATGGGCCCAGACACCTCATGTTAAGTGGAGATAATACGAGTTGTGGGAAGTAGGATTTCTAGGATACATAAGGAAGTAAAAAACTGCTAGCGACAATTCTACCAAGTGAGGAACCTGTATCAGGGAAAACTTTAGATGACAGAAGGTTATCCCTTATCACTAGAATTGTTGAAGATGATGGAAGGAAGGCTCTAGTAATCCTTAAGAACACACTTTCAAGGCAAAAGGAAGCTGCGGATCATCTCCCTGTATACAGAATTGACATCGCTGAATAAAGGCACGGATGAGTGCATCACCAACTACATGAACAGCTTGAAATACATTTAAAGAAGCAGCTGAAACCGTCTTCTTATTGATGCTGAAGGGGCTTTCTCCTGAATACAAAACTCTTGCAACAGTAACGACCAAAAAAAACCACCTCAAGTCTTGTGACTTTAGGGTAGCATTGTGCAATTGTGAAGAAACCAAAAAGTGCAATAGGTCAAGTGACTCAGACTCTAAACAGGACAATACCATAAAAGAAAACCAAATACTGGGAAATCAGACACCCCGAGCAGCTTTTTTGTGATGCATGTGGTAAACGAGGAAACAAGTAGTACGAATGTCAGTTTAAAAAGAAGGGCTCTAGACTGTTGACTGAGGTTAAAGCCTGTATTCCACCAACAAGACAAAAACGTTGTACAGCGCTCGTATGGCGGTTGCTGGCAAATCTGCTCTATTTGTTTCATCTGTCGGGTAAAACCAGACGTGTAAGCAGGCGTCGGCTCTCCCGCTAGATGTTCCAACAGAAGTTATGACGTCTGTTGAAGGATATTGGGGGTGGTTAGAGCGTCGCCTGAGCGTCTGTTGGGGCGTTTGGCAATTTCCCAGCTAAAATGCGCTTCCACCTACCAGAAGTTCCAGCCGATACCCCCAACAACCCTCCACAAGATGTAAATATAGCGTCGGCCGAAATAACTGATTGATTAGGTTTTTGTCTGCTGGAATTGGGCGTCTGGCAGATACATTTGAAGAGTACAACACCCGCCTGTGGGTTCTGCCGGGAGTTGTGGCAAGGGAACGCCGCCAACAGAGTGTGAGCGATACCGGCGATACCCGTAGCCGCGAACGGACATCGAAAATTCCGACACTTTTGGTATTTTCGGCAGAATTCTAGCACCACAGCATGCCATACACATTCATAACATCAATCCTTATCTCTATTTACCTTTTTGTTCGATTTATTGCCGCACGCCGCGCCGCCTATTGGAGAACTCGATTACTATGTAAAATGCTTCTAACGTCCACCAGTCGGCGCCACGGCTGGAGCGTCGGCTAGGATCTGCTGGAACTTTGAACCCACCAGACACTCGTACAGCGACCACATGAGCGTCTGTTGGTGGTTTCGGTGGAGCTGCGACACATTTTGAGGCAATTTGGCCAGACATTTCAGCCGACGTCTGTCGAAAAGTCGGCTGGAACGTCTTTTTGCTCAGAAAAAGCGGTTGTTTGGTGGAATACAGGCTTAAGAGGGTGATCCACCAAAACAGACCCAACAGACGCTCAGCAGGCGCTCAACAGACAGGATTTTAACATCTAGTCGTGTGGCCAGCCCGAACTCAGCAGAATGTCCCAGCTGATCCACCAAAGCCCCTTATTCCCAGCCGGCCAACTCCACGCAATGGAGACATAGCGCTTGGCTTTCGACGAGACAATGAAGATGCCACGGTTTTGCTGCTGCTGTCTAGTGGACATTGGCTACAATAACGCACAAGCCAGGTTTCCCGTTCATATGATAGGAGGCGTTCCGAGCAGTTCTCCATACACTACGCCGCTCTGGATCCATGAAAGCCACGTATCGGGCAGAGCAGTGTGCCACTGTGTCGGGATTTGTACGGGAGTGATGAGACACACATGTGCACACAAATAGCCTTGAAACAAGCCCCCATGCTGATACTTAGACAGGCATTACTGAAGGTTGTCTGTATGCTGAACACTACTTGCACTGCTCTGCCGAATTTTCTGTGTCAATACTTACAATGGTAACTGAAAATTATCTCTTTACTGATCAAAACCTGCAATGGAGTTTCTCTGTCAAGATATCACAACTGGTGTAATATAAACCTTCCGACGGTAAATATATTCTACCCGACATCAGACAGGAAGAACCCAATCTATCCAGTGGCATTAGAATAAGGGGGCCAGTCAAAAATAGTCAGCGGCTTCAAATTTTACTCAATCCAGTGTAAAGACTGTCTTAAAGGCATATCCTACAATTCACAGTGGCGCCACCTGGTGATTTTTGAATATTGTCAATTATTAGTCCAAACTCGTTTCTTAGGAGTCATTGTAATTCTACATGAGTAAATTCAACATTTTGTCCAGTTTATCCAATCTCGATAGGTAAACTAGGCGAATTTGCAATTGTTTGATTTACATAGGAAATCTACTGAAAAACATGGTTTTCTTCAATTCTATCAAAAACAAGCACGGTGACCTATGATTTTTAAAGCATGAATAAATAGTATTATATGTGTACTATATTCTGAAAAAATTTGAGGAAAATGACATGGGTTTTACTATGTGAAAAAATACTTTTTAGAATTTCTATATATTCTTATATAAAACTAGCGACTTCGTCGAGTCCGAAAATATAGAAAAATGAAATAACAGCCTGCTGATAGCGGGGTTCGAACACCCGACGTTCGTATTCTCAGCGGAAGGCTCTGCTGACTGCTCCACAAAGATAGGTGCTCTATTTGGGCCAAATACTTAGTCTGTTGGTGGGTGGGGGGAATCACGGAGTTTCGAAAGGGGTACCAGCGAAATCTTGCGATCTCATTGGGGTAGGTAACCAGTGGAGTGGTCTCACTGCTTTCTCTCGAGACTAGCAGATAACAAAAACTACATTACTAAACTTTGATTTCGGCATGGCTTGAAATAAATCATAAGAGAAAAGGTACTTCTGCCAATAGATCTACAAAAAAGAAGAACAGGTTTGAGTTTTTCACTGTACGAGAATCTCACTCTCGTGGGACCTCAGTCTCCAAACATAGGTCGTGTTCACTCTGTCTCTATGTGCGGGAGCTACTTCAAGCGGATTCTACCAGAATCGTAGTTTTTTAGATATAGTAGGTAATTATGCTCATATTGAACTATAAATCAAAAACTAGCACGGTGACCCCCGATTTTTAAGTTAGATATGTGTTCCACAACACTTGGAGATCATCATATACAATTTTCAGGAAATTGACATGGGTTTTAATTCTTCAAGCCAAATTGTCCGATATGCCTTTAACTTATCATCATCGAAAAATGCCCAAGTCTAACATTTTAGCGTGCAATGATAGCTAGGCCCTGACTTATCACCATAGAAAAATGTCAAATTCTGACTTTTTAGCGTGCACTGATGGCTAAGCCTGAGTCTGACTTCATACCAAGAAAAAGGTCAGCAATTTTTCAGTTCGCCTCCTCACTTTCAAAATGTTCTGATGCCCCTGCCATATGTAATTGATAATGATAGGTCATACTACTATAGACACCAGCCACATAATACAATTGCTTATAGTGCAATTCCCATATTTTCTTATGTTACTGCCGTCAATAAGTATACTATAGAAGCTGCCCATCAAACCCCATCTATGACGAACTGAGTATGATTTGTGGAGCAGTGTCTTTCTGACAGCAGATCCTGCTGACAATGGGCCGCTCATAATGAAGTTAGATCACCATCTGTCTGCGGTAAATCTCCTTATCTCTCATCGAATCTACAGAACCTGCCCATGTCTAGTAGTTCTGGTTGGCATTGCCATGTGATGCCAGGGCGGGGAAACAAAATACCATTTAACACCGAATGCACTGCATGTTCTTCCAGAAACGGTGCCACGAGACCCCCAACGCAGTCCTCCTAATTCCTATAAGTGGCGTTCAAACCAACCCTGTAGTAAGGAGTGTATTTTATTAGTTGATAGCATGTATGGGACCATCCATAAAGTACCTAGGCAGCGAGGGGCTGGGTGGAGGGGATGGGGTGGGGTCGAGGGGTTGGGGGTAAAAATGCATAGACAAGCGTACGAGAGGGGGGGGGGGGGAGGGTGAGAGTTTGATTTTTTTTTTCATACAAAACTCCTAGGGACCTAAACAAGGTAACTTAAATGATCCAAGTAACTGGCGACTCATATCGCTCCTGCCCGTTCCTGGCGAAGTGTGTGAGAAACTATTCCATGGATATTCTATGCTACTTTTAGAGCAAGATATACTCCTTAGTGAAGCTCAGCTGGGCTATAGAAAATGTATGGGAACTATCAATTTTTAAGCTTGTTAATGATTTACTATGCCAGGGACAGAATGGAAGTTACATGCGCTATGTACTTAGCCTTGAAGAAAGCCTTCGACAGTGTGCATCACGGTATGCTTTGAATCAATTCATACAAATTGGATTGAATTGGATAATCGGATGTAGTGTACAAGATTTAATAATACATATTCTTCTTGGTCTAATGGTGATTTTGGTGTGCCATAAGGCTCTGTCCTTTGACCACTGTTGTTTGTATACTTTGTAAATGATGTAGTAAAGAAAGCAAAACATTGACTGATATAATTTTCGCTGTTCTAGAGTGGAGAAATACCCCTGTACAAGGTTTGGGTTCCCTAGCCCAGTTATCACAAGGTAGACGGTTATAACCCACTGTACCAGCCATTGTTAGTCAGCTCAGACTTAAGCCTGGTACAGTAAAATGGTCAGATATTAGAATGCAAGGCCCAGAAAGCTAAAAACTATTATGATAGGAACACACTTTCTCAGAAAAGACCAGAGCTACTACCTTGTGAAAGTGTGAGGATGAAGACAACAACAGGTTGGGTACCAGCAAAAGTAATTGAGAAGTGTAGTGAACCTAGATCCTATAGCATTCAAAAGGGCATGTAAACCTACCACAGAAATAGAAAAGATATTTGTCAATCAAAAGATCTTGATGATAATTCTCATGGTGCTGGCCAGGGAGGCACTAGTCAACCCAGTCCTGAGTTGCAGGATCAAAACCCTTTGCCATGAACGGCTGGCATGAATGGTCCTGTTAAACCAGAAAGTGTGATGCATGATCAGACACAAGAGGTTGTGCAAGACAATGATAAAGGTGAAACAAAGAACAATGAGAGAGTGAAGTGAGAGTGTATACTAAAAGTGGTAGGGAGGTGAAAACACCTACTAGATTCAAGTGATATTGTGTTGATCCACAGTATTATCAAGTCTATTGTGTAGCATTACCTAGTCTACAGTATGACAAAATCTGTTGCATAAACACAATTTTATATTGTATAATCTTTATGTATCTTTCATATATTACTTAAGATTTTCAAGAAGTTTATATCCAAACATCTAAAAGGAGATGTTACAATAGTGCAGTTCTACTGTAGGTGTGAAACACAGGAAAAACATGTGGGGTACCCCATCTCACTTACTCATGTACTACCGGGAACAAGTGCTATCAAGATAATGGTCGCTGCAGAAATTAGCAACTGGCTTGAGTAATCCTACACTGGCCACCAGAGCAGCATTTGCTATGACAAAATTCAAATGTGAATATCATTGGATTGGATGGGCCGATCTCCTTCATATTTGGCATGTTTATAAGTTATATGTGTCCCTAACTGGGGTTAAAGTTTCCTAGCTTAATTCCTACAGGAAGTAAAGTTACGCGTTTGTAACAATAGAAGCAAGAGGGTATACCCTCTCGCTATTTAGGACATAATAGTGACCACTACAGTGACCGGACATCGGTCTTATGAAATGGTCAGGCGACTATTAGCGCCCGTCTGTAAACAGGAGTCACAGAATTGGTTGTCACTAAACTACTGCAAGGCAACCACAGTGTGGCCATCATTTCACTACACCAATAACAGACATCCCACAGACTATTGAAACGGGCCCCAGGGAGCTGTTTCAAAAGTCGGGAGGGTGCTAAACGAGAGTAATCATCGCCAATGCGAGAGGCTAACAAAACCCTGCAACACATGTAAAGAGGAGTT
Source organism: Alentia gelatinosa (assembly GCA_950022655.1). Classification (NCBI taxonomy): domain Eukaryota; kingdom Metazoa; phylum Annelida; class Polychaeta; order Phyllodocida; family Polynoidae; genus Alentia; species Alentia gelatinosa. The sequence continues at coordinate 11,836,595 of OX465582.1, forward strand.
TCACACTGAATATAGTAATCCCTATGACTATGTCTGATTTGACATATAAAAAACAGAAATTATTGTATATCATTAACCATATAGATATGTGCAGCTCTATTTACAAGTAAACCACAAAATAGTCCCCAAAGCACTAAGAATTTAGGAGATTTGGCCCAAACAGCCAAGTTGGGGTACAGATATAAGTGGCCACAGGAAGTAGAGCACAAGATCTCTGCTAGGAGAGTGATTATCATTGTGATGTACAGTAAAACCCCTCTTCCGGGACACCCCGCTTAAGGGGACACCCCGCTTAAGGGGACAATTTGCTCGGAACGGAAATTTTCCCCACTATTAAGAGTTTGTTTTAACCCCGCTTAAAGGGCGACCCCGCTTAAGGGGACACCCCGCTTTAGGGGACAGTTTTTCGGTACAGAAATGCTTAAAAACCCCTCTTAAGGGGACAGTTTGGGGGGACATCTTATCAAAAATATTCCAGATTATCACAAAATCCGTGTTTATGCTGCGCGTTTGAATACGGGACAGACATTGTCGCAACCAGAACAATCGAGTAAGCATTCCCGGGCGGGCCCGGCGGCCAGAGTGTGTTGTTTGAATGGTAATCCCTACATCTCTAGCGGGTCTGGGCGGGCCACAGTGAGTGGATACTGGGACCCGTGATTTTCGCGCCTGCTGAAGGTGCCAGGCAAGAGGCCCGCTTACAGGTTAGCGGTGGGCAACACAGGGAGGGCTGGGGACTTTGAAGGTGCGGTATTCAGTGAGCCGTCGCGGCTCTGGGCGGCTCACGGCGGCTCACGGTCATAGGGCTGCTGACTTCGGGGGAGGGGGGGTGCGGGGGGGGCGGGGGGGGGGGGACATTGAACGGGGGTGTACAAAGGAGGGTGTACAAAGGAGCAAATTTCACAAGGGAGGCATATCCATCTTCAACCTCTTTTATCTATTTATTTCTAATTTTTTGTACATTTGAATTCATTTATATTCATTTATATTCATTTATATTGTATAATTCATATTTATTTGCTTATTTATTAATGAACCTTTTAACCTAATAACCATCGTTTCCTTCATTTATGTAGGTATTCTCTATTGTATAACCACTGGCATACTGAAAACCCCGCTTAAGGGGACACCCTGCTTAAGGGGACACCCCGCTTAAGGGGACACCCCGCTTAAGGGGACACTTGGCCCGGAACGGAGGGTGTCCCCTTAAGAGGGGTTTTACTGTATAGTAATAAAACGATGTTCCTGTAAACGTAAAAATTTCGATCCGAACTCGGGCCCTAGCACATTTACAACGAGGTGTTTACACCGAGTTGTAAACGTGCTAGGGGCCCGAGTGAGGATCGAAATTTTTACGTTTAGAGGTACAACGTTTTATCTTTACTATATGCCTCCAAAACATTCACATTCTTACCTTATTTAAGTTGTAAGAGCAATTTTAAATCGAATTTGGACACAGAACGATCAATGTGAACCCTAGCTTTCGCTTCGTCCGTGGAATGCGGATGTGACGTTATCGCATAGCAACGCACATAGCAACCTGCATGGCAACACTTGTTGTCGCTTGGAAACCGGGGGGAAACCGGCGCGAAACCGTCGGGAAAAAAACATAGCAGTTGTCCTCACCTGTTTTTAAGGTTGTTACCATGTTTATTCAGGTTTTTATTACTGTACTTCGAAGTTTTTTTGTAATTCATTCATCTATTTTTGATTTCACAGTATTTCAGTATGTCCTCTTTATGTACTCTAACGTAAACGCTACCGATGTCGAAGCGTAAACACCGTCGGCCATTTTTAAATATCGACGTCGTAATCATATCCGTTACGACCGTGAAATGAACCCTGATATACTGCACAGATGTGCAGTACATCATAGGGAGCAGCGTGTAGTAATTATGTCACTTAGGGCAGTAGGTATATAGTAAATATTAAGATTATCACAGGGTGCCTCCTAACAAGTCCTTGCTCTAGATAGTGGTCAAAGCCCAACTGTTTGCAATGTTACCTCCAGTGTTTGAACCGTCCTCTATCTTCGTTTGGACTGACCCCCCCAATAGGGTATATAAGGGAGCAGATTTTCGCTCAGAGCTCACTTGGAACCCAGACACTGTGGCATCAACATCTCCAGGCTGCTGAGCATTACCACCACTACAGTGAGGCGGCTTGAAGACCATAGGACACTAGGCTACAGAGGCCTTTACTGAGGATTAGGCTTCTGTAAGTACTGCTATAACAAAGAGGACTTGTATCATATGAACACTATAGAAGAGAAAGTCTTTACTTCTGGACTTAGTAGATTTTACTCTTTGGTTTTTTTTTGTTTTTCGATACCTCTAGTACCATCGACCCCTAAGAAACGGGTGGATAACTCAGAGTCGATACCTGTGAAGTCTGATTTGCCCTTTGCCATTTTGGATCTACAACCATCGTCATAGCGATACAGTGCTTGGTTTGTGTAAGTCCTGGTATCGGCTTTTTCGGCAAGATACTTGATGTGTCGCATCATAGCTCCGATATCTTCCCCTTCTTCATACAATTCAACACAACAAGACAAAGAGGTAAACATCAAAAGTTCAAAACTGGGTGTTTTTCCCCTATCAGACTTTTCCATAAATCGCTTGAGACTTAACTTACGGAGTCGTTTCTTTTCCTGCCGACGTTTGGACTTTTTTGAAGACTTTTTTGAAGAATCAGACGATTTTGACGGTTTCGTAGTCTTTGTCTTTTTCTTTGAGCGTCGGTGGCGATGCCTGCTTGATCCTGAGTTGTCTGAATCTGTTGAACTAGTTGAAGTTGAAGAGGTATCGGATATTGAATCCGATGCAGATAAAGACGTATCTTCCTCTGTGGTACTAAGTGCTGCAGCCTTTTTCCTGGACATCTTGTCGATCGCGGATCTGATGTTACTTGTAGAAATCGATCGCTGCTCTTCACTGGGTCGATCAGCTGTCTTTTGTTGTTGGTCGTCACGCCTGGTCACGCCGCTTCGGTCCGCCGTCACGCCTCTGGACTTTGGTCGCGCACCACTGCCTTGTATCGTCATTACACCCAACTTTTGTACTAAAACATTGAGAGAACTCTCGATACCTTGTAGACGCGTCCCAACTGCGGTAAACTCCGTTCTACATTGTTTGCGGACTTCGTTCGCATCACAATCCTCGTCAAGGTCCTTCCAAAGGTCCGAGGTATTGCCTTTCTCCAATGGTACCTGGTCTCCGCCTTCAGCCATAATTGGCGATTTTCTCTCAGAAAATTCGATGGTTTGTGATCATTTTTCCGGACCCGGACACTTTTTACCTGTCGGCTTGAAGTGCGATAAACTACACTTATCGCAAAACCTTTGACGAAAGGCCATCCCCACCAGGATGGAAGCCGATAAAAATATCAGGAAATAGTACAGGCGAGACATGTATGGAGTATGTGAAGAAGTACTAGTGATCCCCTCTGGTGGTACACAGGGGAAGCGATCGAGCTGGGTGGAAGCGATACGGCTGCCACCTGGTGAGTCACTTCGAATATAACCCCTTAAAGGGCGTTTTAAGAGTCTCATTACAGGTCTTTCTGGAACACATTGAATCGTACCTCTATCTTGATTCTACATACCTGTATTTAGAAATATATAGATTTGTCACTGCAGACTCGCTTAATCTTAGAGTATAAAAATCATAAAAAATAGCACCTGATTTGAAAAACTTTTAAACGTCCAAGTCAATCTAACCTGCAGGTTCTCATAGGAGCTGCGGGGTGGCGCCGCTGGGCTTATAAGGTTTGTCACGCTGCGTCAGCATCAGTATGCTCTCTGATGCGGAGGAGGTCAGGTCTTCCGTGTTGTCAGTTTGATTCAGCACGCTTGGGATTACGCTGAATTTCCTCTCCCATTCCTTTGATTGGGCAGACAACCATTGGTTCAAAGTGTTAGGGTTATAGTTAGTGAATTGTGTACTGTCTGCGACATTCCCTCTTATCGCCTTGAAGCTGAAATGGCGAAGAGTAAAGCCCCTGGCGGACCGCTGTTGGTGGGGGTTGTTGACAGGCTGCAGGCTGCTGATACCCAGTAAACACAAATTCGTAAAGTTTTACGTAGCGGGAATGTGAAAATGTTAAGGTTTCGTTACGTCTGTAGCACATATTGGTAGGTTTACATTAATCAACATTTACGTAAATTCATACAGCTTAGAAACGTAAATTTATGTTTCTAAACTAATTGAATTCATGTAAATATTCCAACAGAGAAATATGTAATTTTATGTAAATGATGGGTTATTTTATGTATTTTAGAAACAGAAATCTACATAATTATATGAATATATATCGCTGGTAGCTTTATCTAAATAGGAAGGGCATGTTTATTTTGGGGTTTCTCTATGAAGGAGAGAAGTGAGTATGATTAGCCTGAGCTATATGCAGGTATAGTTAATTCTGTGTACTTTTTCTTTGTAATAGGTCCCAACACTTGCCTATAACTTTTACTCAGCTGGAACTAGACTTACATTAATATCAACACCACACACCTACAGAATGATGTGGTCCTACCCAACTGCTAAAATTACCAAAATTAAGATAACTGCACCAACAAAAATAGCCAATCATAGCCTGAATGAGATTAATGATAATTGAAACTGCTGGTATGGTTAATGATAATTGAAACTGCTGGTATGGTACATTTGGTAAATAAACCAAATTTACAGGCTATACCTTCCCAAGAAATACAAAAAAATTGACAGAGACTACTGCCATGCCATCTAGTGAATTCATGCACACAAATATGAATTCATGCACATAAACGTAAATTTAAGTAAATAAATGTAATATCAATTATGTGAATTTACTAAAAAAATTACCTAAAATTAACACACGTTCTACACACAAAAGTAAACTTCAACATTTGTATGTTTTTCTATGTAGAGAATTTACCTGTAAGCCACATAGATTTACGTCTTGTGTTTACTGGGAGTGTACGAAGTCCAGTCCACCACTGACAGAGGATCTGTTCTCAGCCACCGCGTCCTTACGCTTGCCGAGGTCGGGCATTGGCTTTCTTCTACACCCATATTTTGAAATGCTGCATTTAGGGCTGAGGTACCACTAAATGACATTTTAAATGCAGCAGGATGGAAGTCTGAGAGTGTGTTTGGTCATTTTTACAACAGAAAATTTGCTCAAGTTGAGGCAGATATTAATTTCCTCCCTCATCTGCTTTAATGGGGGTGGTTGGTTTTATTAAGTCTACTTTGAATAGAACACCGGAAGATTTTAGGTTTGTAGGTTAGGAAGTTTACCTATGAATGTGATGTCTGATCAAAGATGAAGATTATATACTTCATTTGCCATATAATAAATAGTAATACAGTTGCACTATGCGCGAGATTGTGTTATCCTGTGTTGTTCTTTATTCAATTAACATCGCATAAAGATGGTGGAAACACATGAATGTTGTAGCAGAATGCAAACAGAGGGAAGCTTCTAGAGCGCCCGTCTGTATAAGGGTATGACTGGTCACTCGACCAGGAGATGTAAGCAGCAGAGGAGTACACCTTCGCTGCAGCTGCCAGAGGCACTGAGGTACGAGGTAAGATCTAGCTGAGCTACAAAGACCTGCTTCCGCTGGAGTAAGGTTAGGCACTGGAGGCTTCATCCCGTGAGGAGTGAAGTTGCCTACTATAAACATTCAATGTGCGGATTCCCTGTGCTGTGAGTTACCTACAGACCGACGTGTGAGTAACTATCTTTCAGTGTAGAGAACACAGAATGCATGGACTAAAACCTATAACATCTACCCAGGAGTACTAGGACTCACAACTTAATCCAGCTAAAATAGGAACTGATGTGAACAACTGCAAGAATGATGTGATCTAGGAACGATTGAATGAAACAGAACATTTATGGACATTAAGCTGAAATTTATTATATGGTTAGTACAACATGGTCGACAGACTATAACATCGCATTGGATAATACTGCCTGTAATTGTATAACACAGATTGCTCTCAGGAGATTAAAGTGATTAACTTGAATTGCAGTGTTCGCCTTTCCTCCTCTCAGGTCATCGAGATGTGAGGTCACCGTGTCTCGGTGACTCCGCTAAGCAAGCAGTTCTATCCCCTAAATTACACTACTAAGCAGGAAGATGGAAGAAGTTAAGGCAATGAGCTACCTACCTAAATAACTACTAAAGGGTCACTAATTACACCCCCACTACGGTGCACAGTATTTCTGGAGTTTATTGTATATGATCAGTCAGTATGGTGTTCATGAATTGGTCCTAAGTCACAGCTGAGCGCAGAAAGGGGTTGGTTGCCAATCTATGCTTCCCATTGTGATGCGAAAAATGGTTACCCTGCAAAAAACTTGTTTTATCACCCACTCGCTAAGCGCATGTATCTAGACACGCTTTTCCAGTCAGATTTCACGGACTATTGGACGTACTGGTTTTACACTATAGAAGTTAGTTGGAAATATGTTTCATTTCTCCTATGATAGGCTCATAGATATCGTAAAATTACATTATTACATTCATTATGACATTCTTAATTTCAGCAAATTGCACTAAAACTCCCAACAGAGATTACGCTAAATCCTGACCAGCTAGGGAATCGAGCGCCATTGAATTTTTCACTCTCCAATCATGGACTTCAACACTGCGCATGTTTGCACATGCACACAAGATACGAGTGGACTATAAAAACAGGTTTTTCGAAGAGCAACCAATTTTCGCATGGAGTTGTACGTCCATGGTTTCATTCTCCAATCTTTTAGATACATACTTTTGATAAACTTAACAATTGTCATCATAGCTTCGAGACAGAGTTATTCAGAGACGATAATAGTAGTAAACTAACAGGGGCGTCAGAACATTTTGAAAGTGGGGGGGCAAACTGAAAAATTGCTGACTTTTTTTGTTTGTTTTAAATCAGACATTGACCTGTTCCACTGGATTTACCATAGACCTGCAAAAAGTCTATGAAAAGTCAGGTCTTGATAATACGTGAAAAGGTCAGACTTTGACACTTTTCCACGGTAAAAAGTCAGATCTTAGCCGTCATTGCACGGTAAAAGGTCAGAATTTGACACTTTTCCACTGTGAAAAGTCAGGGCTTAGCTGTCATTGCACAGTAAAAGATCAGACTTTGACACTTTTCTTTGGAGAAAAGTCAGGGCTAAGCAGTCATTACACAGTAAAAGGTCAGACTTTGACACTTTTCCACGGTGAAAAGTCAGGGCTTAGCTGTCATTGCACAGTAAAAGGTCAGAATTTGACACTTTTCCACGGTGAAAAGTCAGGGCTTAGCTGTCATTGCACAGTAAAAGGTCAGACTTTGACACTTTTCTTTGGAGAAAAGTCAGGGCTAAGCAGTCATTACACAGTAAAAGGTCAAACTTTGACACTTTTCCACGGTGAAAAGTCAGGGCTTAGCTGTCATTGCACAGTAAAAGGTCAGAATTTGACACTTTTCCACTGTGAAAAGTCAGGGCTTAGCTGTCATTGCACAGTAAAAGGTCAGACTTTGACACTTTTCCACGGTGAAAAGTCAGGGCTTAGCTGTCATTGCAAGGTAAAAGGTCAGAATTTGACACTTTTCCACTGTGAAAAGTCAGGGCTTAGCTGTCATTGCACAGTAAAAGGTCAGACTTTGACACTTTTCCACGGTGAAAAGGCAGGGCTTAGCCTTCATTGCATGGTAAAAGGTCAGACTTTGACACTTTTCCATGGTGAAAAGTCAGATCTTGGCTGTCATTGCTTGGTAAAAGGTCAGACTTTGACACTTCTCCATGGTGAAAAGTCAGAGCTTAGCTGTCATTGCACGGTGAAAGGTCAGACTTTGACACTTTTCCACGGTGAAAGATCAGGGCTAAGCAGTCATTACACGGTAAAAGATCAGGCTTTGACACTTTTCCACGGTGAAAAGTCAGATCTTAGCCGTCATTGCACGGTAAAAGGTCAGACTTTGATATTTTTTGACAATGAAAAGTCAGACCTTAGCCGTCATTGCACGATAAAAGGTCAGAATTTAACACTTTTCGATAGTGAAAGGTCAGAGCTTAGCCGTCATTGCACAGTAAAAGGTCAGACATTGACGTTTTTCCATGCTGAAAAGTCAGAGCTTAGCCTTCATTGTATGGTAAAAGGTCAGACTTTGACACTTTTTCACGCTGAAAATGTTGAAAAATCAAGACAGTTTTTACACTTGATTGAATTAACTTTGAAATTGCTGACTTTTTTAGGCTGGCAAAAAAGTGGGGGGGCGGCCGCCCCCCTGCCCCCCCCCCCCTATTCTGACGCCACTGACTAAACTTCAAAAGTAACCAAAAACAAAATTCTAGCCTCAAACCCCCATAGGTTTAACACTAAGCCTCATTCTTATTGGTCACCGGAAATTGTGTTTTGAACACGGGTATCTGCCATTTTAGCGGGTTCACTTTGGCTATCTATTCCCCTCTTGCACATAAGCGTGGCGCGGCGATCGCCGTGATAACAAAATTCTAGCCTCAAAACCCGTAGGTTTAGCACTAAGCCTCGTTCTTATTGGTCACCGGAAATGGTGTTTTGAACTACTTTAAAGTGAGTTCACTTTGGCTCCCTATTCACCTCTTTCACATAAGCATGGCGCGGTGATCGCCGTGATAACGGGTTTCGCTGGTTCTATGTACTTGATAAAGTACCAGCCGCACACCAGCGAAATTTCCACACTCCAAAACGAGGCGAGCGCTGTTAGAGTGAAGCCAACACTGCAGCAAGTGCCTAATACCACTATTGTAACAGATAACGTATTCTGTGTTGTGAGACCTGATTAAACAGATCAGATGTGCTTCAATTATCGTTCACACAGGTTCTTATTCTTAGAACTAGTCCTGACAAATCTAAGCAATATAAGAAGAACTACATGGTGTCAGAAGTAAAAACTAAGGTGCAAAGCAGCATTGATGCCAGCAGCAGTCTGTCAGTAAAACCAGGCAAGTGGTAAGCAGTGAACATGGAAGTTTTCAAGCCCCCACCCAATGTCAGCTTTACTTCAGGCAATGTAGCTGAACAGTGGAGAAGGTGGGAACAACAGTTCAATGTGTATTATGAAGCAGCTGAGTTGGTGAAAAAAGGACCAAAGACTAGGGTAGCTATTTTGCTACACTGTGCTGGTCCAGAGGCACAGGATATTCACAGTAACTTTGTGTTTAGTGACAATGAAGGGGATAAGGCAGATGACTACAAGGCAGTGCTAAAGAAGTTCAGAGAGTATTGTGAACCAAGGAAAAATGAGGTGTTTGAGAGATATAAATTCTGGCAACGCAATCAGCATGAGGGTGAATCAATTGACCAATGGGTAAATGATCTCAGAATATTGCTGGGAAGCTGTGAGTATGGGGATCAAAAGGACAAAATTCTCAGAGATAGGATTGTGTTTGGGGTAGCTGACACACGTGACAAGGAAAGGCTACTTCGTGAGGCAGATCTGACGTTAAGCAAGGCATTAGATATTTGTCATGCAGCAGAGGCAAGCAAAGTCCAGTTAAAAACTATGACAGGTGAGACGCAGAAAAGCCATGATATGCACACCATAGGCAGGAGTAGGCAAAATTTTAATGGCAAACCATTAAACTTCAAGCAACAAGGTTCAGGGGACAGAAGCTATAGGTTCCAGCCTCAGCATAAGGATGGTAAAGCGCACAGGACTCAAGGCAAAGATTGTGAGTATTGTGGTGGTAGGCATCCCCCACGTAAATGCCCAGCATATGGTAATACCTGTAACAAATGCAGTCGCCTCAACCACTTCGCCAGTGTATGCCGTGATGGTAGCTTTGTCAGAAAGAAGGTGCATGTCCTCGAGCAGGAGGAACAGGAAGAATCCGAGGGTACTGAGTATGAAGATAGTGACTATCTTTTTGTTGGTTCATTATATGTGGGTGCAGTAGCCGAGCAAAAGTGTGACAGTGATGCTAATAAGTGGTATGAGACTGTGACTATTGGAGGTGAACTGGTATGCTGCAAACTGGACACTGGAGCAGAAGCAAATGTATTGACCGAATCAGTTGTACGCAAAATGCAGAACGTAAATATAAAAAGCACCAAGACCATTTTGAACGCAGTCGGCAACTATCAAATATACCCGAGAGGCACAGTGGTGCTTAAATCATCAGCACATACAGGTCAGAGTGGCAATTTCAAATTCTATGTTACTGACAAAGCAGACATGCCAATTCTGGGACATGAAGCATGTGAGCAGCTGCATCTTGTAAAGCGTGTGAATATTCGTACATGTGAGCCAAAGCATTTCAACTTAACAAAAGACCATGTAGAAAAAGAGTATGCAGATGTCTTCAGGGGAGTAGGTCAGTACGACAAAGAGTATGATATGCAGCTAAATGAAAAAGCACAGGGCACAATCCAGCAGCCACGCAGAATTCCCTATGCAACGCAACCAAAGCTTAAAAAGACACTTGCAGATTTAACGCAGCGAGGCATCATTGCAGATGTGGACAGGCCCACAGAGTGGGTCAGTAATCTAGTGATCGTTGAAAAAAAGAATGGCTCGCTGCGGGTGTGTCTCGATCCAAGGCCATTAAACGAGGCAATCAAACGTGAAAGAAATAATATCCCGACTCCCGCAGATGTACAGGCCCATTTAGCAGGCAAGACTATCTTCACAGTAGTAGACATGAAAGATGGTTATTGGCATGTTAAACTCAGCGACCAGGCATCATACTATTGCACATTCAACACTCCATGGGGACGGAAGCGGTTCTTGCGCATGCCTTTCGGCATCTCTTCAGCAAGCGAAATTATGCAAAAACGCAATGAAGAGACATTTGGTGACATCAGTGGAGTTCATGTCATAGCTGATGACCTTATCATTGCAGCAGCTTCCGAGCAGGAGCATGACTTGATTTTGCGCAAGGTCTTTGAGCGAGCAAGGGACAAAGGTGTGAAATTCAACTTCTCAAAATTCCAGTTCAAAGTCAATGAGGTTGAGTACATGGGCAACCTGGTCTCATCGCAAGGACTTAAGCCAGACCCGAAGAAAATTGAGGCAATTGTCGGCATGCCTACACCGACAGATGTGCCCTCTCTTCAACGCCTACTGGGCATGGTCAAGTACCTGGCTCAGTATATTCCAAACGAATCCACCATCACAGCCCCTCTCCGAACTCTACTTAAGCAGGACACTGAGTGGAACTGGACCTATGAGCATGATGCTGCAATGCGTAAGCTACAAGACATTCTTACAAGTGAGCCAGTTCTGGCATTGTATGACGTGACAAAGCCAGTGACTATTCAGGCCGATGCATCACAATCTGGCCTGGGAGCATGCCTCCTACAGGATGGTAATCCAGTGGCCTATGCATCTCGCTCCATGACTTCAGCAGAAGAAAACTATGCACAAATAGAGAAGGAGATGCTGGCAATCTCCTTTGCTACCAAGAAGTTTCACCAATACATTTATGGTAAACCAGACATACGTGTGCAGACCGATCACAAGCCCCTTGAGAGCATTCTCAAGAAACCCATGTGCAAGGCTCCACCAAGACTACAGAGACTCATGTTAACTATTCAGCCATATGATCTGGTTGTCTCATATGTGCCCGGGAAGTACATGTACCTGGCCGACACACTGTCTCGTGCATACATCAAAGGACAGCATGATATGTCCATAGACGATGAAATGACTAGAGTGGTACATAGCCTCATCGAGAATACCACTGTGAGTGCAGCAAAGATGGATGAAATCCGTGAGGCCACAGACAAGGACCCAACTCTCCATCAGGTTAAGTGCCTTATATTGGATGGATGGCCAAAATCAATCAAGAGCATTCCAGTTGAAGTCCGCGCTTATTGGAATATCAGGGATGAGCTGCATGTAGCTGAGGACATCATCTTTCTGAGGGAGCGCGTGGTAGTTCCCATGCAGCTGCGTCAAACAGATGCTCGCCCTTATCCATGAAAGCCACCTCGGAACAGAGAAATGTAAGGCCCTTGCAAGAACTGTTTTATATTGGCCCGGCATGGGCAGTGAGCCGAGCAGGTTGTGCAAAGATGCTCAGTTTGCATGAAATACCAGCGAAGTCAGCAAAAGGAGCCAATGATCCCGCACAAGATAATTGATGGTGTATGGCGCAAGATCGCTATGGATATTATGACATTCCGTGGCCAGGATTTCCTTGTTATCGTTGACTATTTCTCAAAGTACCCCGAATTCTCACAGCTCCCAGACAAGACGGCAAAAACAATTGTGACACATACCAAGAGCGTGTGCGCCAGCTTCGGAATACCAGAGGAAGTGGTGAGTGACAACATGCCCTTTGGTAGCCGCGAGTTCCGGAACTTTGCAAGTGAGTGGGGCATCAAAGTTACCACCTCAAGCCCAGGATATGCCCAGTCAAATGGGCAGGCAGAGAGATTTGTACAGACACTTAAAAACCTGTTCAAGAAAGCAGACGAGGATGGCCGTGACCCATATTTAGCACTGCTGGAATACCGGAATACACCACTGACGGGTCTTATATACTCACCAGCACAACTTCTTATGAGCCGAACCCTGCGGTCCAAAATACCAACAAGTGATGTGCTCTTACGCCCCAGGGTGGTGGAAGCACATGAGGCCCTCAAGAAGAGACAGCAGCGCCAGAAGTCGTACTACGACCAGCATGCCACATCCCTCAAGCAGCTTCACCCGGTGATGTGGTGCGGGTGCAGCGAGGAAGTGTATGGGAGCCAGCCATTGTGGCTGACAAGTGTGACCAGCCAAGGTCATACACCATCCAGACTGAGCAGGGGTTGCTCCGTCGTAACCGCAGACACTTGAGGAAGTCTACTGAGTGCCCACCCCTGCTCATCCCACCGTCAGATGACTACGCCATGGTGGAAGTGAACCCCCAACGACACGCAGATGTGAGGTCTACTGAGCCTCCACCTGCGGAGGTAGAGCCGTCTGAGTTGGTGGCTTCCTCAGAGCCTGTACTTACAGACTCTACCCAGAGGACGCGAAGTGGGCGTCCCGTGAAGAAACCGAGCCATTTTGATGACTATGTCTAGTATTGATTTGTGTGGGATGCAAAGTGACCGTCCCATGAAGAAACCGAGCCGTTTTTAGTGACTATGTCTAGTCTTGATTATCGGTGCTAAATTTTATAGCATTGCATTTCAGTTGTTTAGAGCTAGTGTTTATCACCAGTATGTTAGTGACTTTTAAACAAAGGCTTTATTGAAGCATTCACCATCTAACATAATTGATATCTGTTTGTATCAACCGAAAGACCTATCTTGATATTCCTGTAAGACTGCATATCAAAAACCCACTATCTCATAAGGCAACACTTCCTAAAGAAGGGAGATGTAACAGATAACGTATTCTGTGTTGTGAGACCTGAATAAACAGATCAGATGTGATTCAATTATCGTTCACACAGGTTCTTATTCTTAGAACTAGTCCTGACAAATCTAAGCAATATAAGAAGAACTACAACTATAATAATGAAAATATAAATCGCTCTTCTGTCATAAATAAATGACCAAATTTTATAATCAAAACATGGTTAGAAAGCTGAGACTTAGGCTTATCTGTTGGTACTATTTATGATATACCTGTGTTATGGGTAAGATTTCCAGTCATAGATTGAACATTGGAATTGTTTTAGGTAAAAAATACTAAAACATGTTACCTTCCTGTCTTAACAATGATTTCATTAAAAAATCTATCGCGATTACCTACAGATATTACCATTCCATCTTCTTAGGTATTTGAAGACGATTAAAATGATACCTGTATTGCTAGTCTGTGATAAATATTTCCTGAGATTAAAATGATACCAATATTACCAGGTTGTGATAGATATTTCCTGAGATAATGGAGCATTAAGACCACCGTCTGATATATTAAGTCTAAAATAATGACTGCAATGACTAGAAGTTCTTTGGCCAGGTTATCACAAGATTTGATAATCTTTTAAGTCTGATACAATGATGAACCTGTTACAGAAGAAAATTAAAAAGATAAAGTGTAACAGTAAATAGATTTTGCATTTGTAAAATATTGCAATCTGTGACAACTTTGTCATCTGTCATAATGCTCCATTACCTCAGGAAATATCCATCACAACCTGGCAATATAGGTATCATTTTAATAGTCTTGAAGTGCCTAATAAGATAGGGAGGTTATTTCTATAGGTCATCGTGATAGATTTTCTAAAAAAATCACTCTGAAAACAGGAAGATTACATGTTCTAGTATTGTTTATCTAAAACAATTCCGATGTTCCATCTAGATGACAGGAAATTCTAGCCATAACACAGTTACTTCATAATATAAGCCAATAGATGGACCCAAGTCTCAGCTTTCTAAGAATGTTTTGTTTATAAAATTCGGTCGGTTATTAATGATACAAGAGCCATTTATGTTTCCATTACTATAGTCTTAGGCGTTTGCTGCAGTGTGGCTGCTACAGGCCAGAGCCTATCGCCTCGGTCTGGTGTGACCTACTTGTCGACCATTACAAGATGGCGCCAATGTGCAGATAGACTGTACATAGTACGTCCCGTTGTCGCCAGGGCCAGGGCCATCAGGCTCTCAAACTGCGCGTAGGGAACAAGCCGTGCACACTGTACCCTTATACGGACCATACCGCAAAGCAAGGTTCGACTCTAGATGGACTAGTATGCAGAGGGTCTATTCCTATATACCTATGAGCGAACAACCTATGATTACTTAACGCTGCTGGGGGTGGAATAACTTTTGTTTAGGCCACTCAAAAAAAAACTTGTTTCTCATCACCGCGCGCATCTGCAAAAACGATTTGAGAAGATTTTTTTTTTTTTTTTTTTTTAGTTAAAATAATATGAATCTTGATAGAAATTAGGAAAAGTATGTGTATTTAGTATCAAATTAAAGCTCCTCATGCCAGGGATGCTTTCAATGTATAAACAGTATGAATCTAAAAACCCTGCGTATGCAGACGCAGGCACTTTGGCCCGGAACGGAAGGTGACCGCTTACGCAGGGTTTTACTGTATGTCTAAAGCCCATTTTATGACACTCTTAAGCCATCTTTGCTCCAGCAAAAAAAAAAAAAAAAAAAAAAAAAGCGCCCTCATCATATTTTTCATGGCTTGGTGATGAGAAACAAGTTGTTTTTTTTGAGTGGCCTTACTGCCCAGGTTGAAGTTACTGCCCAGGTTCACGTTTACTGCCCAGGTTCACGTTTACTGCCCAGGTTGACGTTCAGAGACATTCGGTTTTTATCGATATTAGCCGACAAATACTCGGTAAGGCTTGGAAAAATTACTGCCCGCGGCAACGCCTTGGGCAATAATTTTTCCAAGCCATACCTCGTAACTTTGACTTATTCCCACCGGAACATAGTTTCCCTCTATTCCAGGCTAGTTAGTAGCCAACGGCGTACACATGTGAGAACGGTACTTAGATGATTTGCTTTGGTTACCGATTTGCGGTGGACGATTTGCGGTGGGTTTGGATATTTTGCATCTACATTCCTGGGGGGCTGTGGTGGACGTTTTGCAGTGCAAAGTGAAGACTGTTAGAATGAAGCCAACACTAATAAATGGTCGAATTTTACAATTAAAACATTGTTAGAAAGCTGAGACTTTGTATGTGTATGGTAAATATATATATTCATGGATTTACTGGACTTATGCCTCATAGGGCATAAGTCTGTGAATAATTAACCTAGAAGCATCAGATAAAAAACTGATAAACAGCTAAAGACAAGCCGCAAACAGTCAGTAAGTTTATCTTGTGATTCACGAAAGGTATTATTTACCATACACATCCATTAGTAAAAATCTTATAATCAATCATTACAATAATTGCGGATGGAAATGTGAAAATATATGTAAAAGCGATACGACCAATAATGGAATATTGCAGTTTCCTTTTGGATGGGGCTTATAAAAATAACATAGTAATATTGCAGCGAACTCAGAATCGTGCCCTTCGAATTATCGAAAAATGTGGTATACGACGACATTCGGTATTTGAATTACATGAGAATTGTAAGATAGAGTTACTTGCTGATAGAAGAGAACGACAACTGTTAAAAGTCATGTATAAGAAATCCTTAAATGTAGATAATCTGGACCACACAATTCGTTGTACTAGAAGTGACCGTAAAATAAAGTTTATTGCATTCAGACACAGAGGGGCGAAATACGAAAGATCACCCACCTACAGGGGTAAGAAGTTTTGGGACGCTCTTAGTCCCGAAATACAAAGTATAGATACACTGGCAGCCTATAAAAGGGCAATAAAAGATAGATAGCATAACAACTCTGTATTTTTGAACTATGTATAGAGTTTTGCTGATAGTAGTTGACCTGTTACTCACCTCATCACATCACATCTCATTAATGTCATCCTTTCAATGTAAAACTGCTCAGTCAGAGTGATCATTAATTGTTGTGTTCACTACCTACCAATCACACAGGAAGAACTGATGTATCAGATGTTGTGATATCAATAAAAAAAAAAAAAAAAAATATAACAGCAAATTGTCCGCGTGCTCAACGCAAAACATCCACCGCAAATCGTCCAATCACCACCGCGAAATGGTAGTCAACGCAAAATGTCTATTACAGCAAGCGCCTAATACTATAATAATAAAAATATAAATCACACTTCTGTCATAAATAAACGGCCAAATTTTATAATTAAATGATTGTTAGAAAGCTGAGACTTAGGCCTATCTGCTCATATATATATATATATATATATATATATATATATATATATATATATATATATATATATATATATATATATATTATGGTTGAGCGGAGCGGTCAATGAGCGTCTGAACAGTATGGTGCTGCGAGGTGAATGAGGTCCGGTGCCTGGTCACGATCCGCCACGTCAGGTTGGTGGACTGGTGGCTCTCCATGCGGCTCTTGCGGTACCTCCCGCACTAACGTCTCCTTCTCGTGGTCGTCCTTTATACTATAATAAAGGTGCCTTTATTGTCCCATAATATCTGTGTTATGGATAAGATTTCCTGTCATAGATTGAATATCGGAATTGTTTATGTAAAAAAACATTTTACCTTCCTGTTTTCACAGTGATTTAATAAAAAATCTATTGCAATGACCTATAGAAATATACATCCTATCTTTTTAGGTATTTCAGGACTATTAATATGATACCTATATTGACAGGCTGTGATAGATATTTCCTGATATAATGGAGCATTGGGTCTGACACCTATTTTTTCCAACTCAGAAAATGCAAATGGTTCTATCGTTGTAAATAACAGGCCGATGTTTATTAATAAACCATTGTTAGAAAGCTAGAAGTCTGGTTTATTTGTTGGTATACATATCATATACCTATACCATAGCTAAGATTTTACCGTGATAGCTTGAACAACGGATTTTTGCTGACAAATTCTCAAATTTCCTGACAATTAACTGACGCATTATTAGTCCATTACCTCAGGAAATATATATCACAACTTGGTAATATTGGTATCATTTTAATTGTCTTGAAATTCCTAAGAAGGTAGGATGTTTATTTCTATAGCTCATATCGCGATAGATTTTTCATTAAATCACTGGGAAAGTAGGAAGGTAGGAAGGTAACATGTTTGTGGTTTTTTTACCTTAACAATTCTGATGTTCAATCTATGACAGGAAATCATAGACATAACACAGGTATAGGCTATCACATATCAACAGATAGGACTTCAACTTTCTACCAATGTTTTGATTGTAAAATTCGGCCATTTGACAAAAGAATGATTAATATTTTCATTATTATAATGGTATTAGGCACTTCCAGCAGTGTTGGCTTCACCCTAACGGCGCTCGCCTCGTTCTGGAGAGCGGAAATTTCGCTGGTGTGCAGCTGGTGTTTTATCAAATACATAGAACCAGCGAAACCCGTTATCACGGCGATCGCCGCGCCACGCTTATTGAAGGCATATCGGACAATTTGGCCTGAAAATTAAAAGCCATGTCATTTCCCTGAAATTATAATATGATGATCTCAAGTGCTGTGGAACACATATCCAACTTAAGAATTAGGGGTCACTGTGCTAGAATATAGTAAATATATGGTGCTATACATTTATGTTTCAAAAACCATGGGTTGCCGTCCTGGTTTTTGAAAGAATTGAAGAAAACCATATTTTTCAATACATTTCCTATGTAAATCAAGCAAATACAAATTGTACTTCTTATATACCTATTGTTCTTTGATTAACTGGACAAAACATTAAATTCACTCAATAAGAATTAGAATGAATGGGAAGAAACCAGTTTTGACTGATAATTGACAATATCTAAAAATCACCAGGTGGCGCCACTGTGAATTGTAGGATATGCCTTTAATGTGCAAGAGGTGAATGATTCATGAGAACCAGCCAACCGATCTAGCGCCAGTAGCGGCAGTGACCGCTTCATCCATGCTTCAGTTCAGGCCATTCCTGTTGACGAAAACTTTATATTTCCTGGTACCCGGTACCTAACCTGCTGTATCAGGTCTGTGCTGTATTATTACCAATCTCCCCAAAATATTTCATCGAAGAAGTTCCAGTACACTATCTCCCAAATTTCACAGCACAGACCGCCTGGGAATCCAGTCTATCGTTAATATATGCGACGACGCCTAGTGAAAATCGGCAGCACTAATTGTCAGACTACGAGCCCCCTAGCGGCTGTCGCCAACAATAGAGACGGCCATGTTCGTGAGTGATAATAGGGAGCTTCTACTGGAATAGACGAGAAGCGCACGCATATGAAAAAATCCACATATTGTAGCACAGGGGGATAAAAACCGAAACTGAAAGGTAGAATCTCGACTGGATTTTAACATGGATTCAGATGACGGGTTCGATGGCATGCCAGGTGGGTGTTTTCCCCTGTAATATTATAACAATTGCATCTGTATTTCATTCTTTGTTGACATCAGCGCATGCGACTGGAGTGAATGTGGATTGTAGTTTGATGCAAACCGCTAGCGATGTCACTGACACTGTGTGACCAGTGCCAGTGTCACAGAATAACCCAACATGTCACTAGGAAATGAAAAAAGACAACCAAAATAACGTCATTTAGCATGCAGTCCAGAGACAGACGCACAGTGCTTGACAAGTTGAATTGAAATACAGTGAAGAGCGCAGCGTTTACTCTCGCCCGCATGGGGAAAGCTGCCACTGTCTGTCAAATATCCCTTTTTTTCATTTAGAAATGCGATTAGTGTGTGCGAAGATGTTCAGTGCCTTGGTCAGATTCATTTGTTTGGTGGGAAATTATGTAATGATACTAACTTAATACCCGGTACTACTGTTAAACGCAAGGATAACCTAGACTAGAGAGTGTTCAGTGGTCTAGTTCTAACTTCTACTAAGTTCTAGTGGGTCTACCTTAACAACCATATTATCGCTCATAGTCTCGAATTTCTCATGGTTTGAGTTTTCAAATGAGTAAGCTTATGTGATTAGAGTTG
Source organism: Alentia gelatinosa (assembly GCA_950022655.1). Taxonomy (NCBI): domain Eukaryota; kingdom Metazoa; phylum Annelida; class Polychaeta; order Phyllodocida; family Polynoidae; genus Alentia; species Alentia gelatinosa. The sequence continues at coordinate 11,856,035 of OX465582.1, forward strand.
GTAATCAGTCCGATATGTAGTCATTTAGGGCCCGCCACCTGAAAGTCGGGTTCTTAGGACCCACTCATTGACATTAACAGTAACACCGTATAACAATTAACAATAACATAGAGTCTATATGACATTAGACAATAGACATAAATAATTGAAATAGCAATATATTACATCTTGCTAACCTGTGCGAAATTATATTATTTGTGCCGATATCAATATCAGTCAGTATTGGTACGCTATACTGCTAGGCTGGTGAGTGAATGCCGGGTGTCAATGAAATGATTTATAACTGTTTGTTCCTCGTCAATCAATATGGTTCCTCCCAGAGGGTTTGCCTGCACATTTTGCAACGCTCAAGCTTAAAAAAAACAAAAAAACAAAAAAAACCATAGGCCCTCTTAACTACATCACTACAAGTCCGTCATTACATACTGTACGGACTGATGCAGTTAATGTTCATTAGTTACTTCACATATATAAATTAAAATACTTTGTTTACATGGCTATCAATCATACCTGGAAGGCTCTTTCGTATTGTAAAGATTGTTGATCTGCAAGCTATACGGTCTTTAATTTTCTCTAACCTGATTTCAGATTGTCTGATCAGCTATCGATAAGATTTCACATGTATACTTGTCATGAATGTGCTTAATGATATTTACCACTTGCCTTACCACTCCTTTGAAAGAGATCTCTACCTGTTTTCCCCAAGATTTTAAATGAGCCAGAATTGAAAATTGGAATTTCAAAGACATTCTTCTGTGGATAGCTTGCTATATGAATGTGCATTTTTACATTTATCAGCCACACCAGGCGGAGGAACACCGGTGCAAGACGAGGTGAATATGGATTCCGAAGCCGGGAGCCCGGTAAATCACTTTCACGTGGTTATAGTTGCTATATTTTAGTCTGGCTTCAGTCTCTTGGTCCCTCTACACTTACCACGGGGCCGCCTCTTTTACTCCTCCTCTTGACTCCGCCTCATGTACTAGACACAGGTGTTGGGAGAAGTGGATATACTTAAAAATAGTTTAGATTTTTAATGAATGTCCAGAATCAATTACTTGAACAAGTCTATTGTTTTATGTATACGTGTACTTTTTAATGCACCGATAAATATTCCCTTTGTTCTCTGTCCAGGCTAGGATTTATGGAAGGCTAGACCATGCCTGTGATAGTAGAGTAGTAGATTTACCGTATATGAAGTTCTGAAACTGTAGTTACTTTAACCTTCTTTATTCTATAGCAGAATATCTGACCGATGCTTCACAATCAGCGTTCCCCCTTTCAGTTTCGATTCCCAAGACTCATTAGGTCCACACTCATATCAAAGAGAATAGGTTACGGCCACTACATTATGATTTTGAATAAATCAGAACAAGTTTTAAAAATTCTTTTGAATTTTTAAAAAGTATATATCTAGCAGTTATAGTCTGAAGGTCCGATAAAGTTTAAGATATTTTATCGGATAAGTTCATAAAGAATATGGAACGGTCTGTATGGCTCTGTACAGACGGAATATGTACATGTATATGATGAATTTATATATAGACCCTATTGAGCTATCCCAGAATTCAGTCTATTCACAAGTTCCGCTTTTCGCTGGTTACCGACATGGTATGGTGATAGGCCCTTTACCCGTAACCCAGAATTAATGCAGTTTAACGGTTTTCAGAAATCTTCAAATTGAAATTCTGATGCCAGAAATGGAAATTTCAGCTATTTCTACATAGAAATCCGAAATTATATTCAGTTTCTCCAATTATAAATCAGAAAACTGTGGTTCATGTTGTCGTAGTGTGGCTAGTCAATCAGGAGCGGAACTTTGCCTTACCCGGGGCGATAATCGGGAGTTTAGTAACCTCTGGAGGCTATATACAAGTTTGTCTTCCTGTAATCTACAGGTAGAGGGAGCAGAAAGACCGGCATCTCCCATGGACGCCTCCGATGACGGAGGACCAGCTAGTCCCGCCAGTGGTAGTGGAGGTGGCAGTCCGCCGGGTTCACCTGCAGGCAGTGCTCACAGTGGGTCCAGGGCCAGTTCTCCTGGTGGACCTGCATCCCCGGCAGGAAGTGCGCGAAGCATATCTCCGAATGGAAGTGGCCGAAGTAGATCACCAGGTAGTAGACACAGCAGAAGTGGATCTCCACAGAGCGGACGCGGGTCTCCCGCAGGGAGCAACCGTAGTGAGTCACCAGGGAGCCATAGAAGCAGGAGTGGCTCAGCTGGGAGCCACCACAGCAACAGAGACTCACCAGCTGGTAGTCATCGAAGTGGCTCACCAGCAGGGAGTCACAGGAGTGGATCAGCAGGGAGTCATAGGAGTCGTAGTGGGTCAGCTGGCAGCCGACGGAGTCGCAGTGGGTCAGCTGGTAGTCGTCGTAGTCGCAGTGGATCTGCTGGTAGTCGTCGTAGTCGCAGTGGGTCTGCTGGTAGTCGTCGTAGTCGCAGTGGGTCAGCTGGCAGTCGACGCAGTCGTAGTGGATCAGCTGGTAGTCGTCGTAGTCGCAGTGGGTCAGCTGGCAGTCGACGCAGTCGCAGTGGATCAGCTGGTAGTCGTCGTAGTCGCAGTGGATCAGCTGGTAGTCGTCGTAGTCGCAGTGGATCTGCTGGTAGTCGTCGTAGTCGCAGTGGGTCAGCTGGTAGTCGTCGTAGTCGCAGTGGGTCAGCTGGTAGTCGACGCAGTCGCAGTGGATCAGCTGGTAGTCATCGCAGTGGTTCAGCCGGCAGTCATCGCAGCGGGTCAGCTGGTAGTCGTCGTAGTCGCAGTGGCTCAGCTGGTAGCCGTCGCAGTGGCTCAGCTGGAAGTAATGCCAGTCCACAAAGGGATAAAGGCTCTCGCCCCGGAACACCTGGTAGTGGGTCAGCTAAGAGTAGAAGTGTAAGCCCTACAGGTAGTAGGCGAAGTGACAGTGCAGGATCTCGTCGTAGCCGCAGCCGGTCTAGTTCACCAGTTATTCGTACACCAAAGAAAAGTAAAGGACGTACCCCTAAAAGGTGAGAGTGAATTTTAGTTTTGTTGTCTTATAACAAAACTTGTAATTGTACTTTTGCTAGTTGTACCTTTGTGCATGTGCTTACAATGGGAGATTGGATGAGGCTTTATTATTGCCTATAAGATACATGTACATCTTGTGGTAGTGGACAGATCATCGAGTTCAGCTCTGTAGAATTGGTGGTAGCAACAGCGACATCTGTTTATCGTGACAGATAGATATACAGGGTTTTATTGTATATACAGTAAAAGCGTATTACTGTTTATTATCTATCTTATACAAAGTCCCCATTGACATATTTTGGTGACTCAGTAAACCACTACCCATTTTTTAAAAACCGTCAGATACAATGACCATTGTATATGGATCCAAATCCATGGTATATGGCTGCTGTAGACCAAAAAATAGTCCCTATTGATATGCCCCTTTAATATGGAAATTCCTGGGATTACCCGTGTATTACTACACATCAACCCTTTCCTGGTTTATGGCCGCCTGTCCACAAAGCCATCAATTATTCTTTGTTCAATAGAACTCCGTTAAGCTTGACACCCTCCATTCCAAGCCAAAGTGACCTATATTCCCATGTCGCTTAATTTACATGTTTTTTTATAATCTGTTGCTAAGTAGAACAATTAATTAGAATTGAAGAAATGGCCATATTTAATCCATCTAGAACCGATTTGACGAGTCTAAATCACAGGCCTCCCAGTGAAACCTTTAAAACCTATAAAACCTATAAAAAACCTATATTTTGATTCTTAAGCCTTTATTTTTTTCAAGGAACCTATATAACGTATAAAAACCTATATTTTCACTGCCATGCAGATTGATGTGTACAGAAAATCTCAGAAGTTATCTTGACACAAAGTTAGATTGTTAAATGACAAGAAATCTACATTATCTGTTTATCTAAGAGATCATAAAAGTGTTTAATAATCAACAGTTGGTGTGACTTCTTGCCAGGCTGGCTTGCCTGTTGGAAACTCTATTTTGACTCTTATTATGCTGATTATGTTAACCCCAAAACCTATAAAAGCCTATGTTTTGGGACTTGAACAACCTGTAAAAACTTATATTTTGTTTTTCAAAACCTATAAAAAAAAACCTATATTGAGGAAGCGGGGCGCTGGGAGGCCTGAATTCAACAAACCTTCGTATATACACCCTGCTTCAAACCTGGTATAACTACCGCTGTTTTATGTTTCGTCTACAGCCTCACCATCCAAAAGATATGGGTTCCCCTGTTTAAGTTGGTTAAACAGTTGCTTATGGGGATTTACCGCAACCGGGTGCTCTGCTAAACGATGTAAAGCTGAACATCTTGTAGAGAGAAGAGTTCTTATAAGCTAAAATGAGAAAACAATCTTTTCTGAGCCCAAGTAGTCCAGTTACTTGTTAATATTTTCAAACGGTGTGCTATGCAATCAGGGTTTTTATTATAGATTCATATTCTCGTTCTTATGAATTTGATGATAAATGTAAATGATGACCTTGTGAGGTCACAGTTACCTGTCGAAGCCTGAATATAGTTTGCTTGGTTTTACAATGTTATATAAAGGTAGGACTGACTTCACTTTCATAAGTCGCGTACTGATTGCTATTTCTGAACATATTAATGAGAACTTTGTATCGTAGCCACTCCACCCTCTGGTGTTACTTACACATTAGTTCAAATTTCTAGTTGTACCAAAAACAGCCAATCCTATATGTTTTAGGATATTTTATCACAAAAACAAATCTTAAAAAAACAGAGTAATTTATTATTTTCTAAAATAAATTAACCTTTAGCCAGATACTTTGCAATTTTCAGATATCACTCCGTGGCTGGCTACTTTTCCCAGTTATGGGGAATATGGAAATTGCGCTTTCTCTATCGTTCATTTGCTATGTTTTTAGGGACATATCTTCAAGTTAGCCTTACAATATTGGTTTTTCATTTTCACTTTTCTCCAGCAAAGACGATGGTTCAGACGCAGGCAGTGATGTTGAGAAAGGTAAGTATATCGTCTGCTCAGTAGTTGTTTATACAATTAACCTGAAATAAAATCTTTCCATATACTAATTTACAAAAAATAGAGAATAGAAGTCTTCAGTTGGTGGTACATGTAAGGATATTTGCTGTGGCCAAATGTACTATCTAATCTAGTAAGGTTACGATATTTCCCATTTATGATGTTGCTGGATCTCATATTTCACTTACCCATAATGGCTGACATTGAATAAATATAGTGATTTGTGAAACGTGGCAGAAACACCTGTGTGACCTACGTTACCTTGAATCTGACCATAATTCTATCTGATACCGACATGTTGCCAGGAATATCGTAGCAACCATTAACATAATCTTAGCAAACGGGATTTCCTGGATCCGCATCCTCCAAACAGATGTTTTGTTTGGTGGATGAGTGTCTGACAATATGTATGATAGGTAGTAACAATTTAGATGAACAAGTAACTTGAATATAGCATTATATTAATCCCATTGATGTAATATGATTTATATTATTCGTGAGATACAAATAGTATGGGATAGCTGCATTATTTGAAATATCACCAGAAGTAATAGCTCAGAATGTATCTTATGGTATATTTTTTCCAGGTACAGCTCCACATAAGGACAGTGATGACGAGAGTGACAAAGAGTAAGCGTTTTCAATCATACCCCTATTAAAATTATAACGAGCCAGTCTAGCCATCGATACAGGGATGTCAGTTTTCCACTTTTCCATAGAAATCTTTGTTATCATTTCCTGTTTATGAAAATGTTTTTTTCTTGCATAAAACAAAGATAGGGTCGGGTCGCCAGTTATATTTGGTCTAAGCCCAGATAATCAAACTGATACTTTTACCATTTAGAGATGCTACCCTGGAGTTGTGTTAACCGCAGATTGGTTCGGATTAGGAATAAACAGGGTGATCTGGTAATCCCTAATCACAGCAACGCCAGACACAGGAAAGTTCAATAATATGGAGAAACCAAACAAGAGTTAGTCGTGTTGTTGTTTATCGCACGATGGCAAGATCGCGTATTACTGCGCGAGGCGAAGCCGAGAGCAGTAATACATGATCTTGCCGGAATGCGATGAACAACAACACGACTAATTCGAGTTTGGTTTATAATTTATCCTGCCCCGCCCGTCTAAATTACTTCTACAATAACAGATGACTTCATTTGTCAAGTGTATCCCACTAGAGCGATATTTTTCATTTTTCTGAACTCCAGACCGAATACAGTGACCCAATGTTAAGCCTATGGAGTTTTTTATTAGGGGTAGGATAAAACAAGGTTTATTTACAATTCCTAATGTACATGAATCTAAAAGGGGAAGGCTGATGGTCGATCCCGAAACTCATACCCTAGCACTGGGTGCTAGGTAACGACAGGGGAGCTGGACACATTTAACCGAAGTTAGATAGCCCAAAGTCAACCATCGAGAGGGTATGAAAGATTGCACCACAAGAAAGATCCCTATGATCGACCAACTTGCGGCGGACCCAGCCTTTTAAATATGCCAGGTTATGTAATAAGGGCAAACCCGTGGCAATTCCGTGTACGGGCCTACCCAAATCACGCTTGCACGCTGTGTCCTCTAGTGTAGAAGGAACAAACCACCACTCAATGCTTGCGACCCGGACAATAGTATAAATTGAGCCTCATTCACGTGAAAGAAACAGTGGTTTGAACCTCCCTACAGACCCTCAGCTTTTCACTTTTTATCCTTACCCCAACAGACATCCCTCTTGCTATATGGATTGGTAGAATCCGCAATAGACCCTATTGAGGTATCCCGTAATTCAGTCTGTTGACAAGTTCCGGGTTTCGCTGGTTACCGACGTAGTATAGCGATAGACCCCTTACTCGTAACCCAGAATTGATGCAGTTTAACGGTTTTCAGACATCCTCAAATTGAATTTCTGATGTCATAAATGGAAATTTCAGCTATTTCTACATGGGAATCCGAAATTATATTCAGTTTCTCCAATTATAAATCAGAAAACTGTGGTTCATTTTGTCGTAGTGTGCCAAGTCTATCGGGAGGGGAACTTTGCTTTACCTGGGGCGATAATCGGGAGTTTAGTAACCTCTGGAGGCTCTATAATGTTAAGTGGCTATCAGGTGACATACCGCCCTTTTTTGTATTTACTTCTTAATTGGCATATCTTTGACAACAACATATGGTTGTCCGAGGATGAAGATAGACGATCAATAAGATATAGATCATAATGAATGAAATGTATACAGTGACGTAAATAATGTCTTGAAATTAAAAAAAAAAAACCTGCTTTATTACCATGTTGATATAGCAAAGTTTACTCAGAATTGGCGTGTATTAAGTGAAAATCTTATTTCCAGGTCTGAAGTGGGAGAATTGATAGCAGATATTTTTGGTTCATCGGACGAAGAGGAAGATTTCATGGTAGGGAGCTTTCCCATCTTTACAGATTGATACTGATGGCAAAGTACATATCCTTATAATTTATGAATTCATATATTCTGCGTCTGCAATAGGACTTTTTCACATCGGTTCTAATAGGAAGGTTTTAGCCGCATACTCATAAAACTTGCATCTACATCTTGCATTTAGTATGTAATACATATATGAGGAATGAAATGATAATTGCTATTCCACCGAGAACCATCCTTCATGAATAATGTTGCCTCACATTTACCCTAGAATTAATGATATTAGGAATAGAGGGAAACTATGTTCCGGTGAGAGAAAATTAAAGTTACGAGGTAAGGCTTGGAAAAATTAATTTTTCCAAGCCTTACCGAGTCTCTTTTCCTATATACCTTCAAATAAGGTTTAATAACGATAATTAGCATTATCTGCTCACGCACCATCAAACCCAAAGCCAGATCCAACCTTATCAAGTAACTAATACTCTATGTTTTCTCCCCACCGTGATTTTCATATGAATTTTGTAAGAGACGATCTGATTGGTCCAAAATGTCAACCTTGGGTAGTATACGGCAACCTTGGGTAGTATACAGCAACCTTGGGTAGTATCCATAAGTTACTCCACCCCCCAGAACGTGGTGTAAGCATGGTGTGTACGGCCATAGGTATATAGGAAGTTTCCATGGCGGGAAAAAAAATCGATTTCCGCAACCATTGTAGGTTACTGATTGATGAAGCCACTTGGCGTCTGCCTGTAGGGTTTCGGGGAAGTCGATGTAGAGCCAGCAGCGAAGAAGGAAAAGAAAAAGGCTCACATTTTGTCAGATGATGATGAGGACGACAACGAGGCTCCGGCGGCGGCACCAGCCACTGAAGGCCAGCCCATCTTACCGGACGTGTCTTCTGATGACGAGGAGGCTGACGAGGCCGTGCGCAAACAGGCTCAGGATCCGGATCAGGGCGAGTATGTAGCATCTCTCACCAGTCTGCTTTTTTTCTTCTTTTTTTTTGGAAATAGGTTTATTTCAGACGAATAAAGTTCACATACAAAGTCATCTGTGATCTTCCACAGCATCCGTCCATGAGTACTTACAATAAGCAGCTAAGTAATTGCGTACAAATTTGACACATACTTTACACAACAAAAACACCATAGAGTCCAGAAGTGGATAAACATTACTCTATTAGTTATACTATTATACATAGCATCTTCGTGGCATTTGTATTACCATCATGTATCTTAACAACAGGCATGTCTAGTGCAAAGATATTATTTTGCGGCAGCAATTCGTAACAGGGACCTAGTACAACAAAAGAGCATAAGACAAGTACATACAGGTTACAACACAATACAGTGACATATTGGTACATTTTGGGTGGCAATACATTTGTAGGTGGATGGTGGCAATTCTAGCACAGCCACAATCAGAACTCGCCGAGTGTGTATTACTCCCTTATTTCCCATCACTGTACATATGTTTATACTGTATTTTGGATTTTTGGCTGTAAGGACACTTCATACCGGCCTTGTAGCCGACGTCCTTGCAGGATAAATAAATAATTTAAAAAAAAAAAATCAGAGCCACCGAGGAACGGTTTAGAATTTGGTCTTGCAGATTAAATTTTGGATACATATTCCGTCGCTTCGTTTTTAAAGAAAAAAAATGTAAAATGCAAAATGCTCAGCTGATTTGAAAAGCAGTGAGGTTATATTAGTTATAACTACTAATTCATTCATGCCAACATCAACATTAATGTAGATGACGTCCGAGAAAGGGTAGCATTAAACAAATTTAAGTTTGGCAACTCTTGTATGCTGAACCTGCTAAGAAATACTGGGGAATTTGGGTGCTTTGTTCCGCTAATTGATGGTATTCAGCTATCAAAGTATGCGCTTCAATAAGTGCTTTACTAAGTGTCTTACCCTGTATCCTCCACATAAATGAGCAACTCGATACAGCCACCACTGCACAATGTGTTCCTCAAGCCTGTGCATGACCAGAGATGCAATTTGTTCCAAGAAAATGGGAGAGGTTGAAGCGGCCCCCATTCTGAAGGAATTCGATATCGCTCCACTTTTTCAGTTCCCACTTATATAAGTGATCATATTGACGGGTGTATTCGTTGTTAGTTTGTTGCTGTGTAATCCTTTCACAAGATTTTTTTGCATAACCGAATTGTGGTTAGATTTACAATGGCCATCAAGCCTTGTAGATTTTGATAATCATAACTTGGTAAGAAACACCGTCAATGGATTGATCCCAACACCAACATCATCATCACTGGTGATTTTAGTATAAACTGGCTGAAAAGGGATAATGTGGTAGTCAAAGATTTTAAAGCCTGGTTAAAATCTAGAGGACCTTTTTAGATTATTAAGGATTTTATAAAATATACAAAACGATACAAAATCATGAATTGATTGGATGATAACTAATATACTTGATAGAAAATGTGAAGCCCTATTAGATCTCAACATCAGTGATCACAGCCCAATCTTAATGGTTGCAGGCAAGGAATCTGTAAAATTGCCTAAGGTAGAACTTGAGTGTCGATCTCATCGTAATTTTGACTCAGTTAAATTCAAAAGAAATGTTAGAAATGGGAACAAATGGGAAGATTGTTTTCTTTTAAATATTTGGGGGTGACCCTGGATCTAAAAAGTTTTCCTCCTATCGAAAATACGACGAAACTGCTGTGTATATAAATCAATGATTTTACCGTATATTGATTATGGGGACGTGCCGTATGATTCAGCTTCAGTGGAAAAGCTTTGTAAATTACAATGACTTCAAAATAAAGCGTTAAGGGATGTATCCAGGCTAAGGGTTGTATCCAGGGTCAACAGCCACCTTGACTACATTGAACTCCACAAAACACTTGGTGTGCCTTACTCGCAGACAGAATGAGGAGTCACCTTGTAAACTACATATACAGACAACAGTCGGTTACAACTCTAGTTTTTTTGTGTTTTTTGTTGTTGTTTTTTTGCACTGGAAATTACAAAGACAGTCTGCCTGGGGGCAGGTTTTATATGTCTTTCATACCATACATATAACATAGCATAGCAGTGGAACAATATTGGTCATCAGTAGTTGAGTCACAGTAAAGACCTACCACGGGAACGTCAGATTCCTCATGAACTTTCTCTACATGGGATTTACATACATGTATTTACTTCTGTTTACTGTTCTCAATTATTAGGTACTGGGAAAGGGCGATGAGGTTCTCTTCGTGACCCTGCAACCATTTTCTGATTTTACCTGATGCAAATATTCCAGAATATTGCATTTTATTTATCCATACTGTTGGGGCAAGTTGTACGGAATGAGGCATTTATGCCGAGTTCCGTACAAACCGTAAATTATCATCGAGTTCTGTGACTTGTACAAGCATGGTTGGATGTTATATAATTACTATATACCCCAAATTTAAAAATAAAATCATTTATTTAATTTTTAACAACCGATATGTTAATAAACGTGTTTGGCAAGGTAGTCCGTATTTTAGTGTACGGACCAGTGGTCTGTACATGTTATATGGCGAAACTGTGCGTATTTACAGTACTGCATGGGTATATAGTAATATTTCATATTTGTCCGTTTGCTGGCTGAAAGGCATAGGCAATGCAGTTTACTATATCAGTAGACTCTACCATGCATTATAGTTATAGTAATAATATGTATCACCCTTGTCAAGAATATGTGGATGCTCATAGTGTCTTTCTTACCAACAGTGAATTCGTGTCCGACTTTGACGCCATGTTGGCCCACAAGAAAAAAGAAAACCAAAGTAGACGTAAGCGACGAAAGGATGTTGAGAATATCAACGACAACGATGATCTTATAGCCCACATGATCCAGAAAATGAAAACTGCTGCTGAGGTAAACTCACTTTGTGCAAAAAAGTATTCATCAAGGGCATTACGAAATCTACTAATTTGTATTGGTTTAAATGATATTGTATTTGACATAGATTTTAATGATCTGGAAAAGTTTAACAAGTTTGTTCCACATAAACCATCAATTTTATAATTCGTAATGTTGGTAATTTCGAGCTTGTGACCCTTTGCCAAATTGACAACCATCTGCATCAATCGTACTTTATATATGTTATTGTCATTTGCCTTTCAACTACATTATAGAGTAAAGTTTGGGGCAGTCTAACTATTTGATATTAGAAGTCGTGTTAAATAAATGTACATATTCATTTTTAGGAGGATCGCGATCTGAACCAAACTAAACAACCTGCAACCAAAAAACTCTCAATGTTGCCCGTGGTCCTGACTCAGATGAGAAAGTGAGCATTGGATTTATGATAATTTCTTCGTTCTCAATTTACCCTTCAGTTAGATTTGATAGAAAAGGACAAAACAAACTAATTTCAATTTTTATTCATCACAGCTGGCATCAAAGCTGACAGCATGTAACTCTTTAAAGCCAAGTCAGCTATTCAATTAATGAAAATACAGACCTTGAATTATTCTATTGCGATTAGCCTTAGATGTTGGTAGCTTCCTGAAATCTTGTATTCATAATTAATGCTTGTTTCTGTTGTTTTTAGAGTGGATCTACAGTTGGGATTCCTGGACTGTGGTGTACTGACGGCAATAACAGTAAGTTAATCTCTCTATATCTCCTTCATTTGACAATAACAGTTTTGAAAATGTGGGGTAAGATTTAAACCTTTCCCTAATTGAAAATATTGTTTGAGACTATTCCAATGAAATATTTCAGGTTTTATTTAAAGAGACAGGTCTCATAAAAACATTGAAAGAGTTGACTGAAATATGTCAACAAAAGTGAAAAGCTCTAATATTTGATTGTTATTATAACCCCTCATAGACTTCTGGGACGTTAAACAAACAATCCTTTCTGTCTGGTATCGTCCTGGCCTCCTTTCCTCCATTCTCTCCTCTCATCGTCTTATTTTAACACATCATAACAATTTCAAATATTCTTACAGTAATACAGACTTCTAATGATAGCGTGATATGGAAGAAGTCAGACTAGAAGGGTGTGGAAATACCTCTTTGAATTTATTCTTCTGATCAATCAAACGCATGTCACTCTGATCTGAATTTTGATTAACTTTATAAAAATCAATATTTGGTTCTTGACTAGAGCTTTTCAGAAATACCTAGCTTTTAATTGTAGCCAAGTTTTTCA